>NC_069402.1:63875605-63898746 GCF_026875155.1 Cherax quadricarinatus | reverse complement strand
TTTTGGAAGGGATTCAAGGACACGGTTAGCCAGACTTAAGTCCTGGAAATGGGAGATACATTGCCTGCACTTTAACCCTTAAACTGTCCAAACAGATCTGCATTCACATGCATAGTGCTCCAAAAGTAGTTCTACGTTTTTTTACATATATTCAAATATAAAAAAAAAAAAAGTAGATCAAAGTTTTTTTTACATTTTTTTCAAATGTAAAAAAAGAGAAAGAAGCACTACGTTTTTTTACATTCTTTCAAATGTTGAAAAAACGTAGATCTACGTTTGAACAGCTAACTCTTTCAGGGTCGGTCCCATATGTGTACGGCTCGAGAGCCAGTGTCAGTCCCGTATTTATACTCCAAAATTCTAGTGCCTTGAGATTGGTGGAAGAAAGCTGGTAGGCCTACATATGAAAGAATGGGTCTGTTGTCAGTGTGTGCAGTATTGAAAAAGTCCTGCAGCACGCAGTGCATAATTAGGAAAAAAACTCCGACCGTGTTTTTGGTTTTAAACTATGGCTTTGCAGTGTATTTTCGTATTGTATTTATGGTTATATTCTCATCTTCTTGGTCTCATTTGATAGAATGGAAGATATATTACAGAAATAGAAATGATTTTCATTGGTTTCACGATGAAAAGCACCTTGAAATTGAGCTCAAGGCAGTAGAAATGTTAAATTTTTGCTGATGTTCAAGAGTAAACAAACTATGCCACGCATCCAATACATGTCGACTGGTGAATTTAATATTCTTTCACAAGTGCACTGATATTATTTATACCATTTTTACAATAATGCAGTAATTTGCATTACCGTAAATCCTCTATTTTTTGTGAGAATAAAAAATTCAAAATGGAAAGCTAGAGTATTATGAGAGGGGCCTAGAGATGTGACTAATGAACAGAGAAAATGTTAGTTTAGTACCAGGAATGTATGTCTTGTTTATTCTGTACCCTATTTTGAAATTGGCATCTTTTGAAATTTGTGTGAAATTGGCCAAATTGCCAATTTGTGACCATTTTATTGGGTAGTTGAAATCGGTAAATGGGCGGTTTCTTGTACTCAGTTGATAGATCAAATGGAGTTCTAGTGAAATAGCTATGATTTTAGTTGACTGGAACACTGGAATTGGCCGAAAATAGGAGACTTATCTTATCTCTAACTTTTGTTCTATAAACCTGGAAGAAATCTTTTGGGTTAGTTTTCGAATCCCTAGCGACTTTAATTTCATAGTCCCGTTTAGCTTTTCTTATTCCCTTTTTAACATCCCTTTTAATGTCAATAGAATGATTCATAAGATGGCCATTACCTCTTTTAATGCACCTATAAATTTCTTTCTTTTGCCCTAAAAGTTATTTGAGCCTATTATTCATCCATTTTGGGTCATTTCTATTCAATCTAATTTCTTTATACAGGATAAATGTTCTTTGGGCAGCTTGTAAAGTGTTTAGAAAGCTGTCACATTGATAGCCCTCTTCATTACCCCAATCAACAGATAAGTGTTCTCTAAGTCTATTGTAATCTGCTAAGTGAAAATCTGGGACTGTTACTGAGTTGTTCCTACTATCATACTTCCATTCAATGCTAAAGGTAATTGATTTGTGGTTGCTTGTGCTGATTTTTCTCTGTAATTTCTAAATTATTAACAAGGGCTTCCTTGTTTGCCAGAACCATGTCAAGCAGGTTATTTCCCCTTGTAGGTTCTGTCACAAACTTCTTTAAAACACAGTCCTGAACTACTACTAAAAAGTCATTGGACCCCCGACATTCGATGGCATCGACATTTGGTAAATCCGACATTCGATGCATTTTAACGCAAAAATTTCGCCTCAACATTCGATGGAAAACCCGACATTCAATACGATTCGTACGAGACGTGTCCACGTGTGGCCTGAACTGCACCGTGTGTGCCAGTGTTTACAAGCCAGCCAGTGTACGCGCATCTAAGGATACATTCGGTAGATTCCATATTATCCATATTATCACTGTTCGGGGTGCTTGTTTCTGCAAAATAAGTAACCATGGACCCCAAGAAAAGCTTCTAGTGCCAACCCTTTGAGAAAAAAGGTGCTAATGACTATTGAAATGAAGAAAGAGATAATTGCAAAGCACGAAAGTGGAGTGCGTTTTGTCGGAGTGCACGATGTTTGACAAAGAAATGGCCTGCAACTAGTGGTGATGTGAGTAAAATTTAAGGCCAGCAAAGGTTGGTTTGAAAGATTTAAAAAATCGTAGTGGCATACACAATGTGGTAAGGCATGGTGAGGCTGCCAGTTCAAGTCCTAATGGAAGGGGATTCCCCTTCTAAACACTAACACCATCCACACTCTCCCCTCCTCCCATCCCATCAATCATAAACCAGATCTTTATTAACCCTTTCAGGGTCCGTCCCGTAGATCTACGGCTTTTACGTTCAGGGTCCAAAACCGTAGATCTACGTCATGAGCTCAGCTCACTCTGATAAACTGTGAGTGGTAAAATTTGGGCCTAGATATGAGAGAAACATCTATGTGGTTTTGTGTGCACCACAAAAAAACAAATCCTGCGCACACTGTGTATAATGAGAGAAAAAAAACTGAGACCATGATTTTTGGGATTAAAACAGCGACTTTGCAGTGTTTTTTTCCTATTTTTTTTTATAGTTTGTATTTGTGATTTCTTGGTCTCATTTGATAGAATGGAAGACATATTACAGAAATAGAGAAAATTTTTTGATTGGTGTTAGCACGGGAAAATGGCTTGAAATTGAGCTCAAAGTGGCGGAAAAATGTTAATTTTGCCGATGTTCAAGAGTAAAAAAAACGACCTCACACGTCAAATACACGCCAGCTGGTGGGTCTAATATACATTCACAAATGTGTTTGATGATATTTATACAATTATTACAATATTGCATAACAGTAAATCTTCTATTTTTGGTGTGAATAAAAATTCATTATGTGAATAAAAAATCAAAATGGAATTTATTTGTAAAGCCTCAAAACATAACTAATGAACAGAGGAAATGTTAGTTTAGTGCCAGGAATACCTACATTGTTTATCTGGAAACCCCATTTTGAAATTGGAATATTTTGAACTTTGTGTTAAATTGGCCAAATTACCAATTTCCGGTCACTTTTTTTGTAGTTGAAACAGTTGACTTGGCGATTTCTTGTGCTCAATCGATAGAATAGAAGTAATACTAGTGAAATAGCTGAGAATTTGGTCGACTGGAATAATGTAATTGGCCTAAAATGGGAGTCAAAATCGGCAAAATCGCCGATTAGTAAATATCGCTGACACATCAAAATTCACGAGAGCATAATTTCGTCAATTTTCCATCAAATTTCGTACTTTTTGTTTTATTACATTCACAAAAAGATTATCTACCATTTATAAGAAAAAATAACAATTTTTTTTTTTGAAAATTCTTGGACACTGGGGCACCACTTCAGATTTTGGCCTTGGACCCTGAAAGGGTTAAAGGTAAATGTCAGTTATTCTATTGTTATTAATCTATTGTTATTGTTGTTATTGTAATTATTCTATTGCATTAAACTTAATATTTCATGTGGTAAATTTTTTTTTTCATACTTTTGCGTGTCTTGCACGGATTAATTTGATTTCCATTATTTCTTATGGGGGAAAAATTTAAATTTAAATTTCTATATTTTCGACATTTGATAAACTCTTAGGGAAAGGATTTAGTATCGAATGTCGAGGGTCCACTGTAGATGCTAAATTCCCAGTCAAAAAATTCCAATCAATCTGACTAAAGTTAAAGTTCCCTTGAATTACTAAAGTTTATCGTGCCTTGTGGCCTAAAACCTTGGGTAGTTTCAAATTTAGGTTGGATAAATACATGGGTGAGAGGGGGTTTGGGTTTGAGTGGGACCCTTTCACATTAGTAAATAGAATTATTAAAGCGTATTTTTTTGGGTAGCATTGAAAAAATTTTGTTGGGCCCAAAAATTTTGTTAGTGGGGTGAATTGTGAAGAACCTGCCTAGTATTGGGGCCCAAAAGGCCGTTGCAGTGTTCCTCCTTCTTATGTTCTCATGAAGCAGGAGGCGGGGTCACAGTGGGACCCCTCCACTAGTGAAGTAGGGCCCTTTGTCCTAAGGTTGGACAAGTGTTTGAAGAATTCTTTGTATCAAATATCATGATGTAGTGTCTGACAGTTGATGGATGGTTTTGAAAACCGACATCATCTTCTTATGCCTTCCTGCTTTGTATTGGACTGATGAAGCCATTGTGGCGAGACATTTCTTCAGTAAAGATTCCCATATGTTGCAGAATCGTAATTGCCCAACCCAATTTTTAATGCTTCCCTAGCAATAAACTTAGATAATTTTATTCACTCATGCGCAAGTCCATTCAAATCAAATCGTGTGTATGGAGAAGTACCCTGTCTGGTGTTGTGTGGGGAATACCCTGGCTGGTGTGTGTGTGGGGAAGTACCCTGGCAGGTGTGTGTGGGTAAGTACCCTGGCAGGTGTGTGTGGGTAAGTACCCTGTTTGGTGTGTGTGGGGAAATACCCTGGCTGGTGTGTGTAGGAAGTGCCCTGGCTGGTGTGTGTGGGAAGTACCCTGGCTGGTGTGTGTGGGGAAGTACGCTGGCAGGTGTGTGTGGGGAAGTACCCTGGCTGGTGTGTGTAGGAAGTGCCCTGGCTGGTGTGTGTGGGGAAGTACCCTGGCAGGTGTGTGTGGGGGAAATACCCTGGCAGGTGTGTGTGGGTAAGTACCCTGGCTGGTGTGTGTGGGAAATACCCTGGCTTGTGTGTGTGGAAGTGCCCTGGCTGGTGTGTGTGGGGAAAATACCCTGGCTGGTGTGTGTGGGAAGTACCCTGGCAGGTGTGTGTGGGAAGTACCCTGGCTGGTGTGTGCGGGAAGTACCCTGGCTGGTGTGTTCTTTCTTGAATTCTATCGTGTTTATCTCCTTCTTTACCAAAGGGCTGGCACTAGCTTTTTTTTCACCCATGGTGGCTTATTTAGTAGTTGGAAGTAGTAAAACGAATGGAATATTACAAAATGTATCGTATGAACGTGTGGGATTGTGCTTACTGGCTGATAAACAATGACACGCTGACTGTAAATGGTGTGTCGGGCCACTTGGACACGTTTGGGATGAATGACTATTACCGAGCTAAATGACGATCACCAAGCCAACATTTTGACAAAGAAAGTTACTAGTATTTCTGAATATTACGAAATCTGACGACTACGAAATCCGGGGGTCCACTGTATTTGATTCTCTATAATTTAATCCTACCCCTCTCCCCAACACCCTTGCATTTACTTGTTTACAACCCCATCTATAAATATGCAGTGGAACCTCGGTTTTCATATGCTTTAGTTTGTATGTAAAACTATTGCTATTCTCTGTAAAATGTATTTTTTTGTTAATATTTTTGGGTGTCTGGATCGGAGTAATTGGATTTACATTCCAGACACCCATTTTTTTTTTTTTTTTTGTATAACACATTGGCCGATTCCCACCAAGGCAGGGTGGCCCGAGAAAAAACACTTTCATCATCATTCACTCCATCACTGTCTTGCCAGAGGGGTGCTTTATACTGCAGTTATAAAACTGCATCATTAACACCCCTCCTTCAGAGTGCAGGCACTGTACTTCCCATCTCCAGAACTCAAGTCTGGCCTGTCGGCTTCCCTGAATCCCTTCATAAATGTTACTTTGCTCATACTCCAACCACACGTCAAATATTAAAAACCATTTGTCTCCATTCACTCCTGTCAAATACGCTTGCACATGCTTGCTGGAAGTCCAAGCCCCTTGCACACAAAACCTCCTTTACCCCCTCCCTCCATCCCTTCCTAGGCTGACCCCTACCCTGCCTTCCCTCCACTACAGATTTATACACTCTCGAAGTCATTCTGTTTTGTTCCATTCTCTCTTCATGTCCAAACCACCTCAACAACCCCTCAGCCCTCTGGATAATAGTTTTGGTAATCTCACACCTTCTCCTAACTTCCAAACTACGAATTTTCTGCATTACATTCACACCACACACTGCCCTCAGACATGACATCTCCACTGCCTCCAGCCTTCTCCTCATTGCAACATTCATCACCCATGCTTCATATCCATACAAGAGTGTTGGTACAACTATACTCTCATACATTCCCCCTCTTTGCTTCCACGGATAAAGTTCTTAATGTCCACAGACTCCTAAGTGCACCACTCACCCTGTTTTCCTCATGAATTCTATGATTCACCTCATCTTTCATTGACCCATCTGCTGACACGTCCACTCCTAAATATCTGGTACATTCTCGTTCTTGACTTGAGTCCTGGAAATGGGAAGTACTTTAAAGGAGGGGTTTGGGATATTGGCAGTTTGGAGGGATATGTTGTGTATCTCTATACGTATATGCTTCTAAACTGTTGTATTCTGAGCACCTCTGCAAAAGCAGTGATAATGTGTGTGTGTGGTGAAAGTGTTGAATGATGATGAAAGTATTTTCTTTTTGGGTATTTTCTTTCTTTTTTTTGGGTCACCCTGCCTCGGTGGGAGACGACCGACTTGTTGAAAAAAAAAAAAAAAAAAAAAAAATCACGTTCTTTTACATACCCTGCCAAATTCATCCACCAGCCTCTGCAGCTTCTCTTCAGAATCTCCCAAAAACACAGTGTCATCAGCAAAGAGCAACTGTGACAACTCCCACTTTGTGTTTGATTTCTTTATCTTTTAACTCCACACCTCTTGCCAAAACCCTAGCATTCACTTCTCTTACAACCCCATCTATAAATATATAAACCTTTCTTTTTCTTTCAACGCACCAGCCATATCCCACCGAGGTGGGGTGGCCCAAAAGGAAAAACGAAAGTTTCGCCTTTTAAATTTAGTAATATATACAGGAGAAGGGGTTACTAACCCCTTGCTCCCGGCATTTTAGTCGCCTCTTACGACACGCATGGCTTACGGAGGAAGAATTCTGTTCCACTTCCCCATGGAGATAAGAGGAAATAGACAAGAACAAGAACTAGAAAGAAAATAGAAGAAAACCCAGAGGGGGACCTGAAATTTTGTATGTTTGTGAAACAGAAAAAAGGATACCAACAATCCTACCATCATGTAAAACAATTACAGGCTTTTGTTTTGCACTCACTTGGTTGGGCGGTAGTACCTCCCTGGGCGGTTGATGTCTACCAACCTACTACCTATAAAATACATAAAAATTAACAAAAAATACATTTTATTAGGAATAACTATGGTTTTACGTATAAACTAGGGCATATCAAAACCGAGGTTCCATTGTACTAAACAATCATGGTGACATTACACACCCCTGTCTAAGACTTACTTTTACTGGGAAGTAATCTCCCTCTCCCCTGCTTACTCTAACCCAAGCTTCACTATCCTTGTAAAAACTCCTCACTGCTTTCAGTAACCTACCTCCTATTTCATACATTTGCAACATCTGCAAGATTGCCTCTGTATCCACCCTATCATACATCTTTTCCAAATCCACAGATGCCACAAAAACCTCTCTACCCTTATCTGAATACTGTTCACCTATATGTTTCACTGTATTCACTGTAAACACTTGTTCTACATACTCCCTACACTTCCTAAAGTCTCCTTGTTTATCTGTGATCCTGCTTTGTCTTTCTCTTAATTCTTTCAATAATAACTCTACTATACACTTTACCATTTATACTTTGTAAACTTTCTTCTTTCAACGCACCTGCTGTATCCCATTGAAGGAGGACGGCCCAAAAAGAAAAAGAAAAGTTTCTCTCTTTAACTTTAGTAATGTATGCAAGAGAAGGGGTTACTCATCCCTTGCTCCTGGCATTTTAGTCGCCTCTTATGACACGCATGGCTTACTGAGGAAGAATTTTGTTCCACTTCCCTATGGGGACTTGGTAAATTTTTTTTTTTTAACACCGGCCGTATCCCACCAAGGCAGGGTGGCCCAAAAAGAAAAACGAAAGTTTCTCTTTTTAAATTTAGTAATTTATACAGGAGAAGGGGTTACTAGGCCGTTGCTCCCGGCATTTTAGTCGCCTCTTACAACACACATGGCTTACGGAGGAAGAATTCTGTTCCACTTCCCCATGGAGATAGGAAATAAACAAGAACAAGAACTAGAAAGAAAATAGAAGAAAACCCAGAGGGGTGTGTGTATATATATGCTTGTACATGTATGTGTAGTGTGACCTAAGTGTAAGTAGAAGTAGCAAGACATACCTGAAATCTTGCATGTTTAACCCTTTCAGGGTTTCGGCCGTACTAGTACGGCTTACGCACCAGGGTTTTTGACATACTAGTACGCCTAAATTCTAGCGCCCTCATATCTAGTGAAAGCTGGTAGGCCTACATATGAAAGAATGGGTCTATGTGGTCAGTGTGCGCAGTATAAAAAAAAATCCTGCAGCACACAGTGCGTAATGAGATAAAAAAAACTTTGACCGTGTTTGTGGATTAAAAGAGCGACTTTGCACTGTATTTTCGTATGGTATTTTTTTGTCGTATTCTAGTTTTCCTGGTCTCATTTTATTGAATGGAAGACATATTACAGAAATTGAGATGATTTTGACTGGTTTTTCAAAGAAAACTACCTTGAAATTGCACTCAAAGTATCAGAAATGTTCGATTTTTATGAAAGTTCAAAAGTAAACAAATCATGCTATGCGTCCAATATGTGTCAACTGGTGAGTCTAGTATTCTTTCACAAGTGCGCTGATAATATTTATACCATTTCTACACCAACGCAGTAGTCTGCATAACAGTAAATCTTCTATTTTTTTGTGAGAATAAAAATTCAAAGTGGAAAGCAAAAGAATGTAAGAGGGGCATGGGGACATGACTAATGAACAGAGGAAATGTTATTTTAGTGCCAGGAATGTCTTTCTTGTTTATTCTGGACCCTATTCGGAAATTGGCATCTTTTGAAATTTGTGTGAAATTGGCAAAATTGCTAAATTCTGATCACTGTATTTGATAGTTGAAATCGGTAAATGGGTGGTTTCTTGTACTCATTCGATAGAAAAAATGGAGTTCTAGCGAAATAGTTATGATTTTTGTCGACAAGTACACTGGAATTGGCCGAAAATAGGGCTCAAAGTGGGCAAAATCGCCGATGCATAAATATCGTTGAGACCGCTAACTTTGCGAGAGCATAATTCCGTAAGTTTTCCATCAAATTTCATCCTTTTGGTGTCATTATGATCGGGAAAAGATTCTCTATATTTTCATAAGAAAAAATAATTTTTTTTTTTTTTTGAAATTTGGCCGACCCTGAGAACAAGTCTTTGAGAGGGCCTGTCGACCCTGAAAGGGTTAAGAGACAGAAAAAAGACACCAGCAATCCTGCCATCATGTAAAACAATTACAGGATTCCGTTTTACACTCACTTGGCAGGACGGTAGTACCTCGCTGGGAGGTTGCTGTCTACCAACCTACTATCTACAACTCGGTAAACTTATTCCCCTATAATTTTTACATACACTTCTGTTCCCTTTGCCTTTATACAAAGGAACTATGCATGCTCTCTTCCAATTCCTAGGTACCTTACCCTCTTCCATACATTTATTAACTGCATATAGCATTCTTATTTTTATTATGGCAACTGAAGGGTTTACTAGTCATATGTACTATATTACACTCATTACTATGCCTTTCAGGGATTGTTGGGAATATTAGCAGCTGCTTTTACAATCATTAGTTGCGCTTAGATAAAAGTATACTTAATTTCTGTTTTTAACACACCGGCCATTTTCTACCTAGGTACAGTGATCCAAAAATAAAATCTGCTCTTCAGTTGCCAGGTTAAATTCTTCTCAATGTACAGCATAAGAAAGATTGAGGATGCAAATAGTTTCACATTAGCTCACTTGATGTAGAAGATAGTATATAATCAGATACAGCAGGGCCCCGCTTTACGGCGGTTCGCTTTATGGCGTTCCGCTAATACGGACATTTCAAATTATGACCAAAACTCACTATACGGCTCCCCCCACCTGTCTTTCTAATACGGTCACAGCTGCCCACCGAGTTTGTTTACATTCTCCCTGAGCACATCTCCTTATTATGTCTGGAAACTTTCCAAAATTTCAAGTGTTTTAAAGTTATTGTATATTTTATATGTATTGTACTTGATAATTAAACTTGTGTACACCTGTACCTAAATAAACTTACACACTGTGCTGGCATGTAGGTACACATTAAAATCACTAAGTCTCTCTACTCTTGATGCAATAATAATAATAATAATAATAATAATAGGAAAAGAGGGACTACAAATGTATAAATTCAAGGATTATGTGGAGTAAAATAAAGATTGGATGTGAAAAGTGGGTTATAGTAAGCGTGTATGCACCTGGAGAAGAGAGAAGTGTAGAGGAGAGAGAGAGATTCTGGGAAATGTTGAGTGAATGCGTGGGGAGTTTTGAATCAAGTGTGAGAGTAATGGTGGTTGGGGATTTCAATGCTAAAGTGGGTAAAAGTGTTATGGAGGGAGTAGTAGGTAAATTTGGGGTGCCAGGGGTAAATGTAAATGGGGGAGCCTTTAATTGAGCTATGTGTAGAAAGAAATTTGGTAATAAGTAATACATATTTTATGAAAAAGAGGATAAATAAATATACAAGGTATGATGTAGCACCTAATGAAAGTAGTTTGTTAGATTATGTATTGGTGGATAAAAGGTTGATGGGTAGGCTCCAGGATGTACATGTTTATAGAGGGGCAACTGATATATCGGATCATTATTTAGTTGTAGCTACAGTTAGAGTAAGAGGTAGATGGGAAAAGAGGAAGGTGGCAACAACAAGTAAGAGGGAGGTGAAAGTGTATAAACTAAGGGAGGAGGAAGTTCGGGCGAGATATAAGCGACTATTGGCAGAAAGGTGGGCTAGTGCAAAGATGAGTAGTGGGGGGTTGAAGAGGGTTGGAATAGTTTTAAAAATGCAGTATTAGAATGTGGGGCAGAAGTTTGTGGTTATAGGAGGGTGGGGGCAGGAGGAAAGAGGAGTGATTGGTGGAATGATAAAGTAAAGGGTGTGATAAAAGAGAAAAAGGTAGCTTACGAGAGGTTTTTTACAAAGCAGAAGTGTTATAAGAAGAGCAGAGTATATGGAGAGTAAAAGAAAGGTGAAGAGAGTGGTGAGAGAGTGCAAAAGGAGAGCAGATGAAAGAGTGGGAGAGGCACTGTCAAGAAATTTTAATGAAAATAAGAAAAAATTTTGGAGTTAAACAAGTTAAGAAAGCCTAGGGAAAGTATGGATTTGTCAGTTAAAAACAGAGTAGGGGAGTTAGTAGATGGGGAGAGGGAGGTATTAGGTAGATGGCGAGAATATTTTGAGGAAGTTATAAATGTTAAGGAAGAAAGGGAGGCGGTAATTTCATGCACTGGCCAGGGAGGTATACCAACTTTTAGGAGTGAAGAAGAGCAGAATGTAAGTGTGGTGGAGGTACGTGAGGCATTACGTAGAATGAAAGGGGGTAAAGCAGCTGGAACTGATGGGATCATGACAGAAATATTAAAAGCAGGGGGGGATATAGTGTTGGAGTGGTTGGTACTTTTGTTTAATAAATGTATGAAAGAGGGGAAGGTACCTAAGGATTGGCGGAAGAAGAAGAAGAAGAATACCTAATACCTAATAATAATATGTTCCCTTGAGGCATGAAAACAGTTCACCCATGGACAGTGACAGATAAGGGAGATAACATCTGATAAGAGCTGACCTTGATGAGAAACGAGGTGAGGAGGGAGGGGAGCTGCAGAGGGGTAGGGGGGGAGGAGCTGGCCAGAGCTGTCAGGAGGAGGAGGAGGAGGAGGGAGGAGCAGCAGCAGGAGGGGGCGGGGCAGGGTCAGGAGGAGGAGGAGCGAGGGGAGGAGCAGCAGGAGGAGAGGGGGCGGGAGCAGCAGCAGCGCAGGAGGAGGAGGAGGAGGAGCAGGAGGAGGGAGCAGCAGGAGGAGGAGGAGGGGAGGAGGAGCAGCAGGAGGAGGAGGAGGAGCAGAGGAGGAGCAGCAGGAGGAGGAGGAGGAGGGAAGGAGGAGAGCAGCAGAGGAGGAGGAGGAGGAGCAGCAGGAGGAGGAGGAGGAGAGGAGCAGCAGGAGGAGGAGGGAGGAGCAGCAGCAGGAGGAGGAGGAGGAGCAGCAGGAGGAGGAGGAGGAGGAGCAGCAGGAGGAGGAGGAGGAGGAGGAGGAGGAGGAGGAGGAGCAGCAGGAGGAGGAGGAGGAGCAGCAGCAGCAGGAGGAGGAGGAGGAGGAGGAGGAGGGGGAGAGGAGGAGGAGGAGGAGGAGGAGGAGGAGGGGGAGGGAGCAGCAGGGGGAGGAGGGGGAGGAGGAGCAGCAGGAGGAGGAGGAAGGAGGAGCAGCAGGAGGAGGAGGGAGGAGGAGGGCAGCAGGAGGAGGAGGAGGAGGAGGAGCAGCAGGAGGAGGAGGAGGAGGAGCAGCAGGAGGAGGAGGAGGAGGAGGAGGAGCAGCAGGAGGAGGAGGAGGAGGAGCAGCAGGAGGAGGAGGGAGGAGGAGCAGCAGGAGGGGAGGAGGAGGAGCAGCAGGAGGAGGAGGAGGAGGAGAGAGGAGGAGGAGGAGGAGGAGCAGCAGAGGAGGAGGAGGAGGAGGAGGAGGGGGAGGAAGAGGAGGAGGAGGAGGAGGAGGAGGAGAGGAGGAGGGAGGAGGAGGAGGGGAGGAGGAGGAGGAGGATGGAGGAGGGGGAGGAGGAGGAGGGGGAGGAGGAGGAGGAGGAGAGGAGGAGGAGGAGAGGAGGAGGAGGAGAGGAGGAGGAGGAGGAGGGGAGGAGGAGAGGAGGAGGAGGAGAGGAGGAGGAGGAGAGGAGGAGGAGGAGGGAGGAGGAGGGAGGAGGAGGAGGAGGAGGAGAGGAGAGGAGGAGGAGGAGGAGGAGGAGGATGAGGATGATGATGATGATGATGATGTCGTCTGTCTGTCAAACTCCCTGTCTATCCATCTAGCCCTGTCTCAGAGAGAGCCACAAGACTGTGTCATCATCACGTTTACTCACATCTTCAAGCAGAGTATAGCACTTTGTCTGGATTTTTGGGGTTATCCTAGGTAATTTACACTATGTATAGTTGTATTTATGTGTACCTGTGAGACAGAGAGAGAGAAAGAGAGACAGATTGAAAGAGATAGAATGGAGGGGGAAGCAGCATCGGACCCCATTGTTTTGACAGGCGGTAGGGGCAGTGACTAATGAGACAATATGTCATTTTGACAGCTGCCCACTCCTGACTCAAAACAATTATAAGCCACACACTCGCACACAAGACAAGCTTGCTGAAGGGTGATAATAGCAGTTTTATGAAAGTATCTAGTGACTATATGTGTATATATATTATAGAAACGAGAAGCAAGAAGGGAAGGCAGGAATGAAGGAAGGACTAGATGAAAGGAAGGAAAAAAGTAATGAAGGACAGATGAAGGAATGTAGGAAGAGAGGTGGAATGCCCTCCAGGTAGCCTCCAGGAAGGAAAGGAATGAAGGAAATTAGGAAGGAAGGATGACACACGACCATTTACCTAGGATAGCTACATAACACAACTGCCTGCTAATACTTTGAAGAAAACTGCTCAGACGAGGTGTTTTGTCTTTGCACATAAAAAAAAAATTCAACAAAAATGCACACTGATTTTATGTGTGAGAGTGTAAAACACCATTGTGTATGACACCATGTTTTATGTGTGAGAGTGTAAAACACCACTGTGTATGACACCATGTTTTATTTGTGAGGAGTGTAAAACACCATTGTGTATGACACCATGTTTTATGTGTGAGAGTGTAAAACACCACTGTGTATGACACCATGTTTTATGTGTACGAGTGTAAAACACCACTGTGTATGACACCATGTTTCACAGAGTTCCACAAGCTACAGAACTTCTAGGAGTATGTTCAGTGACTGTATATTGGTTTTATATATTATAGAACAATAGTAATAAAATTTTTTTGTATTGTTTGTTTTTGTAAACAAGTTTTGTAAACAATATATTGATAATTATGTTTGTGTGCTTATTGTGTTGTATACAACGAGTGTATATATGTACATTGCACCTTACTTTGGTCTCACAGGCCACATAAGTTATGTAAAAAAATAAAATAGTGAAAAAAACAACAAACCTTCAAATACAAGTAAACCAAAGTTTACCGGGTGAGCGGCAGTCGCCGCTGTTGCCATACGCGGCTCATTTTCTGCAAACTTCATGCCTCTATATCTCGGTAAGTACTGATGGGAATTTTTTTTTTTGGGGACTAAAACAATCAGAAAAATAATCTTAACATTTTCATAAGAAAAAATAATTTTTTTTTTTCGAATATTTTGCGACACCAGGAGCAACTTCAGGATTGGGCCCTTCGACAGTCAAAGGGTTAATAAGGCCTCTCCTAGATTATGCAGCTCAGTTCTGGTCTCCATATTACAGAATGGACATAAATTCATTCAAAAACATTCAGCGTAGAACAACTAAATTAATACATAGCATTAGAAATCTTCCTTATGAAGAAAGATTGAAGACTCTTAAATTACATTCGCTTGTTAGACGAAGAACGAGGGGAGACATGATAGAAGTGTATAAGTGGAAGATGGGTATTAATAAAGGGGATATTTATAAGGTCCTGAGGATATCTCTCCAAGAGAGAACCCACAGTAATGGATTTAAATTAGACAAGTTTAGATTTAGAAAGGATGTAGGAAAGTATTGGTTTGGAAATAGGTCAGTTGATAAGTGGAACTGTCTACCTAGTTGGGTTATTGAGGCTAGGACTTTGGGCAGTTTCAAATTTAGGTTGGATGTATAGTCCCTTTATATAAAGGGAAAGGGGACAAAAGAGACTGTAAAAATTATAGAGGAATAAGCTTACTGAGTATACCAGGAAAAGTATACGGTAGGGTTATAATTGAAAGAATTAGAGGTAAGACAGAATGTAGAATTGCGGACGAGCAAGGAGGCTTCAGAGTGGGTAGGGAATGTGTAGATCAAGTGTTCACATTGAAGCATATATGTGAACAGTATTTAGATAAAGGTAGGGAAGTTTTTATTGCATTTATGGATTTAGAAAAGGCATATGATAGAGTGGATAGAGGAGCAATGTGGCAGATGTTGCAAAATATATGGAATAGGTGGTAAGTTACTAAATGCTGTAAAGAGCTTTTATGAGGATAGTGAGGCTCAGGTTAGGGTGTGTAGAAGAGAGGGAGAATACTTCCCGGTAAAAGTAGGTCTTAGGACAGGGATGTGTAATGTCACCATGGTTGTTTAATATTTTTATAGATGGGGTTGTAAAAGAAGTAAATGCTAGGGTGTTCGGGAGAGGGGTGGGATTAAATTATGGGGAATCAAATTCAAAATGGGAATTGACACAGTTACTTTTTCTGATGATACTGTGCTTATGGGAGATTCTAAAGAAAAATTGCGAAGGTTAGTGGATGAGTTTGAGAATGTGTGTTAAAGGTAGAAAGTTGAAAGTGAACATAGAAAGAGTAAGGTGATGAGGGTATCAAATGATTTAGATAAAGAAAATTTGGATATCAAATTGGGGAGGAGGAGTATGGAAGAGTGAATGTTTTCAGATACTTGGGAGTTGACGTGTCGGCGGATGGATTTATGAAGGATGAGGTTAATCATAGAATTGATGAGGGAAAAAAGGTGATGGTGCGTTTGAGGTATATGTGGAGTCAAAAAACGTTATCTATGGAGGCAAAGAAGGGAATGTATGAAAGTATAGTAGTACCAACACTCTTATATGGATGTGAAGCTTGGGTGGTAAATGCAGCAGCGAGGAGACGGTTGGAGGCAGTGGAGATGTCCTGTCTAAGGGCAATGTGTGGTGTAAAATATATGCAGAAAATTCGGAAGTGTGGAAATTTAGGAGAAGGTGTGGAGTTAATAAAAGTATTAGTCAGAGGCAGAAGAGGGGTTGTTGAGGTGGTTTGGTCATTTAGAGAGAATGGATCAAAGTAGAATGACATGGAAAGTATATAAATCTATAGGGGAAGGAAGGCGGGGTAGGGGTCGTCCTCGAAAGGGTTGGAGAGAGGGGGTTAAAGGAGGTTTTGTGGGTAAGGGGCTTGGACTTCCGCAAGCGTGCGTGAGCGTGTTAGATAGGAGTGAATGGAGACGAATGGTTTCTTGGGACCTGACGATCTGTTGGAGTGTGAGCAGGGTAATATTTAGTGAAGGGATTCAAGGGAAACCGGTTATTTTCATATAGTCGTACTTGAGTCCTGGAAATGGGAAGTACAATGCCTGCACTTTAAAGGAGGGGTTTGGGATATTGGCAGTTTGGAGGGATATGTTGTGTATCTTTGTGTGTGTATGCTTCTAGACTGTTGTATTCTGAGCACCTCTGCAAAAACAGTGATAATGTGCGAGTGTGGTGAAAGTGTTGAATGATGATGAAAGTATTTTCTTTTTGGGGATTTTCTTTCTTTTTTTTTGGGTCACCCTGCCTCGGTGGGAGACGGCCGACTTGTTGAAAAAAAAAAAATATATATATATGAGTGAGAGGGGTTGGATTTGAGTGGGACTTGCAAATGAGTGGATAGAATTACCAGACCTTATTTCTTGCTTAGCATTGAAAATTGGGTTGGGCAAATGTTTTGTCAGTGGGATGGATTGTAAAGGACCTGCCTAGTATGGCCAACAGGCCTGCCGCAGTGTTCCTCCTCTCTTATGTTCTTATTTATCGCTCTGGGATGCTTAAATATCATGGAATAGTATGTGTGGGTGGGGTGGCCTGGTATGGTAGCCTGGCTGACTACCATACATACCACACTTGATTTTTTACAATAAATACTACTCATCTCACCCTATATTTTAAGGTAAGTAATGCGTGAACTGTATATACATTTTATCGCTCTGGGATGCTTAAATATCATAGAATAGTATGTGTGGGTGGGGTGGCCTGGTATGGTAGCCTGGCTGACTACCATACATACCACACTTGATTTCTTACAATAAATACTACTTGTCTCACCCTAGATTAAGACTATAAATATTTTAAGGTAAGTAATGAGTGCACTATGTGTGTATTGTACTTTTTTATTGTTTTTTGATGCCTGGTTCTATTGCTAACATAATATATGTTAGTGTAAACTTGTTATCTAGTGTTTGTATGCGTTTGTAAGTGGAAAAAAAGGGTGTTCCACTTAACGGCGGTTTCCGCTTTACGGCGGTAGCCTGGAACCTAACCCGCCGTATAAGTGGGGCCCTCCTGTAATTATTGAGAAACTTGTCTCCCATTTACAGAAAAGTGGCAGATGCAGTTCAATGTAGATAAATGCAAAGTTCTGAAGCTCGGGAGTGTCCATAACTCTAGCACTTATAAGTTGTAGATGAATGGTTCAGAGAACCGACATGTTGTTGAATTAGACACATGTGCAACTCTTGGGTATCTTTATTGAGGAAACGTTTTGCCACACAGTGGCTTCATCAGTCCATACAAAGGAGAAACTTGAAGAACAGGAGGAGAATGAGGTAATCAGTCCCTCAGCCTTGAGTCGATGTGGTCAGTCCATCAATCTTGAATAGAATACGGCATATGAGGGGAGAAGCTGCTTATAAACTGTAGACAGGTGAGGGGCAGCAGTCGTTGGTGGTGTCACATTTGTCCAATGTGGTGGAAGTAGGTCGTGCCTAAGGGTTAGGCAAGTGAAGAATTCCCAAGTATTAAGATCCCAAGAAGTTGCAGTGTCTGACAGGATTGTAGATGAATGGTTCAGAGAACCGACATGTTGTTGAATTAGACACATGTGCAACTCTTGGGTATCTTTACTGAGGAAACGTTTCGCCACACAGTGGCTTTATCAGTCCATACTATTCTTCAAGTTTCTCCTTTGTATGGACTGATGAAGCCAGTGTGTGGCGAAACGTTTCCTCAATAAAGATACCCAAGAGTTGCACATGTGTCTAATTCAACCACTTATAAGTTAAACAATGTAGAACTTTGCCATTCAGATTGCGAAAAGGACTTGGGGGTTATGGTGAGCAGCAACCTTAAACCAAGACAGCAATGCCTAAGCGTACGTAATAAGGCAAATAGATTATTGGGATTTATATCAAGAAGTGTAAGCAACAGAAATTCAGATGTTATACTGCAGCTTTATACATCATTAATAAGGCCTCTCCTAGATTATGCAGCTCAGTTCTGGTCTCCATATTACAGAATGGACATAAATTCATTCAAAAACATTCAGCGTAGAACGACTAAATTAATACATAGCATTAGAAATCTTCCTTATGAAGAAAGATTGAAGACTCTTAAATTACATTCGCTTGTTAGACGAAGAACGAGGGGAGACATGATAGAAGTGTATAAGTGGAAGATGGGTATTAATAAAGGGGATATTTATAAGGTCCTGAGGATATCTCTCCAAGAGAGAACCCACAGTAATGGATTTAAATTAGACAAGTTTAGATTTAGAAAGGATGTAGGAAAGTATTGGTTTGGAAATAGGTCAGTTGATAAGTGGAACTGTCTACCTAGTTGGGTTATTGAGGCTAGGACTTTGGGCAGTTTCAAATTTAGGTTGGATAAATATATGAGTGAGAGGGGTTGGATTTGAGTGGGACTTGCAAATGAGTGGATAGAATTACCAGACCTTATTTCTTGCTTAGCATTGAAAATTGGGTTGGGCAAATGTTTTGTTAGTGGGATGGGTTGTAAAGGACCTGCCTAGTATGGCCAACAGGCCTGCTGCAGTGTTCCTCCTCTCTTATGTTCTTATTTATTTGTGATAACAGTGTGCATCCTTTTATGAAGGAGCTTGGTGACCGGGATGGGTAGCCATCTTTTGTTCAACTAATAGTTAAATTCATCTCTTCCTTGAGAAATTGAGAACTGAGAATATTTAATGATTTTACTCTGCTGTTTTGTTATCTTGCTTAATTTCTTGTTAGGAATTATCTGGATTTTTATTAGATATACATGTTTGATTCATGAAGGGGTTCAGGGAAACTGGTTAGCTAGACTTGAATCCTGAAGGGGAAAGTACGGTGCCTGTCACAACCCGCCCTTTATGATTTGATAAAGTGCACTGTATAGGAGAAACAGCACTAAAATTCCATATAATTGCATTTGTTTCCTCATTGTGGTGGTATCTCATACTATTGCTTATCCAACTATGAATAAGCTGATTGTACTGATATGTACCCTATTATTTAGTATTAATCTTATTTTTCCTCTACATTCAGCATTGTTAAGCAAAACAGATTGGTTAAGACAGCTACACCATCTTCAACACGAAAGTCCCAAAATGGAGGAAATCACCAGATTAATACTCCAAAAAACAAAACCAAGCTCTTGGAAGGTTCAGAAATTACTAAACCAACATTTACAATTGGAAGAGATGATCTTCCATATGACAGAAAGGAGGGTAAGTGTATAATTAGAAATTACTGATGAGCACACATTTTGTAGGAAATATTTAGTAATTTGCCTGTTTGTAGCTCTGTCTTTTACTGCCAGTAATGCATTTTTAACAGTGGGGATATTTTACTGAAACTAATTTAAGTTCATAAAATAGCTTCCATTTGAAATTGAGGAGAGGATCTCCCTGGTGTTAACTTTATTTTGTCATGTTTAATTTACACTGAAATAATATCTTCTCTATACAGTGAAATCCTGGGCTTCGGCCGTAATCAGTTCCAGGAGCTAGGCCTATACGCGAAGCGGTCGAAAGGCTAAGCAATATTTCCCATAAGAAATAATGTAAATAAAATTAATCTGTTGCAGACCCACAAAAATGTTCACAAAAAATAAATTTTTTTAAATAACAAGTTTTACTACAACACGATAAATACCTATATATTATATGTAGATAAATTAAAATTTAAAAAAACATTTAAAATAACATTTACTTACCTTTCTTGAAGAGACTTGCTGGCATCACTAGGACCAGCTTGAAAGTCACTTGACCCTCTGTCTCACAAAATAACTGTCAAGAGTGCTCTGTTTCTGGCATCTCTAAGATTTCCCTGAAGTGGGACAAGGTTTTGTCACTGACCATGTTGCAGATATGGCTTGTTTCAACTTGGTCAGGGTGGTGTTTCTCTACAAAGGCTTGCACCCTAGTCCACATTGCACACACCTCTTTAATCTCTGAAGAAGAAACCTCCTTCACTCCATCTTGTCCTCCTGTGAAGCAAATTCCTGAGCTGTGGTCTGATGCTGTTGCAGTTGAAGCTCTTGCAGTTCGTCAGTGGTTAGCTCTTCCCTATGGTCCTCCTCAGAACTCTTCCACATCTTCTCCACTCACCTCCAGCCCCATGGATTGCCCAATGCCACAATACCTTTCCACAACAGGCAGAGGGTCGGCAGGGTCTGGGTCAACCTCAAGCCCTTCAAAATTCCTCTGGACAACACATTGTGGCCACAGTTGTCCCCAAGCAGAGTTCAAAGTCCTGGAAGTTACCCCCTTCCAAGCCTTACCTATAAGTCTTATGCAATGGAGGATACTGAAGTGCTTCCTCCAGAACCCTTAGGGTGAACTGAGTGTCTGAGATCACTTCAAAGCCCCTTTCAAACACTGCTTTGGTGTAGAGTTTTTTGAAGTTAGAAATAACCTGCTGGTCCATGGAGTGGAGGAGAGGAGTGGTGTTAGGAGGGCAAGACCTTAACTGTTATAAAATTAAAGTCCCTAGACAATAGGTCTTCCTAGTTTGGAGGATGAGCAGGAGCATTGTCCATTACCAGGGGGCACTTGAGTGGCAAATTATTTTCCAAGAAGTGTTTTTTTCACACTGAGGCCAAACACTTCATGGACCCACTCTTTGAAATATGCCTTGTGACCTGTGCCTTATTATTCGCTTTCCACAAGACAATTTATTCTTGATGTCATTGTTTTTCTTCAATTCATTGGGATTTTCTGAGTGATACACAAGTAAAGGCTTCACTTTAAAATCCCCACTAGCATTAGCACAGAACAAAAGAGTGAGCTTGTCTTTCATAGGCTTGTATCCTGGAAGTGCCTTTTCCTCCTGAGTAATTAGGTCCTCTTTGGCATTTTTCTTCCAAAACAGACCTGGTTCGTCACAACTGAACACTTGTTGGGGTTTGAATTTTTCAGTCTCTACGTACCTCGTAAATTCACTCGAAGTTTTCAGCAGCACGTTTGTCTGAGCTTGTTGCCTCCCTATGCCTTACCACACTGTGTATGCCACTACGCTTCTTAAATCTGTCAAACCAGCCTCTACTGGCCTTAAATTCACTAACATCAGCACTGGTTCCATGCATTTTCTTTATCAGATCGGCATGCAGCTGTCTTGCCTTCTCACAAATGATCGACTCTGAAACACTATCACCCGCTATCTGTTTATTGTTGATTCACACCACCAACAACTTCTCAACCTCTTCGACTGTTTGTGGTCTATTTTTGGATAACATGACAGCACCTTTCGAACCATCAGCTTCCTTGAATTCTTTTCTCTTCGCCAGGATAGAAGTGATAACTGATTTGTTTTTGCCATACGTCCTGGCAAGCTCCCCCACACGAACGCCTCTCTCGTATTTTTCTATTATCATCTTCACTGCTATGGCGTTCCTCACTTTCTTAACCACAGGGCCCATGGTGGCTTATTTCAGTCACAATTAATGGCTGGATGGATGGCTGCCCGCCCACCCTCCCGCCTGCCTGCCTGGCTAGTTGAATGGCTGGTTGGCTGCCTGCCTGCCTGCCTGCCTGCCTAGGTGGATGGCTGGCTGTCTGCCTGGCTGGCTGGCTGGCTAGCTGGATGGCTGGCTGCCTGGCTGGATTGCTGGTTGGCTGCCTGGCTGGATTGCTGGCTGGATGGCTGCCTGGCTGACAGGATGAGAGCGCAGGGTAATGTTCACTCAAGGATTAACAATGCTAGACTGGCTCACGACGCCTGCGCGGGCAGGTGGACAGGTCTGGTACGCCGGCCAAAACCTGGGGCAACGATCGAAACGTGGGACAAAATTTGGCCGAAAAAAGTGGGCAAAAGCTGAAGCAGCCGATTCCTAGGGTGGTCGAAACACTGGGTTTCACTGTAATGTGTTTTATTTACATACTGCAAAATGAATGTGAAGTATCACCAGCTTTTAATATTTATACTTTTGAATTACACAGTATATGGACTGTATGTATAGATGTGTTATTTATAAACTATTCAAGATGTAATATTTAATGATTAAAAAATTCTATCTTTGCAGGGTCAAAAGATGGTAGCTCCAACATTCCTCGATTTTTGTCTTATGTGCGAATTTGAAGGTACCCAATTTTGCCAAAATTCACGAAGGGCATTCAGTCGAATGGAGGCACTTGTGACTATGTAGAAAAGAAACAAAAGCTTGCAGATAATGTTAGAAAGTGCGAAGAAATCACAGGTGAATTTTAAGCTTTAAAGTCCACTGGCTATAAGGCTTTCTTTTATAATGTATCTGTATCCATTCATAATATGTTTAGCATACGAGCCATCTCTCACCTTTTGTAGCTACGGTAACATAAAAAAAGGAAACACGTTCACCTTCATTTATTCAGTCTTTATCAAGCCAGAAGGGGTGCTGGGTATCATGGTTCATTTTGACCCCTTGAACTATGACTCTCAGTGTAGATACTGCACTTTCCTCCAGGACTAGAGTCCAGCTTATTGGTTTCCCCGAATGCCTTCATAAATGTTACTGTGATCACTCCAACAGCATATTCGAGCATTTAGAACCACTTGTCTATTCTCAGATCTAATTATTTGCACAAACCTGTCGGATGTTCAAGTTTTTTAGCACTAAAAACCATTTTTATTCCTCCCGCTTTTCCTTGGGGTGACTCCTGTTTCTCCTTTCCCTTTTACCACAGATTTATGTTCCCTTTTAGGGACCTTGTTTCCCTAAATGCCCAGACTGCTTCAAAAACTTCCCTTCAGTCCTTGAATTATTCTTTTGGTAACTCCACACTGTCTTCTGATGTTCATTATTCAATTCCCTTAATATTTACTCCATAGATTGCTTTCAAACATGACATTTCTACTGCCTGTAGCCATGCCTCACTGAGGTAAATGTTGGTACCTCTATACTCCGGTGCATTTTCCTTTTTGTCTTCTCAGATAAACTTTCTACAGGGTTTTTTTAAAGCACCATCTATTTTTTTTCTCATCTGTTGTATCATTCACTTTGTCTTTCATAGCCCATCTGCCATAATGTCTCCCAAAAAATTGAATACATTCGTTCCTTC
>NC_069402.1:63787476-63875105 GCF_026875155.1 Cherax quadricarinatus | reverse complement strand
CCCAGTGGGGTTTCCGTAATGTACGCCAAATTTAGTGTTCCCAATTTTGCGAGAGATAGTATTGGGCCCTAATATAAAAGAAGGGGTCTGAGTGCATTTGGTGGAGTTTAAGAAAAATCTGCAGCACGTAATGCATAATGAGGAAAAAAAACTCCGACAGTGTTTTTCGTTTAAAACAGCAATTTGTAGTGTATTTTTTTTTGTATTTATGGCTATATTCTCGTTTTCTTGGTCTATTTGGAAGATATACATGTATTACAGAACTAGAGATGATTTTGAATGATTTACAGACTAAAAGTACATTGAAACTGAGCTCAAAGTAGTGGAAATGTTCAATTTTTGCTGATGTTCAAGAATAAACAAATCATGTCATGCATCCAATACACATCAACTGGTGGGTCTGATATGCTTTCACAAATGTGCTGATATTTTTATACCATTTTTGCAATAATGCAGTAGTCTGCATAACAGTAAATCTATTTTTTGCGTGAATAAAAATTCAAAATGGAAAGCAAGCATAAGAGGGGCCCGGAGATGAGACTAATTAACCCTTTCAGGGTTTCGGCCGTACTAGTACGGCTTACGCACCAGGGTTTTTGACGTATACTAGTACGCCTAGATTCTAGAACCCTCAAAATCTGGTGAGAGAAAGCAGGTAGGCCTTCATATGAAAGAATGGGTCTATGTGGTCAGTGTGCGCGGTATAAAAAAAATCCTGCAGCACACAGTGTGTAATGAGAAAAAAAAAATTTGACCGTGTTTTTGGATTTAAAACTGACTTTACACTGTATTTTCATATGGTATTTATTGCTTGTATTCTAGTTTTCCTGGTCTCATTTTATAGAATGGAAGACATGATGATTTTGACTGGTTTTATAAGAAAAACTACCTTGAAATTGTGCTCAAAGTAGCAGAAATGTTCAATTTTTACCAAAGTTCAAAAGTAAACAAATCATGCTATGCGTCCAATACACATCAACTGGTGAGTTTAATATTCTTTCAACAAGTGCGCTGATAATATTTATACCATTTCTACACCAATGCAGTAATCTGCGTAACAGTAAATCTTCTATTTTTTTTTTGTGAGAATAAAAATTCAAAGTGGAAGCAAAGGAATGTAAGAGGGGCATGGGGACATGACTAATGAACGGAGGAAATGTTATTTTAGTGCCAGGAATGTCTTCCTTGTTTATTCTGGAACCTATTCAGAAATTGGCATCTTTTAAAATTTGTGTGAAATTGGCAAAATTGCTAATTCTGACCACTGTATTGGATAGTTGAAATCGGTAAAATGGGTGGTTTCTTGTACTCATTCGATAGAAAAAATGGAGTAGTTCTAGCGAAATAGTTATGATTTTTGTCGACAAGTACACTGGAATTGGCCGAAAATAGGGCTCAAGTGGGCAAAATCGCCGTGTGCGTAAACATCGTCGAGACCACTAACTTTGCGATGAGCATAATTCCGTAAGTTTTCCATCAATTTCATACTTTTGGCTCATTATGATCGGGGAAAAAGATTCTCTATCTTTTCATTGACATGGTTTTTTTTTTTTAAATTTGGCTGACCCTGAGAACAAGTCTTGAGATGGGCCTGTCGTACCCTGAAAGGGTTAACAGGAATGAATGTTGCTTTAGTCCTAGGAATGTTTGCATGTTAATTTGGCCCAATTTTGAAATTGGCATTCCTTGAATTGTGTATGAAGTTGGCCATTTACCAATTTCTTATCACTTTATTGGGAAGTTGAAAATGGTAAATGGGTGGTTTCTTCATACTAGGCGATAGAACAAAAGGAGTTCTAGCGAAATAGCTATGAGTTTGGTCGTCTGGAACGATGTAATTGGCCAAAAATAGGGCTCAAAGTAGACAAAATCGCCGGTGCGTAAATACCACGAGACCGCTAACTTTGTGAGAGCGTAATTACGTAAGTTTTCCATCAAATTTTGTACTTATGGTGTCATTACCATTGGGAAAGATTCTCTATCATTTCATATTTTTTTATTTTAATTGTTCGACACTGAGAGCAAGTTTGTGAGCAGGGTCTCGACAGTGAAAGGGTTAATGGTTTTGTTTGAGAAAGTGAATGGAACATAATTTCAATGCTGTATTTAGCTTGTAGAGTAATACGCCAATCTCTGACTGCATGTTAATGACCTTTTTGTATCACAGTATCATTGTATTCATTTCAGGTTACTGTTATGAAAATCAGTGGATAATCATAAGTTACATACTATAGGATTTTTCTTTAATTTTTACAGTAACTAATACTTTCACTATAACTATTTTCACTTTTTTTTGTTTTTCAAAGAAAATTAAACCTCTTTGAAGACGATACTTATTTTGTGAGAGAATTTTTGACAGCAGTGAGGGATTCACTGCTCTCCTGTATGAGTTAATTACCGTACGGTACATATAATTTTTTTAAGATGCTGCAAATGACAGGCAAATAAGAAAGCGTCGTCACATAGCAACCGTTGATGTTGAAACAAAATCTAAGAGCACAGCTGAAAAAATAGTTCCAAAACGACGCAGGACTTCTACATACGAAGTTTCTCACGAGAACAGAAAATCACTCCAGTCATTGATGTGTCACAGCAATCAACAATGAGCAGGTTTGTACATCGCTTACTTATTTTAGCATTTATATTTGGTTTGTGTAGTGTGCGTATATACCTGTGTTAGATTTGTAACTTGCTGAACTGTAACATATGCATCTGTAAAAAATTTCTTTGATTTTCCAGGACTACAGTGGACCCCCGGTTTGCGATATTATTTCATTCCAGAAGTATGTTCAGGTGCCAGTTCTGAACGAATTTGTTCCATAAGGAATATTGTGAATTAGATTAGTCCATTTCAGACCCCCAAACATACACGTACAAACGCACTTACATAAATACACTTACATAATTGGTCGCATTGGGAGGTGATCGTAAAGCGGGGGTCCACTGTATTTGGTTTGAATGCATAAGATTTTCTGTATTGCTTGATTTAAGTATCACACTTCTAAGAGGCAGTAAGTTTAGTTCTAGGATTTATGCATAAATGCTGGCAATGTTCACTACTCCTGCATTCATGGTTTTCAACAGTAGATATATTTCAATTGATACATAAATGAAAATTTTAAACAGTTTAAGGGTACAGTGATCCATTAGACTCTACATGTAGCTCATATTCCTTAGCTCTTGAGCGAGCTTCTTGCTTCTGCATTTTCTCCAGTTTCTTAACATGGTTTTTTTAGGCGCTGGTTTCATAATGGTGCTGTATACTTCAAGATGGGCCTGACATGTTGAATAAAGGGCCCAGAATGACTGGGGATTTTTGAAGGCTATTCACAGATTTGCCAGATGAGCATTGGCTGCAGAGGTTATTCGTTTGATGTGAGCCTTGGATAGTATACCAGGAACTAGACTCACCCCAAGGTCTTTTTTAATGAGTGAGGTCTGCAGCTGTTCTCTGAGCATACCTTGTTTTGGGTCTTGCTTTCTCCCCAGTCTTTATTAACTTGCATTTACTTATGTTGAATTTAAATAATCACTTACCTGATCAATCTTGCAGTTTACCAGATGTTTGTGTTTATTCTCCAGTGTTACAATTTCAGCCAACAGGGATGCATCTGAACTAACCCCATCTGGAATGCTGTCCACATAAACAGAAACAGTACTGGTCTAGTAATGATTCTAGTGGAACCTGTTAGTTACTTTTCCAGTTTCTGATGTTTTTTCTCTTTCCTTCTCATGAGAGGACTCTGATCCACCAGAGTTCATTCCTGTTATTCGTGCCTGCACCTCAAGGTTATGGCCCAGTCTGTTGTGTCATATGTTATCAGATACAATGGAACCTCGTTTTTCGGCCATAATCCGTTCCAGAAGGTTGGTCTAAATTCGAAACGGCCTAATTTCGAAGTAATATTTCCCATAAGAATTAATGTAAAAATAATTAATCCATTCCAGACACCCAAAAATATTAACAAGAATACATTTTTTAAAGATTAATTAGAGTTTTACATGTCCAAAACAATGAGAGCTAAATAAAATAAATAAATGAACATTTAAATCACTACTATATAAATTTATTGAAGACTTGTTGGCTTATGGAAGACAGGAGAGGAGAGAGGGAAGAATGATTATTTTTTGGAAAGGGAATCCCCCTTAAGGTATCAAAGCCCTCTCTGGGGCTTTGGTAAGCCTGTCTTTCATAGGCTTGTGTCCTGGCAGTGTCTTTTCCTCCTGCATGATGTAGGCCCTCTGGCATTTTTTTTTCCCAAGAAAATCGTGTTTGTTTCAGTGTTTTCCTTACTGCACTAGTGATCAAGAGTAGTTAGCCTCTCCAGAACTGTTTTCTCTACTTCAGAATGGGAAGCTATGGTCAAAGGGATAATTACTTTACCTTGGGAGTGACAGTGACCGCTTTCCATGTAATGACATATTTTATTCATTCTAGAGTATATACCATGTTTCTGTATTCTTCTTTCTTTCTTTCAACACACCGGCCGTATCCCACCAAGGCGGGGTGGCCTAAAATGAAAAACGAAAGTTTCTCCTTTTACATTTAGTAATATATACAGGAGAAGAGGTTACTAGCCCCTTGCTCCCGCCATTTCAGTCGCCTCTTACAACACGCATGGCTTACAGAGGAAGAATTCTGTTCCACTTCCCCATGGAGATAAGAGGAAATAAACAAGAATAAGAACTAGAAAGAAAATAGAAGAAAACCCAGAGGGGTGTGTATATATGTGCTTGTACATGTATGTGTAGTGTGACCTAAGTGTAAGTAGAAGTAGCAAGACATACCTGAAATCTTGCATGTTCATGAGACAGAAAAAAGGACACCAGCAATCCTACCATCATGTAAAACAATTACAGGCTTTCGTTTTACACTCACTTGGCAGGACGGTAGTGCCTCCCTGGGCGGTTGCTGTCTACCAACCTACTACCTATGATGTTTCTGTATTGTTTATGTTATATTAGATCAATTGTGATAGATAAATAAGTTGCAGAGTTGATATTTGTGTAATATTGAATAATATTTGTCGCCTGAATAATATTGAATAATATTTGTAGGTAATATTTAGTAATATATACAGGAGAAGGGGTTACTAGCCCCTTGCGCCTGGCATTTTAGTCGCCTCTTACAACACGCATGGCTTACGGAGGAAGAATTCTGTTCCACTTCCCCATGGAGCTAAGATGAAATAAACAAGAACAAGAACTAGTAACAAAATAGAAGAAAACCCAGAGGGGCGTGTATATATATGCTTGTACATGTATGTGTAGTGTGACCTAAGTGTAAGTAGAAGTAGCAAGATGTACCTGAAACCTTGCATGTTTATGAGACAGAAAAATGGACATCAGCAATCCTACCATCATGTAAAACAATTACAGGCTTTCATTTTACACTCAGTTGGCAGGACGGTAGTACCTCCCCGGGCAGTTGCTGTCTACCAACCTACTACCTATTCGTTTTTCCTTTAGGGCCACCCCACCTTAGTGGGATACGGCCGGTGTGTTGAAAGAAAGAAAGAAAGAAGAAGATTTGTAGGTAGTAGGTTGGTAGACAGCAACCATTCGGGGAGGTACTACCGTCCTACCAAGTGAGTGTAAAAAAGAAGCCTGTATTTTACATGATGGTAGGATTGCTGGTGTCTTTTTTCTGTCTCATAAACATGCAAGATTTCAGGTACGTCTTGCTACTTACACTTAGGTCACACTACACATACATGTACATGATTATGTATACACACTCACCTGAGTTTTCTTTGATTTTATCTTAATAGTTCTTGTTCTTAGTGCTTTTCATTTTATATCCATGGGGAAGTGGAATAAGAATCTTTCCTCCGTAAGCATGCGTGTTGTAAAAGTCAACTAAAATGCCGGGAACAATGGGCTAGTGACCCCTTTTCCAGTATAGCTTATTAAAAGGAAAAAGAAGAAAACCTTCAAAGTGGGATGTTTGAATGTATGTGGATGTTGTGCGAATGATAAGAAGATGATTGTGGATGATATGAATGAGAAGCTGGATGTCCTGGCTTTAAGTGAAACAAAGCTGAAGGGGATAGGCTAGTTTCAGTGGGGAGAAATAAATGGGATTAGGTCAGGGGTTTCAAATAGAGTTAGAGCTAAAGGAGTAGAAGCAATAATGTTGGAAATAAATAGTATAAAATTCTGACACAATGGAAATATAAACACTTAAGCAGTATAATGTGATCCTTTATTGACAACATTTTGCCCACTCTGGGCTTCATCAAGTCACAAACAGATCTACCTGGGTAAAAGGTACATGAGTATTTATAGGATGGTGTCAGATGGAGAATGCTGGGTCAGGTGGAGAATGCTACCTGTGACCATCTTTAGAGAAGGGTGATAGAGTCGAGAACCTTGGGTAGCTTTAAAAAGAGATTGGATAAGTATATGAGTAGACCTTTTGCAGTGTTCCTCCATTCTTGTGTTCTTATGTGGGATAGCGATGAAGAAATTTCTTGGCAAGGGGTTCGGTTATGTTATAGAAGGTTTTTCTGGTTAAATTTGGACTTCAGATAAGTGATGATTCAGGATTTTCGGTATGAGTGTTGTCTTCTTTTTTTTAAAAGTGTTGCTTTTCTGTATTTGTTTAAAAGGGTTTGGTAAAATTTTCAGTATTGAAACGGGGTATACACAATCCCTTGTAATGACTACAGCAAATCATACATCAGCGAAAATTCGAGACCCCCAAACATGTATTTCAGAACCCCCAGTATGCAGGCAGATCTGATGGCCCAAAGGGGAATACCCGTTTAAAACCCGTAATTACACAACCTTTTAAAACCCTTCAGGGTCCAAGGCGAAAAATCTAAAGTCACGCCCCGTGCCCAAAGAAATTTTGAAAAAAAAAAAAAAAAATTATTTTTTTTACGAATTAAAGAGCTATTTTTGTAAAGTAATAAAACAAAAAAAAAATAGAGTTGATCTTCTTCCCGAGATCCCAGTGCCAAGAAGTTTATAGAAAATGTTGTGGTGGCGGCAATCGACGATTTCCAATAGGCGTTTTTATTATTTTGTTGTTTTAGTTGTTTTTTTTTTTTTTTTTCCAATTTTTTTTATTCCTACTAACTTTGGGGTGAGAGCCCAAATACTGTAATAATTGATTAATATACCACTGTATTAAACACAATAACGACTAAGTTTTATCATATTTTGTTTAAAACTGTTGTTTATTACAATAAACATGCACAAATTTGTATAATACTAATTTTTTTTTTTTTTTTCAACAAGTCGGTCTTCCCCCACGGGGAGGGTGACCCAAAAAAAAAGAAAAAAACCCCCAAAAAAAGAAAATACTTTCATAAAATTTTAACCTTTCCCCACATCACACTTTTCACTGCTTTTGGAGGTGCTCAAAATAAACAGCTTAGAACATATACGTATGAGATACACCTTCCCTAAAAACGCCAATATCCCAAAACCCCCTCCTTTAAAGTGCAGGAATTGTATTCCCATTTCCAGGATCAAAGTCGACTATATGAAAATAACCGGTTTCCTAATCCCCTTTCCCAAATATTACCTGCTCAACTCCAACGTCGTCAGGTCCCCGTTCATTGTTCCTTCCTCCTATCTAACCGCCATGCACGCTTGCTGGAAGGCAAGCCCTCACCCACAAAACCTCCTTTCCCCCCTTTCCCCCTTTTGAGGAGACCCCCCCCTCTTTCCCTTCCCCCATAGATTTTTATGCTTTCCGTATTTCTTTGATTCCCTTCTCTCTAAATGACCAAACCACTCAACAACCCCTCTTCTGCCTCTGACTAAAGCTTTTATTAACCCCCATTTTCCTATTTCCACCTCCGAATTTCTGATAAAATTTTTAAAAACACATTGCCTTGCAGGAAAATTCCCCTGCCCCCAACCGTCTTCCCCCGCTGCATTTTTCCACCCAAGCTTCCCTCCATATAAAGTGTTGGTACTACTATACTTTCATACATTCCCTTCTTTCCCCCATAGTAACGTTTTTTGACTCCACAATACCCCAACCCCCACTCACCTTTTTTTCCTCTCAATTTTATGATTAAACCCCATCCCTTTATAAATCCATCCGCCGACAGTCAACTCCCAAGTATTGAAAAACATTCCCCTTTTTCCCCTACTCCCCCCCCAATTTTTTTCCAATTTTTTTTATCTAAATCTTTGATACCCCCCATCTCCTTACTTTTTCTATGTTTACTTTCAACTTTCTACCTTTAACACATTCTCAAACTATCACTAACCTTGCCAATTTTTTTTAGAATCTCCCCTAAGACGTATCTCACAAAAAGTAACTGTGTCAATTCCCCTTTTTAAAATTTTATTCCCAAAATTTATCCCACCCCCTCCCGAAACCTGCTTTACTTTTTTTACAACCCCCTCTATAAATATATTAAACAACCCTGGTGACATTAACATCCCTGTCTAAAACCCCTTTTCGGGGGTTTCTCCCTTCTTCTACACACCCCAACCTGAGCTCACTATCCCCAAAAAGCTCTTTACAGCATTTAGTAATTACCACTATTCCATATACTTGCAAAAAATCGCCACATTCCTTATCCCTTATATATGCCTTTTCTAAAATCCATAAAAACAATAAAAACTTCCCTACCTTTATTAAAACTGTTCACATATATTTAATGTAAACACTTGATCTAAAAATCCCCCACCCACTCTGAAACCTCCTTGCTCGTCCGCAATTCTACATTTGTCTTGCCTTTTAATTCTTTCAATTAAAAAAACCCTACCTTTATACTTTTCCTGGTATACAAAGTAAACTTTTTCCCTCTATAATTTTTACAATCTCTTTTGTCCCCTTTCCCTTTTTTATAAAGGGACTATACATGCTCTCCCCCAATCCCTGGTACCTTCCCCTCTTTCATACATTTATTAAACAAAAGTACCAACCACTCCAACACTATATCCCCCCTGCTTTTAACATTTCTGTCATGATCCCATCAGTTCCAGCTGCTTTACCCCCTTTCATTTTACGTAATGCCTCACGTACCTCCACCACACTTACATTTGCTCTTCTTCACTCCTAAAAAATGGTTTTACCTCCTGGCGTGCATGAAAATTCCCGCCTCCCTTTCTTCCTTAACATTTAAAATTTCCCTCAAAATATTCTCGCCATTACCTATACCTCCCTTCCCCATCTACTAACTCCCCTACTCTGTTTTTAACTGACAAATCCATACTTTCCCTAGGCTTTTTTAAAACTTGTTTAACTCCCTCCAAATTTTTTCTTATTTTTCATTAAATTTCTTGACAGTGCCAAATGTTCTATCATATATTTACATATTTACAATCACTGGACATGGTTTTTAGAACTGCTGGAGCTTGGGGAAAACTCCTTGAAACAAGGCACCTGCACAGAGGCACCTTACATTCCTCACACATAACCGAGTTGTCTTTGCGTCTTTGTTTGCCGTCGTTTTGTTTGTGCACAGACGATGCATCTCTTCTGAGCAAATTTCTTTTGAGTTGAAGGAAGCTGTATTATGAAATGATCACTTCTCTCCTCAAACGCTTGGGTATATTGTGATAAAATTTGAGGACCCATTTTGGGTATTGCAGGTGTTTGTTACCTGGTACTTCATTATGAGTTGTCTGAAAACAGACAAACAAAATTCACCATACGGTGGTCTGTTACCAGTCTTTATTTGGTACATATTATATGCATTCAGCATTGAAAATGTCCATGAGATGGAAGAAAAGTTTATGTACCACTGTAACTCTTACGAACACAGTCACAAAACCAATCTGCATGTCACACTTGTCAAACCAAGCGCTTGTTTTGTGTATAATCAATCCACTGTCACTGGTTTTCGAATACGTTCATTAGTCACTCGATCAACTTTGCCACTGTTCTTGCATTTCATTGCGGTGAATGGTTGTCAACATGTGACATCTCGTTTGTCATCCCACCGTAATGCCATCATGTCATTGGCAGTAAACACCTGCATGTCATCCCCACGAACACCTGCGTTGAGCTGGGCATATGTTTACGATTAGAATGCACTGTGCCACACACATCTGTCTTGTTCACTCGCATGAAATCACTGAGTAATGGGCTTGTGTACCAGTTATCGGTATTTTAATGTATGGCCCTTACAAGTTAAAGGTGCCATCATGTTTCTCACATCACCTGATATACCCAATACATCTTGGTATCTTTCAATATTTTCCCTAGTGATACAACAATATCCAACCCCAGGCCACTGTCACAATTCAAGATTTACAAAAAATTTTTATACCAAAGCGGTTCCTCTTGCTCGGTATATACTGCTTGAATGACAGTCCACCTTTGAACAAAATAAAAGACTCGTCAATTACAAGATTCTTGAATGGATAAAAGTTATCCTGAACTTTTGTTTGAGATACATGAAAACATTTCTAATCTTGTATTACCTGTCACTTCTGTCAGGCCTGGTTTTGTCAGAAAAGTGCAACATACGTAACAGAAAGATAAACTGTTACTGGTATTATTTCACTGAAGGATGGGGTACAAATTAGCCGATCTGTGGCCCAGTATGCTTTTATATTATGCTTATAGACGTGAGGCATAAGCATTTTTTTGTTGCAAAAAGCAAATACATTTCTGCAACAGTCGTCTCTTTCCACCTGTGTAGTCTTGACTGTGGTGATAAAATCGTATTGCATGGTGTACTGAAAATACTTATTACTTTCCTGACAATAATTTCCATCAATGGCTGGTCAAAGAATAATTCAAAGAATTCCAGTTCATTGGCCGTGGTTCCAGGGGACAGGTAGGTGAATTCCACTTTGAGAGTCAAACAAAGTGGTGAGGGGCTGGGAACAAAATTGGGATTTTGCTGCCATCCCAGATACGGTTTGCTGGTGGATACTGGACATCATAGGCTGGTTGTACGGGTGGTTTTTGGGGGGGCTGGTGGGTGACGCTCCCCTTTGTCCTTGAACTGGAGTCAGAGCGTGGGTCCCCGCGTGGCACAGTGAGTCACGCATGGCGGTGGGCCCCTACCCCCACCAGCCCCACGAACACGATCCACTGATGCCTGTGGCCCATCCATGCCAAGTGTTGCCACATCATTTCCCCACTATCACTACCTAAAACGGGTGTAGGGCCACGGGATGTACTTTGGGGTGTTTCTATGTCCCCCCGGGCACAGCATAGGGTACACTACCCGAGCGCATGCGGCGGCGAACATACCAACGCTTCATGGTGAATATGTTTCCTCACTTCACTACTCGAATGATCGTCGAGCGGAATAAAATCACAATCCCCGTCAGAATCATCGTCATTATGAAGTCAGAGGCCAGGCCACGGGAAAATTTAGTTTTCTCTTACGTTTAGGAACACCCGACCCTGAGTCACGAGTGCCCACACCAGAGGTAGAAGGTCGAGGATCGTCGGGGTTTTCTGCACTATTATCGATATCCTGGTCATTATTTTCGGTCACTAACTTATCAAAGCCGTAGAATTCGTCTTCATTTCCACTTCCATCAGTGTCAGAACTATCAGACAGGAAGAGGAGAGTCCCAATTTTTGGGGAGTGAGAGCTGACTTGCGACGAGGCATGGTAAACAAGGGTGACTGAGCCGGCGTTCCCACAATGCTATGCAGGCGCCTAGATTTTTTGTTTATGGCGCACACCCACGGCGCAGACCCATTCTCTCACATGTAGACCTATGAGCGCTTTCGCGCTAAATTTGACGGCGCTAGAATTTTGGCGTAGATCTACGGTTTGGACACTCACCGAACAGCCGTAGATCTACGGGATGGACCCTGAAAGGGTTAATGAACTACAGAAACGCAAGCCTTATCACCAGAGAAGACAACTCTCAATGCTGAAGAATCTTGGAATAATCACTTATCTGTATACCTGGTTGAGCCACAGAGGGTAGAGCTGATTGGTGATGAACCGTTGACTGTCTGGACACAGAGTCTCGTAGTACACAGACACCTTGACAGGGGCATCTGGTTCACCAGTCACCTCCTGGAGAGAGTTCCAGGGGTCAACGCCCCTGCGGCCCGGTCTGTGACCAGGCCGCCTGGTCGATCAGAGCCTGATCAACCAGGCTGTTACTGCTGGCTGCACGCAAACCAACGTACGAGCCACAGCCCGGCTGGTCAGGAACCGACTTTAGGTGCTTGTCCAGTGCCAGCTTGAAGACTGCCAGGGGTCTGTTGGTAATCCCCCTTATGTATGCTGGGAGGCAGTTGAACAGTCTCGGGCCCCTGACACTTATTGTATGGTCTCTTAACGTGCTAGTGACACCCCTGCTTTTCATTGGGGGGATGTTACATCGTCTGCCAAGTCTTTTGCTTTCGTAGTTTAGGGTATTCGTGTGCAAGTTCGGTACTAGTCCCTCTAGGATTTTCCAGGTGTATATAATCATGTATCTCTCCTGCCTGCGTTCCAGCGAATACAGGTTTAGGAACCTCAAGCGCTCCCAGTAATTGAGGTGTTTTATCTCCGTTATGCGCACCGTGAAGGTTCTCTGTACATTTTCTAGGTCAGCAATTTCACCTGCCTTGAAAGGTGCTGTTAGTGTGCAGCAATATTCCAGCCTAGATAGAACAAGTGACCTGAAGAGTGTCATCATGGGCTTGGCCTCCCTAGTTTTGAAGGTTCTCATTATCCATCCTGTCATTTTTCTAGCAGATGCGACATTGGTGTTTCGCTCTATTTTGTGGCCAGAATTTGTTTTGTACTCTGATGAAGATTTAATTTCCTCATGTTTACCATATCTGAGCAATTGAAATTTCTCATCGTTGAACTTCATATTGTTTTCTGCAGCCCACTGAAAGATTTGGTTGATGTCCGCCTGGAGCATTGAAGTGACTGCAATGGAGGACACTGTCATGCAGATTCGGGTGTCATGTGCAAAGGAAGACACGGTGCTGTGGCTGACATCCTTGTCTATGTTGGATATGAGGATGAGGAACAAGAATGGGAGCGAGTTACTGTGCCTTGTGGAACAGAGCTTTTCACCGTAGCTGCCTCGGACTTTACTCTGTTGACGACTACTCTGTGTTCTGTTAGTGAGGAAATTATAGATCCATCGACCGACTTTTCCTGTTATTCCTTTAGCACGCATTTTGTGCGCTATTACGCCATGGTCACACTTGTCGAAGGCTTTTGCAAAGTCTGTATATATTACATCTGCATTCTTTTTGTCTTCTAGTGCATCTAGGACCTTGTCATAGTGATCCAATAGTTGAGACAGACAGGAGCGACTGTTCTAAACCCATGTTGCCCTGGGTTGTGTACTGATGGGTTTCTAGATGGGTGGTGATCTTGCTTCTTAGGACCCTTTCAAAGATTTTTATGATATGGGATGTTAGTGCTTATCGGTCTGTAGTTCTTTGCCTGTTGCTTTACTGTCCCTTTGTGGAGTGGGGCTATGTCTGTTGTTTTTAGTAACTGTGGGACGACCCCGTGTCCATGCTCCCTCTCCATAGGATGGAAATGGCTCGTGATAGGGGCTTCTTGCAGTTCTTGATGAACACGGAGTTCCATGAGTCTGGCCCTGGGGCAGAGTGCATGGCATGTCATTTATCGCCTGTTCGAAGTCATTGGCGTCAGGATAACATCGGATAGGCTTGTGTTAACCAAATTCTGTGGCTTCTTCATAAAAAATTAATTTTGATCTTCGACTCTCAGTCTGGTTAGTGGCTTGCTAAAAAACTGAGTCATATTGAGACTTGAGTAGCTCACTCATTTCCTTGCTGTCATCTGTGTAGGACCCATCTTGTTTAAGTAGGGGCCCAATACTGGAACGTTGTTCTCGACTTTGATTTGGCATAGGAGAAGAAATACTTTGGGTTTCTTTCGATTTCATTTATGGCTTTTAGTTCTTCCGCGTTTCCTGACTCCTATAAGATTCCTTTAGCTTAAGTTCGATGCTTGCTATTTCTCTGACCAGTGTCTCCTACGCATTTCAGATATATTGACCTCTTTTAGCCGCTCTGTTATTCTTTTCCGTCGCCTGTAAAGGGAGCGCCTGTCTCTTTCTATTTTACATCTACTCCTCCTTTTTCTTGAGGAATAAGCCTTGTGCATACATCGAGTGCCACCAAGTTAATCTGTTCTAGGCATAAGTTGGGGGTCTGTGTTGCTTAGTATATCTTCCCAGCTTATATCGGTTAGGACTTGGTTTACTTGGTCCCACTTTGTTTTTGTTATTGAAGTTGAATTTGGCGAATGCTCCCTCGTGATAATCTCTTTATGTCGGTCTGGGGCTCCACGCATACATGTCTGAACCTCAATTATGTTGTGATCTGAGTATATTGTTTTTGATATGGTGACATTTCTTATCAGATCATCATTGTTAGTGAAGATGAGGTCTAGTGTATTCTCCAGTCTAGTAGGCTCTATTATTTGCTGGTTTAAATTGAATTTTGTGCAGAGATTTAAAAGCTCGTGTGAGTGTGAGTTTTTATCAGAGCTACCTCCTGGTTGTTATTACTGCGACAATATTATTTGCTATATTCCTCCATTTTAGGTGCCTTAAGTTGAAATCCCCCAGGAGCAAGATGTTGGGTGCAGGTGCTGGAAGATTTTCCCAGACAGTGGTCAATTTTTTAACTCTGTCCTTGGAATCTGCTGTGATGTTGCATCTGGAGGCTCTTGTAAGACACCACAATTGACTAGGTTTTGTTCTCTCACCTTTACTGTCCTAAAACATCCACTACATCATTTGAGGCATTAAATTCAGTTCTTCCTGAGTTCAAACATGTGACCTCTGTATGTCACAGGTGTCACTGACGGCCAACCCCCCCCCTTTTGCCTGTACACCTCCTCTGTCACATCTGTATAGGTTGCGTAACCTGGGAACCATATTTCGTTGCCCAGGACGTTTAACTTTTTTCACTAACTTAATGTCACTTTCTCACTCTAATCCTACACTACTCTCTTTCCATTCACTTACTCACTGGTACACTCACACTTTACTTCACTCACATTACTACTTACACTCCTTACTTTTTTCTCTTTTCTTACTCCCCCCACTCTACTTCCTACTTACTGTTCTTACTACGTCTTGTCTACTGACTCTTTCTACTACTTACTTTCTTACTGAATCATTGTCCACCTGCAACTACTACTTTTACTCACTCTTCTTTACACTCTTTTTACTCTACTAGCCACTTCCTTTCTACTTACAACTTATACTAAATTTAGCTTTTACTGTATCCTTTTTCACTCTTATACTGTCACTACTTACTACTTCCACGTGGTATTTTTGTTACTTCGTCTACAACTTCTCTCTTACTTCACTTCACTCACTTTATGGTCACTTGTCCACTTGTCCACACTTACTTCTTATCACTCTGCTATTCTTTTTTCTGTCACTTTCTCCTACTTTACTTTCTACTTTAATACTTAACTTCTTTTCTACACACTTTGCACTTTCTATTACTTTTTGTCACCTTTTACTCTACTTATTATTTTTCTAACTACTTCTATCACTTTTTCCTACTTTCACTGTTTCTTTCACTTTTTACTTCTATCTTCTACTTACTACATTCTCACTTCACTTACTACATTATATATTTGTCACGTACTCACCCTTATTGTACTACTTTAACTTTCACTCTATTTCTTTTTCTCATTCTTCTACTTTTTACTTTTTCTCATTTCCCACTTATTACTTCTTTGTTCACTACTATCACTATTTGACTCTCTTCAACTCCACTATACTTACTTCTGTCACTACTTTTCACTTCACTTGTCACTCATTTAGGTTTGTAAACCTGATACATATTTCGTTGTCCCAGATGATCCTTTATGTGGGTCTCAGAGAACAACGCCGCGAACATTGTCTTTGCCTCTGCAAGCAGTCACGATGCAATGTATTTTGTTGTTTGTAGCTAGGCTTTAGAGACCCCCCCCGTAACAACTTGCAAAGAAGAATGTCCATCGCACTTTTGGTTATAGTATTGTACCTTTGGGGGGGGGGGGTGGATTTTTTTCTCTCCTGGTCTTAGTATCTTTATCTGTTGGTTTGAGTGAGTCGCGCCTATCGACTGTCTGGTTCCACCCAGAATGACTGGAATTGGTGCACCGATTTTCTGCCATTTCCTGCCAGTTTTTTTTTTCCACTATCCTGGCACTAAAAAACCTCTCCCTCATACTGCGTAGTGGCTGTGGCTACCCAGGTTTTCCCATGGCCTAGCGACAAGTTTTGTATACCTTTTTGTCCCCTTTAGATGGTGTGCCTGGCAATTTACAGTTATAGCTACAGTCTTTCATGTACTGAAGAGGTACACACACTTTCAGGGTGAAAAAGCTTACAGGAAGAAGAAATTTGGCATTTCCTTGTTTCAAATGGACAAGGCATATTCTAGGGTGTCATAGTTTTGCACGTTCCACCATTTGTTTTTTCTTACCCAGATTTTCCTAATGTCTGCAATACCAAGGTGTCATAGTAATGTGCACGTCACAGGATCCATTGGTTTCCATTTGCTTAGGTTTCTGTGACCTGTATTTCCTCGTTGTGCCATTGTTTCCCAGTCTATTCCTATCCTCCCTAGCACCAACAATGGAGCTCCCACCAGTTGTTTTTGAGGTAATATATCCTCACTAAGCTAGTGAAGTCCTCCTCTGTTTTAGCTATTTCCTGTGGTAATTTTCTAAGTTTGGCGCGATCTCTCGCGCGTTTTATCTTATCTTTGACTACACTTGTTTCCCCACTAGCGGCTCCTGTCCCCTATGAGGTCATTTCTATGTATTCCCTCCTGCGAAAATTCCCTGACTACCTGGACAAAATCTCCACTTCACACCATTACTGTATCATCTCCAGGACAGCACCTCTCCACCTCCCCCCGCTTCTCAGCCATTTACTCAGTCTCTCCCAGGACAGCACCATCCATCTTCCAGCATTAACTTCTCCCAGGACAGTCACCTTCCAGCTTCACCATTACTGTCCCCGTTCACTCAGCACCTCCAGCTTCAACCATTACTGTCTCCCACAGACAGCCACTATTCTCAGCCCCAGCATTTTACTGACTACCAGACATCACCTCCAGCCTTTACAGTTTCTGACTACATGGCCAGTAATCAAGGGGCTCTACCATTCATGAGACTCCCATGACTTCCTTATGTACCCATCAGTTGTAGAAAGCTTTCCAGAATTTCTCTATGAAAGCACAGCTTTGATGTTCCTCTTTTAATACCCCTCGACTGTGATCATTTTAGTCCCCAGATTTATCATCCTTTGGGCATACCTCTCTAAAACACTTCCCCTGTTTATAAACTGCTTGTACAGCTAGTTTCTTGGATATCTTGCACAAGGGGCGTGACACCCAATTTTCACAAAAATGACAATTTTATCCATGTGAAGCTGTTTGTTCGATGACTGCAGACTACACAGGCTTCATAAATGATTTGAGAAAGGTTGATTTACTGTACATTTCACTAGCAACCTCTTGAAATACTTATAAACCAGATCAACCGGCTTCTATATAACATAGCTGAGCCCCATGCCAAGTAACTTCTTCAACGCTATCCACATAGAACACAAGAAGGAGGAACACTGCAGAAAGGTCTATTCATAAACTTATCAAATCCTCTTTTAATTTAACCCTTTCAGGGTCGCCAGCCCTCCTCCAAACTTGTTATCAGGGTTGCCCAAATTTCAAAAAAAGAAAACAAAATTATTTTTTCTTATGAATAGATAGAGAATTTTTCCCGATCATAATGACACCAAAAGTATGAAATTTGATGGAAAACTTATGGAATCAATTCCTCACGAAGTTAGCAGTCTCGACGATGTTTTACGCATCGGCGGAATTTGCCCACTGTGAGCTCTATTTTTGGCCAGTTCCTTTGTACTAGTCGACAAAAATCATAACTATTTTGCTAGAGCTCCATTTTTTTCTATAGAATGAGTACAAGAAAACCAACCATTTACCGATTTCAACTATCCAATAAAGTGGACAGAATTTAGCAATTTTGAGCCAATTTCATGCAAACTTCAAAAGATGCCAATTTCCGAATAGGACCAAAATAAACAGAAAGACATTCCAGCACTAAAATAACAAGTTCTCTGGTTCGTTATCACCTCCCCATCCTCCTCTTATTTTCATTGGCTTTCCTCCCAACGTTGAATTTTTATTCTTACAAAAAATATAAGATTTACTGATATGCAGACTACTGCATTAGTGTTAAAATGGTATAAATAAATACAGCGCATTGTATGAAAAGAATATTAGGCTCACCAATTGGATGTGTATTGGACGCAAGAACTGATTTGTTGTACTTTTGAACTTTGGTAAAAATCGAACATTTCTGCTACTTTGAACTCAATTCAAGTACGATTCATTGTGAAAGCAGTCAAAATCATCTCAAGTTCTGTAATATGTGTTCATTCAATTCAATGAGACCAAGAAAACTAGAATACAACAAATAATATTCACTCGAAATCAGTTCAAAGTCACTGTTTTAATCCAAAAACCCCGGTCAAAGTTTTTTTTTTCCTCATATACCACTGTGTGCTGGAAGGATTTTTTTTTTATACTGCGCACACTGACCACATAGACCCATTCTTTCATAAGTAGGCCTACCAGCTTTCCACTCACTAGATTTGAGGGCGCTAAATTTAGACTACTAGTATGTCAAAAACGACTGGGGCGTAAGCCGTACTAGTACGCCGATACCCTGAAAGGGATAAAGCTTTAATCCCAACGTTCTAGACTCTATCCACCTGTACTCACAAATGTCCACATGTAGCATTCTCCACCTGACTCATCCTATGAATACTACTCACGGCATATCTTTTTATATTACCCAGGTAGATCTGTTTGTGACTCGATAAAGCCCACTGCGTGGGGAAAATGTTGTCAATAAAGGATCACATTATACTGCTTAAGTGTTGATATTTCCAGCAGTAAAGTTGAAGGATAAGTTAGGGCAGAAAAGTAGGGAATATAAATGTATAAATTCAAGGATTATGTGGTGTAAAATAAGGGTTGGATGTGAGAAGTGGATTGTAGTCAGTGATTATAGAGGAGAGAGAGAGATTTTGGGAAATGTTGAGTGAGTGCGTGGGAAGTTGTGACCAGTGAAGTATCCTTGTGGACGGGGATCTCAATGCTAAGTGGGTAAAAATGTTGGAGGATATAGCAAATTTGGGGTGCCAGGGGTAAATGAAAATGGACCTTTATTTTAGCTATGTGTAGAAAGAGGTTTGGTAATAAGTAATACATATTTATGAAAAAGGGATAATAAGTGTGCAAGGTATGATATACACATAATGAAGTAGTTTGTTAGATTATGTATTGATGAAATAAAAGTGATGGTAGGCTTCAGGATATACAATGTTTATAGAGGGCAAAACGGATATATCGACATTATTTAGTTGTACTACAGTTTATAGTAAGAGGTAGATTGGACAAAGGAAATGGAAACAAGTAAGAGAGAGGTGAAATAAAAACTACGGAGGAGAAGTTAGGGTTAGATATAAGCAACTATTGGCAGAAAGGTGGGGGCTAATGCAAGTATGGAGTAGGTGGGGGGGGGGGTTTGAAGAGGTTGGAAAGTTTTAAAAATGCAGTATAGAATTGTTGGGCAGAAATTTGTGCTATAGAGGGTGGGTGCAACAGGAAAGAGAAGTGATGAAGTGGAATGATGAAGTGAAGGTTTAAAAAAAGCAAGGTATCTTATGAGAGGTTTATTTACCGAGCAAAAGTGTAGTAAGAAGAGCATAATTAATAGGAGAGTAAAATAAAGTAGAAGAGTGTGAGAGAGGGCAAAAGGAGACCGGATTGAAAGAGTGGGAAGAGGCACTGGCATGAAAATTTGCAGAAAACAAAAAAAATTGAGTGAGTAAACAAGTTAGGAAAGCCTAGGGAAAGAATGGATTTCCAGTTAATAACAGTAGGGGAGTTAGTAGAAGGGAGCTGGAGGTACAGGATCTCCAATCACAAATCCGGCAATCATTGGACCTGTAGTGTGCCGGATTACTGAGTTTGCCGAATTACAGGTGGTTAGGGTTAGAATACAGTGACCCCCCCGGTATTCATATTAATCCATGTCGTGAGATCTCATCGAATTTACCGATAATATCGAAAACCGAATCAATTTTTCCTCAAGAAAAAATGGAACTCAAATTATCTGTGCACGACACCCTAAAGTATGAAAAAAAAAATTTTACTACATGAAAATATTAAGTTTTAATGCAATAAATATTACAATAGCAATAAAACAATTTTGACACTTAACCTTTAATGAAGATATACGGTGAATGATTGATGGGATGGAGGAGGGGGGAGGAGTTAGTGTTTTAGAAGGTGAATATCCTCTTCCATTAGGCGAGTTAGGTAGCAAGTCCTATTTCCGTGGTTACTTCATCTTACCCCATCCTTCTTTTAATGCCACATGGACCAGCATGAGAGCACTGGACCTCTGTCGTCCAACAAATCTGTCCATAGAGGCTTTAACCCTCCCGTTCCTTTACGATTTGTCTAAAATGGGGCCCCAACGTTGTCATGTAATAGTCACCAGCACGGCTTGCAATAGCTTGTGATAGGGTGATTTTCATTCCATAACTGTTTGCACTTCAACCCACTGTACACACATTTCCTAAGTTTTGAAGTAAACACAATGGATTCCACAACCTGCATAGGCTTCCAGGTATAGCCCAAACCCTTCAAATCTTTCGTAATTTTCCATACTAATTCTCAACCCTTTTTACACAGGGTTGGCACTAGAAGCTTTCTCGGGCTCAGGTGACTTATTTTTGCAGAAACAAGCACTATATCACAACGGTGATAATTTGGGATAATATGGAATGTACCGAATGTATCCTTAGATGCGCGCACACTGGCTGGCTTGTAAACACTGGCACACACGGGGCAGTTCTGGCCACACATGGACAGGTCTCGTTCGAATCGTATCGAATACAGGGTTTTCAATCGAATACTGAGGAAAATTTTTTGCGATATAATGCATCGAATACCGGATTTATCGAATACCGATATCATCGAATACCGGGGGTCCACTGTACACATAATAAAATTAACCAACTTGACTTAAATCGAACATTTCCGCTACTTTGAGCTCAATTTCAAGGTACTTTTCTTCATGAAAGCAATCAAAATCATGTCTATTTCTGTAATATATCTTCCATTCCTATCAAATGAGAGTCAAAAAAAAAATAGATACAACCATAAAAACCATACGCAAATACAACAGTGGACTCCCGCAAACCCGTGGCCTTTCCATAACTTTAAAATCGCATACCCGCTACATTTTATCGCTAAGAATTTGGCCTCGCATACCGCTAAAAAAACCCGCTCAAACGCTGATCGTCTGAACCGAGACGCGTCTTTGTCCTGGCCTGAGCCACCTCTACATGTCCCCTGGTGGCAGTGTTTACCACCAGCCTCCGCGGTAACATCCAAGCACACAATCGGAACATTTCGTATTATTACAGTGTTTTTTTGGTGATTTATCAGCAAAATAATGACCATGGCCCAAGAAAAGCTTCTATGCCAACCCTACAGCAATAAGGGTGAGAATTTACTAAGAGATGAATAAAAAGATCATTGATAAGTATGAAAGTGGAGTGCGTGTCTCTCTCCGACTGGCCAGGTTTGTATAATAAACCCCAATCAACCATCGCATACTATTGGTTGTACAGCCTGCTGCTGCGCTGTGGCCACCGTCAGCTGCTGCAGCACTGTCAGCTGCTGCTGCGGTACCCACCGTCAGCTGACAGCTGCTGGCTGTTTTTTGTAAGTACGTCTGCTGCTGCTGTAGCTCTCCACACCGTCAGCTGCTGCTGCCAGCGCAGTAGTACCGTCAGCTGCTGCTGCTGCGCTGCTGTCCGTACTCCGACTGCTGCTGCTGTAGCATTGTCTCTGCTGCAGTAGCATCGTCGCTGCTGCTGAGCACTGTCACTGCTGCTGCTGGCTGTAGTACCCGACTGCTGCTGCTGTAGCATCGACTGCTCTGCTACTGTAACACTGTCAGCTTGCTGCTGCCTGCTGCTTCTGTAGCACCGTTGTTGGTGTGCTTATTGAGAATACCCAAGAAACAATTAACCCCATAGAATTTCCACCAGATAACCCAAAAAAGCATGTCATCGAAGACTGTCTAACTATTTCGCATTGGGTCCTTAATCCTTTGCTCTCCCAGGATGCCAACCCTCACCAGTCGACTAACACCCAGGTGAACAGGGAAAAATGCCTGGAACTAGTGCTCATATTGGTGAATTTAAAGCCAGCAAAGGTTGGTTTGAGAGATTTAAGAATCGTAGTGGCATACACAGTGTGATAAGGCCTGTTCAGGAAGAAAATATACCAACAGAACCTACAGTACTCAGGAGGAAAAGGCACTCCCAGGACACAGTGTCTCATCAGTCATTGCTGCATAACGATAATTTCATCGCATAACGATAATTTCGCATAACAATGAGCTCTCTTGCACGGATTAATATCGCTATGCGGGGGTCCACTGTATACTGCAGAGGCGGCTAATGGCTGAGAAGTTAACTCCCTTATTTATCGTCCGTCTTTTTTATTTTTGTTGTACGTTAAGAAGCATCTTTCTATCATACATTGCCCAAGTTTCAATGAGATAGCCCAACAAACAACCGAGAAAAAAAAATATTTACCAAAAATCATATATGGGAAGCCCAAGCCAGGTACTGGAAATAAGTCACATTGTCTGACTGTTTTTGGGTTATCCTAGATTCTCTATACATACACTACTTATTATATAATCTATGTACTGTATTTGTGTATACCTGAATAGAACTTATTTACTTCTAGTCCTGTCAACTGAAGTACAAAGAAAACCCCTGGGCCCTTCACTTATTTTCAACTACCCAAAAAGTGGTCAAAATTACGAGTTTGCCAATTTCCAAAATAAGGATTCCAGAAAAAATAATGCAGACATACCCTATCACATAAATAACATTTTCTCGTGTTCTTAGTCAACGGCTACAGCCCCTCTTAAAATACTCTTGCTTTTCAATTGAACTTTTATACACAAAAAAAAAAAAAAATAGAAGATTTACTGTTATGCAACTTCTGCTTTATTGTAATAATTGTAAACATAATGTCAAGCATACTCGACTCCTAATTGCACTGGCCGCGGAGCGGGTATTGGACGTTGACGTCATTTGTTTACTCTTGATCTTCGCTAAAGAATAGAACATTTTTGCTACTGTGAAGCGCAATTTCAAGGTACTTTTCATCATGAAAGCAATCAAAATCATATCTATTTCTGTAATATATCTTTCATTCTATCAAATGAGACCAAAAAATGAGAATATAACCATAACAACCATACAAAAATATACCGTTAAGCGGCCGCTAATGGCTGAAAAGTGAACTCCGCTATTTATGGTCTGATTTCTTTCATTTTTGGTGTACGGGAAGATGTATCTTTCCATCATACATTGTCCAAGTTTGAATAAGATAACCCAACATAGTTCCTTTGTATAAAGGCAAAGGGGATAAAAGAGAGTGCAAAAATTATAGGGGGATAAGTCTGTTGAGTGTACCTGGTAAAGTGTATGGTAGAGTTATAATTGAAAGAATTAAGAGTAAGACGGAGAATAGGATAGCAGATAACAAGGAGCTTTAGAAAGGTAGGGGTGGTGTGGACCAGGGTGTTTACAGTGGAAACAAATAAAGAGAACAGTATTTAGATAAGCTACAGAGGACTTTCGAGTAATTTAGGATTTGGAAAAGGCGTATGACAGGGTGGAATAGGGGGCAATGTGGCAGAATGTGTTCAAGTGTATGGTGTAGGGAGGTAGTTACTGAAAGCAGTGAAGAGTTTTTATACGAGGACAGTGAGGCTCAAGTTAGAGTATAGAGAAAGAGGAAATTTTTTCCCAGTAAAAGTAGGCCTTAGACAAGTGATGTGTGATGACACCGTTGTTGTTTAATATATTTATAGATGGGGTTGTAAGAGAAAGAAAATGCGAGGGTCTTGGCAAGATGCGTGGATGTAAAAGATAAAGAATCACACACAAAGTGGGAGTTGTCACAGCTGCTCTTTGCTGATGACACTGTGCTCTTGGGGGATTCTGAAGAGAAGCTGCAGAGATTGGTGGATGAATTTGGTAGGGTGTGCAAAAGAAGAAAATTAAAGGTGAATACAGGAAAGAAATAAGGTTATGAGGATAACAAAAAAATTAGGTGATGAAAGATTGAATATCAGATTGGAGGGAGAGAGTATGGAGGAGGGTGAACGTATTCAGATATTTGGGAGTGGAAAGTGTCAGCGGAGGGTCTATGAAGGATGAGGTGAATCATAGAATTGATGAGGGAAAAAGAGGAGTGGTGCACTTAGGAGTCTGTGGAGACAAAGAACTTTGTCCCTTTGGGGGCAAAGGGGGAATGTATGACAGTATAGTTTTACCAACGCTCTTATTAGGTGGGGAAGGCGTGGGTGATGAATGTTGCAGCGAAGAGAAGGCGGGGGCAGTGGAGATGTCATGTCTGAGGGCAATGTGTGGTGTGAATATAATGCAGAGATTCGTTTGTTTGGAAGTTGGAGGAGGTGCGGGTTACCAAAACTGTTGTCCAGAGGGCTGAGGAAGGTTGTTGAGGTGGTTCGGACATGTAGAGAGAATGGAGCGAAACAGAATGACTTCAAGAGTGTTTCAGTCTGTAGTGGAAGGAAGGCGGGGTAGGGGTCGGCCTAGGAAGGGTTGGAGGGAGGGGTAAAGGAGGTTTTGTGTGCGAGGGGCTTGGACTTCCAGCAGGCATGCGTGAGCGTGTTTGATAGGAGTGAATGGAGACAAATGGTTTTTAATACTTGACGTGCTGTTGGGTGTGAGCAAAGTAACATTTATGAAGGGATTCAGGGAAACCGGCAGGGCCCGGGCTTGAGTCCTGGAGATGGAAGTACGAGCCTGCACTCTGAAGGAGGGTGTTAATGTTGCAGTTTAAAAACTGTAGTGTAAAGCACCCTTCTGGCAAGACAGTGATGGAGTGAAATGATGGTGAAAGTTTTTCTTTTTCGGGCCACCCTGCCCTGCCTTGGTGGGAATCGCCAGTGTGATAATAATAAATAATAACCCAACAAACAACTGAGAAAATAATATAATAATAATAATAATAATATCTTTATTTACTACACATACATGTACATGGTATACAGGACTAGCTGACATCAGTGACATACAGTGGACCCTCACCCAGCGATATTAATCCGTTCCCTGAGAGCTCATCGTATAGTCAAACTAATCGTTAGTCAAGTTAATTTTCCCCCATAAGAAAAAATGGAAATGAATAATCCGTGCAAGACACCCAAAAGAATTGAAAATATTTTTATAACCACATGAAATATTAATTTTAATACACAAAACTGAAGATTACATGCACAGTTTACATACACTTACCTTTTATTGAAGATCTGTGATGAATGATGGGGAATTGGGAGGAGGGGAGAGCGTATATCTTCTTACTGTTTAGAAGGGAATCCCCTTTCCATAGCACTGAGGCAGCAATTCTTTTACCTGGGTTTATTTCCCTTGTTTCTTTTAATGCCACTAGGACCAGCTTGGAGTTAATGGGGGGGTACTTCAGTCGCACAACATATCTGTCCCAGAGGCCTGTGACCCTCGTTCCTTTAGACTTTTCCTAAAGTGGTTTCACAACATTGTCCCATGTACAGGTTGCCAACACGGCTTGCAGATAGCTGTGTCAGGGTGATTATCACCATAAAGCTTTGCCACTTTAAGCCACATTGCACAGATATTCCTAATCTTAGAATAGGCAACTTCTTTTTCAATTTCTCTCTCCTCTCCCTCCTCCGAAGCAGTTTCCTGCAGGGGGGGGGGCTGGGGGGGTGGCCCTCTCTTGCTGTTCAAGATGATCTAGCAGCTCATCAGTGGTTAGTTCTTCACTGTCCTCCACCACCAACTCTTGCACATCCTCCCCACTAACCTCCAACCCCAAGGACTTCCCCAATGCCACAATGGATTCCTCAACTGGCATAGGATTCTCAGGGTTAGCCTCAAACCCTTCCAAATCCCTTTTGTCTACACATTCTGGCCACAGTTTTTTCCAAGCAGAGTTCAATGTCCTCTTAGTCACTTCCTCCCAAGCCTTACCTATAATGTTTACACAATTGAGGATGGTAAAATGATCTTTCCAAAACTCTCTTAGAGTCAGTTGAGTTTCTGAGGTCACTACAAAGCACATTTCAAACATAGCTTTTGTGTACAGTTTCTTGAAGTTGGAAATAACCTGCTGGTCCATGGGCTGCAGGAGAGGAGTGGTATTAGGAGGCAAAAACTTGACCTTAATGAAGCTCATGTCCCTAGAAAGTCGCTCTGGTCTAATTTCTTTTCAATTAGGTAATTTTTCACATCGGGGGCAAATGCATGGTGTAACCAGTCATAGAAAAAGTCCCTAGTGACCCATGCCTTACTGTTTGCCCTCCACAGCACACACAAATTGGCCTTGAGGACATGGTTTTTCCTGAACACTGGGGTTTCAGAGTGTACACCAATAAGGCTTCACTTTGCAACACCACTAGCATTGGCACACATCAACAACGTAAGCCTGTCTTTCATAGGCTTATGTCCTGGAAGTGCCTTTTCCTCCTGAGTAATGTACGTCCTGCTTGGCATTTTCTTCCAAAACAGGCCTGTTTCGTCACAATTAAACACTTGTTCAGGTTTCAGTCCTTCACTGTCTATGTACTCCTTGAAGTCCTGCACATATTTTAAACCCACTTTTTGGCCCGAACGGGCAGCCTCACCATGCCTTATCACACTATAAATGCCACTACGCTTCTTATATCTCCAAACCAACCTTTTGCGGGCCCTTAAATTCCCTCCATCACAGTTGTTTTTTTTTAATTAAATCGCATGAAACTTCCAGCCTTTTCCACTTTCATATTTAAATAAACTCTTTCTTCATCTCCATAGAAATTCTCCCCCTTTTTTGCTGTAGGGTTGGCACTAAACTTTTTTGGGGCCCATGGTGACTTATTTTGCAGGTGCAATCACTAAAAAGGCTGTGATAATATGAAATGTTCCAGTTGTATGTTTGGAAGCACCGCGGTGGCTGGCTGGCTTGTAAACACTGGCACCAAAGGGACAAGTGAGGCGCGCTCGGGCCAAAGTGGACACGTATGGTACGGAACGAAAAGCGCTGGTCGGGTTTTTAAGCGCTAGTCAAGGCAAAATTTTTGTGTTTAAATGAATCGCTAGTCAGATTTATCGTTAGTCGATGCCATCGCTGGTTGAGGGTCCACTGTACTACTATGTAGAAAGACGCTTGTTATGCAGAGTATTTGAAGAAAATTAGGTCATTGTCCCAGGATAACACCCACACTAGTCGACTAACACCCAGGTACCCATTTACTGATGGGTAAACATAGACAACAGGTGCAAAGAAACACGCCTAATGTTTCTACTCTGGCTGGGAGTCGAATATTTACGAAAAATCATGTATGTCTAACCCAAGCCAGGTACTAAAAATAAGCCATGTTGACTTTTTTTGGGTTATCCTAGGTTCTCTACATATATGGTGCTATGTGTGATAATCTATATAGAGAAAATAACTTTTGTTTCATGATTATGGTGGAGTACGAGTGTATATCACAGTTAGCCCTGTGCTACACTCCGTTTTCTCTAATATAAGCCACCAAGACAGGGATAGGAGAATGGTATTTGTTTACCATATCCTCTTCATACCTCTGTCAAACTGCTCGGTGTTATGCCAAATATTATTCATTCTGGAGTATTTAACATGTTTTATGTTATTTATATTGTTTCTTATGTCATATTAGATCAATTGTGATAGGCAAATAAGCTGTAGTGTTGATATTAGCGTAATAATAAAGCATATTCTCCTGCTTCATGAGACTGAGTTCATGACAACCGACAGTGGCTTCAAAGCCACCTTATCTTTAATGGATAATGTACTGTGTAGGTGCTTTACATAATGAGCATTTCTTTTATTCATTGGAACCATGGCTAGGGCTAAAAGTAAGCAGGTTAAAACAATAAATGGAGAAAAATAAATTGGAATGACTTATGCGCCACCAAAGAGTACCAGCAGGTTGGTGTGGCGACCCTGGCAATTTGAAATTATCGTTCTTCTTTCTTTCAACACACTGGCTGTATCCCACCGAGGCGGGGTGGCCCAAAAGGAAAAACAAAAGTTTCTCCTTTTACATTTAGTAATGGTTTAGAAAGACACATAAGCAAACACTGTAACATATTTATTAGAAATCGTTTCGGTCCTAGGACCTTGATCACTTCTCAGGACCGAAACGTTTTCTAATAAATATGTTATAGTGTTTGCTTACGTGTCTTTCTAAACCAACTTGTTGGTATTTATTACCAAGGTTTATACCACATTTAGTAATACAGTGGACCCCCGATTTGCGATATTATTTCATTCCAGAAATATGTTCAGGTGCCAGTTCTGACCGAATTTGTTCCCATAAGGAATATTGTGAATTAGATTAGTCCATTTCAGACCCCCAAACATACACATACAAATGCACTTACATAAATACACTTACATAATTGGTCGCATTGGGAGCTGATCGTAAACCGGGGGTACACTGTATATACAGGAGAAGGGGTTACCAGCCCCTTGCTCCCGGCATTTTAGTCGCCTCTTACAACACGCATGGCTTACGGAGGAAGAATTCTGTTCCACTTCCCCATGGAGGTAAGAGGAAATAAACAAGAACCAGAACTAGAAAGAAAATAGAAGAAAACCCAAAGGGGTGTGTGTATATATATGCTTGTACATGTATGTGTAGTGTGACCTAAGTGTAAGTAGAAGTAGCAAGACGTACCTGAAATCTTGCATGTGTATGAGACAGAAAAAGAAAGACACCAGCAATCCTACCATTTGAAATTATGCTAGCCAAAATTAGTGCCGAATAACTGATTGCCGGATTTGTGATGGCGGACCTGTATTGGGTAGATGGCAGGAATAATTTGAGGAACTTTTAAATGTGATGATGAAAGAGAGGTGGTAATTTCATGCACTGGTCAGGGAGGTATAACATCTTTTAGGAGTGAAGAAAAGGAGGATGTGTGTGGGGGAGGTGCGTGAGGCATTACATAGAATGAAAGTGAGTGAAGCAGCAGGAACTCACGGGATGATGACAGAAATGTTAAAAGCAGGGGGGGGATATTGTGTTGGAGTGTTTGGTTTTTTGTTTTATAAATGTATGAAAGAGGGGAAGGTACCTAGGGATTGGCAGAGAGCATGTATAGTTCCTTTATATAAAGGGAAAGGGGACAAAAGAAATTCTTGAAATTATAGAGGAATAAGTTTACTGAGTATACCATGTAAAGTGTACAATAGGGTTATTATTGAAAGAATTAGAGATAAGACAGATTGAAGATGAGCAAGGAGGCTTTAGAGTGGGTAGGAGATGTGTAGAGCAAGTGTTTACATTGAAGCATATATGTGAACAGTATGTAGATAGAGGTAGGGAAAGTTTTCATTGCATTTATGGATGTAGAAAAGACATATGATGGTGGATAGTGGAGCATTGTGGCAGATGTTGCAGGTGTATGGAATAGGTAGTAAGTTAGTAAATGCTGTAAAGATTTTTTATGAGGATAGTGAGGCTTAGGTTAGGGTGTGTAGGAGAGGGGAAGATTACTTCCTGGTAAAAGTAGGTCTTAGACAGGGATGTGTAATGTCACCATGGTTGTTAAATATATTTATAGATGGGGTTGTAAAATTAGTAAATGCTAGAGTGTTGGGGAGAGGAGTGGGATTAAATTATGGGAAATTAAATACAAAATGGGAGTTGACAGAGTTACTTTTTGCTGATGACACTGTGCTCATGGGAGATTCTAAAGAAAAGTTGCAAAGGTTAGTAGACAAGTTTGGGAGGGTGTGTAAAGGCAGAAAGTTGAAAGTGAACATTGATAAGAGTAAGGATAAGACATTGGAGAAGAGAGAGTATGGAAGAAGTGAATGTTTTCAGATATTTGGGAGTTGACTTGCCAGCGGATGGGTTTATGAAGGATGAGGTTAACCATAGAATTGATTAAGGAAAAAAAGGTGAGTGGTGTGTTGAGGTGTCTGTGGAGACAAGAAATGTTATCTATGGAGGCAAAGAAGGGAATGTACGAAAGTATAGTGGTACCAACACTCTTATATGGGTGTGAAGCTTGGGTTGCAAATGCGGCAGCGAGAAGGTGGCTGGAGGCAGTGGAGCTGTCCTGTCTGAGGGCAATGTGTGGTGTAAATATTATGCAGAGAATTTGCAGTGTGGAAATTAGGAGGAGGTGTGGAGTTGCTAAAATTATTAGTCCAGAGGTTTAAACCCAGGTGAGTTGAGTAGTTTGGTAAATTTAGAGAGAATGGATCAAAAAGGATGACTTGGAGAGCGTATAAGTCTTTTAGGGTGGGAAGCGGGGGTAGGAAGATCCTAGAAAGGTTGGAGGGAGGGAGTAAAGGGGGTTTTTGTGGGCGAGGGCTTAGATTTCCCAGCAAGTATGTGTGAGCATTTAGAGGGGAGTGAAATGGAATCAATGGTTTTTGGACCTGATGAGCTGTTTAGAGTGTGAGAGGTAATATTTCAGTGAAGGGATTCCGGGAAACCGGTATTTTCATATAGCTTGGACTTGAGTACGGAATTTTGGAAATACAATGCCGCACTTTAAAGGGGGTTTTGGGGGGATATTGGCAGTTTGGAGGGGTAGTTATAATCTTTATATATTCTTCTAAACTGTTGTATCTGGACACCTCTGCAAAGACTGATTATGTGTGAGTGAGATGAAAGTGTTGAATGATGATGAAAGTATTTCTTTTTGTGAATTTTCTTTTTTTTTGGGTCACCCTGCCTCGGTGGTAACGGCCCGACTTGTTGAAATTTTTTTTTTTTTTTTTTTCAACAAGTCGGTCGTCTCCCACCGAGGCAGGTGACCCAAAAAAGAAAGAAAATCCCCAAAAAGAAAATATTTTTCATCATCATTCAACACTTTCACCACACTCACACATTATCACTGCTTTTGCAGAGGTGCTCAGAATACAACGTTTAGAAGCATATACGTATAAAGATACACAACATATCCCTCCAAACTGCCAATATCCCAAATCCCTCCTTTAAAGTGCAGGCATTGTATTTCCCCATTTCCAGGACTATGACAGAAATGTTAAAAGCAGGGGGGGATATGTGTTGGAGTGGTTGGTACTTTTGTTTATAAAATGTATGAAAGAGGGGAAGGTACCTGGGGTTGGCGGAGAGCATGTAAAAGTCCCTTTATATAAAGGGAAGGGGACAAAAGAGATTGTAAAAATTATAGAGGAATAAGTTTTACTGGAGTATACCAGGAAAAGTATACGGTAGGTTATAATTGAAAAATTAGGGGTAAGACAGAATGTAGAATTGCGGATGAGCAAGGAGGCTTCAGAGTGGGTAGGGGATTTGTAGATCAAGTGTTTACATTGAAGCATATATGTGAACAGTATTTGAAAAGGTAGGGAAGTTTTATTGCATTTATGGATTAAAAAAGGGCATATGATAGAGTGGTAGAGGAGCAATGTGGCAGATGTTGAAAGTTTATGGAATAGGTGGTAAGTTACAAAATGCTGTAAAGAGCTTTTATGAAAGGGTAGTGGGGGCTCCGGTTTGGTGTGTAGAAGGAGAGGGGGGAATACTTCCCGGTAAAAAATAGGTCTTAGGACAGGGATGTGTAATTTTCACCATGGTTGTTTTAATATATTTATAGATGGGGTTGTAAAGGAAGTAAATGCTAGGGGTGTTCGGGAGAGGGGTGGGGTTAATTATGGGGAATCAAATCAAAATGGGGAAATTGGGCACAGTTACTTTTTGCTGATGATACTGTGCTTATGGGAGATTCTAAAGAAAAATTGCAAAGGTTAGTGGATGAGTTTGAGAATGTGTGTAAAGGTAGAAAGTTGAAAGTGAACATAGAAAAGAGTAAGGTGATGAGGGTATCAAATGATTTAGATAAAGAAAAAATGGATATCAAATTGGGGAGGAGTATGGATGAAGTGAATGTTTTCAGATGTACTTGGGAGTTGACGTGTCGGCGGATGGATTTATGAAGGATGAGGTTAATCATAGAATTGATGAGGAAAAAGGTGAGTGGTGCGTTGAGGGATATTTTGGAGTCAAAAAACGTTATCTTGGAGGCAAAGAAGGGAATGTATGAAAGTATAGTAGTACCACAAATCTTATATGGATGTGAAGCTTGGGTGGTAAATGCAGCAGCGGAGGAGACGGTTGGAGGCAGTGGAGATGGCCTGTCTAAGGGCAAAGTGTGTGTAAATATTATGCAGAAATTCGGAGTGGGGGAATTAGGAGAAGGGGTGGAGTTAATTAAAAGCATTAGTCAGAGGAGAAGAGGGGTTGTTGAGGTGGTTTTGGGCATTTAGAGAGAATGGATCAAAGTAGAATGACATAGAAAGCATATAAATCTATAGGGGAAGGAAAGAGGGGTAGGGGTCATCCTCGAAAGGGTTGGAAAGAGGGGGTAAAGGAGGTTTTGTGGGCGAGGGGCTTGGACTTCCAGCAAGCGTGCATGAGCGTGTTAGATATTAGTGAATGGAGACGAATGATACTTGGGACCTGACGATCTGTTGGAGTGTGAGCAGGGTAATATTTAGTGAAGGGATTCAGGGAAACCGGTTATTTTCATATAGAAAAAAAAAATATTGAATAATATTCTGTCGAGATCCGCATGCAACTGCCTTGCTTTTCACAAATGATTGTCCCTGAAACACTATCTCCAACTAATTGTTTTTCTCTGATCCACAACAACAATTTTTCCACATCTTCATTTGTTTGTGATCTTACTTTCGTCTAAATTCCATTGTGTTTCTGACTTTCTATATTAAAGGAATTTTACTAGGAACTTTCGTGGGGTCCATGGTGACTTATTTCACAGTCGCACTTAATAAAAGAAAAACACCAAAAGCAACTGACTTTAAGGAAATGTTTGGATGAATGCACTGAGTGTATGCTCACTCGCCGACAGACAAAGGGAGACTGACTCACATACTCATAACGTCTCGGCAGGCTGCGTCTAATACGGTCGATATACGAGGCAATTGCTGATGTACTGCGCAAAACTTCCACCCAAAAACAGGCCTAAATGTGAATTGGCTGATAAACGCAGCGGCCGAAAAATGAGGTTCCACTGTCCCTTCTTGCTTTCTAAGAAAATGCAATCCAACCCTCTCTTGTCGTACATCTGTTACTTTATCATACAACAAGTTAATAAGGCAAGATTTGCCATCTCTGAATCCATGCTCGTTGTTAATGAATCCATTGCTTTTCCAAGATTACTACCACTCAGTTTGCTTTATTACCTTGTAAAGTATGCATGTCTTGTATGCACATTTGAATTTTTGGGTCACTACCTTGGAGGGAGAGGGCTCCAGAAAAAGGTTAGATTGTTTTATTGAAGTTTTTCTTGGATTAATTAATTTCTATTACTTGGCTCTTTTGCTTGTATTGTTTTTATTTTTTTCCGTTTGCATGCTCTTATGCATATTGCATGCTATAAAATTAAGTTACATGATCTATTTTTTCCAGTTTCGTAAAAATAATGAGCTAAATTTGCTGGTACGCAGATCTACTAAAAGACGCACAAGAAGCTCCATATCTGCTCATTCTCCAGGTGTAACTACCCCACAAACTGTTCCCATTAATGGTAGTCACCCATCTTCTGCAAAAGGTAATAACAAAATGTAAGGGCTGCATGTGCCCCAGTCTAGTTTGGTATAATACAGTGGACCCCCGGTTAACGATATTTTTTCATTCCAGAAGTATGTTCAGGTGCCAGTACTGACCGAATTTGTTCCCATAAGGAATATTGTGAAGTAGATTAGTCCATTTCAGACCCCCAAACATACATGTACAAATGCACTTACATAAATACACTTACATAATTGGTCGCATTGGGAGGTGATCGTTAAGCGGGGGTCCACTGTACTGTATTTCTTATGTAGTTGATAATACTGTAATGTAATTGTGTGTACATTAATTCTTTATGGCCTATAAAATGTTGAAAAATTCTACATGGGGTTTTCTCCTTAAAACCCTCCATGACTGTGCTCTTACCACATTCACTTTCCTCAACAATTAATTGTAATAGAAGGTTGAGCAGTAGTCGAGGACAAAAGGCATATTCAATATTAAGCATAAAGTTTGCATTTGAAGTGCTCATATCTTGTTTGTGCAAGCTCATTGCATATTGTGTCTGATTATGAGCTTGACATCTTATTGAATACAGCCTCTTGTCACTTAGCAACGTACACGTTTACTGACGACTCGGACTTACGATGGGCTCTGACCAGTATGCATACCTAAATTATGTATATTAGAGCTGATTTTCTCTACTTTGTTTATTACAATATACAGTACACTACTGTATAAACATTTAAAAATATACTAAAAATTTTATAAATGGTGCAAAGGGGACATTAAAATAATATCAAAGATGGTTGACACAAACCCGCTACCATTATAGTATGCTCCTTGCTTAGTGATGACTTCGTTCACCAACAGTGTCTTAGGAATAGAATTCCGTCGTTAAGTGAGTAGAGGCTGTATTAATTTACTGCATTTTGTGTTCATGATAAATTGTTTGCAGTACAGTAGACCGTCATTTAGCACAAGTTTATTTGGCACGATTGAAGAATTGCGGAACAATTTTATGTAACACGTCGTAAGATGAATGTAACACAGTTCAGTTTGCGGGAAGGAAAAAAAAAAACTTCCCTTTTCCTCAAGCGGTTGCCTTGTTGTGGGTCTGCGGGGGAGACCTCCTGCCATCTCCAGCCATCCCCTGACACCACCCCACCATTCGTACTTCATACGTGTCCAGTCCAACTTCTCTGCTACAAGCTTGTTATTGTGAACTGTTTTGATCTTTTAATTGCTATATCTTGTATCTGCCAAGCAATCATGACACCCAGTAGGCATACCAGTGTTGCTCAAAATGGCAAGAAAAGGTGTAAGCATTTAAGTCTTAGAGTTAACAAAGGAAACAAAGATATTAGAAAAGACATCCTGTGGCCATAATGAAGTGTTACTTTGTACACACAAAAATGAGGTAAACACAAGTTTGTGTGACTGGCTGACTTACTGAATGACTGGCTTACTGAATGACTGACTTACTGAATGACTGACTTAATGAATGACTGACTTAATGAATGACTGACTTAATGAATGACTGACTTAATGAATGACTGACTTAATGAATGACTGACTGACTGAATGACTGACTTACTGAATGACTGACTTACTGAGTGATTTGACTGAATGACTTGACTGACTTACTGAATGATTTGACTGAATGACTTGACTGGCTTACTGAACGACTTGACTGACTCACTGAACGACTTGACTGACTCACTGAACGACTTGACTGACTTACTCAGCGACTTGACTGACTTACTCAACGACTTGACTGACTTACTCAACGACTTGACTGACTTACTCAACGACTTGACTAACTTACTCAACGACTTGACTGACTTACTCAACGACTTGACTGACTTACTCAACGACTTGACTGACTTACTCAATGGCTTGACTGACTTATTGAATGACTTGACTGACTTACTGAATGACTTGACTGACGTACTGAATCACTCGACTGAATTACTGAATCACTTGGCTGACTTATTGAATCACTCGACTGAATTACTGAATCACTTGGCTGACTTACTGAATCACTTGACTGACTTGCTGAATCACTTGAGTGACATACTGAATCACTTGGCTGACTTGCTGAATCACTTGGCTGACTTACTGAATGACTTGGCTGACTTCCTGAATCACTCGACTGAATTACTGAATCACTTGGCTGACTTACTGAATCATTTGACTGACTTACTGAACGACTTGATTTACTTACTGAACGACTTGATTTACTGAATGACTGAACGACTTGATTTACTGAATGACTGAATGACTTGATTTACTGAATGACTGAACGACTTGATTTACTTACTGAACAACTTGATTTACTAAATGACTTGACTGACTTACTGAATGACTTGACTGACTTACTGAATGACTTGATCGACTGATTGACTTAAAGTTAGACACTCCATTACAACCATCAACTTCAGTACCAGAACTTCTACCATCCATCTCAGCCCAGTAGGGCCACAACATAACTCTCCACTCTCTTCACAATCCACAAACACCAGCACCCACAATTTAAGGTAAGAAATACTATTATTTCTGTTACATTTGTAGTCTTAACCAGTAAAAACAATATAATACATCATAACAATGAACTACAATTACATATTCACTTTTATTTTTATAAGATGTGGAGGCCTAAAAGAAGTTGTTTGGCTTTTTTGGGGCTCTCAGGAACGTAAGCCTGTTTTTTCCCTAAGTTCTTCAGTTTATCTAACATGGTTTTACCTAACACAGTGTTTACAGGAACGTAACTAGCATGTTAAATAATGGTCTACTGTATATTTAATTGGTATGAATATAGTGTTTAATTAATATATTTAAAAAGAATACATATTTTAAGCTTCAGAATCTGGAGCCAAACTGAGCACAAAGCTTTCATCTTCTGTGAATGTCTCCGGAGATAAAGTGCCCGGTGCAACCCCTGTGGGAGAATCACCTCTGGACACAACTGTGGACATAAAACCCAAAACACCAAAGTCACATAGGTAATAATGAATGATAAAGCATTTTGCATGTGTAATAAGTAATTCTTAACTGCATGCTTACTTTCAGATATTAACCCTTAACCGTTTGACTGTCGCAACCCCCAATCCTGAGGTGTCTTAAGGTGTCGCAAAATTTAAAAAAAAAATTATTTTTTCTTATGAAATGATAGAGAATCTTTTCCTGATTGTAATGACACCAAAAAAACGAAATTTGATGGAAAACTGACGGAATTATGCTCTCGCGAAGTTAGCAACCTCGGCGCTGTTTACAAATCGGCGATTTCGCCCACTTTGAGCCCCATTTTCGGCTAATTCCATTGTTCCAGTCGCCCAAACTCATAGCTATTTCTTTAGAACTCCATTTTTTCTATCGATTGAGTACAAGAAACTGCCTATTTACCGATTTCAACTACCTAATAATGTGGTCAGAAATTTGCAATTTGGCCAATTTCACGAAAAATAAAAAATTGACAATTTCAAAATAAGGTCCAGAATGAACAATGCAGACATTCCTGGCCCTAAAATAACATTTTCTTTGCTCATCAGTCATGTCTCCAGGCCCCTCTGATATTACTCTTGCTTTCTATTTTGAATTTTTATTCAAACAAAAAATAGAAGACCTACTATTATCCAGACTACTGCAATACTGTAATAATTGTATAAATAACATCAACCCATTCATGACTGCATATTAGAATGGCTAGTTGGACATTTATTGGACAATGGCATCATTTGTTTACTTTTGAACATTGGCAAAAATCAAACATTTCCCCTACTTTGAGCTCCATTTCTAGATTCTTTTTATAGTAAAATCAATCAAAATCACCTCTATTTCTATAATATGTTTTCCATTCTATCAAATGAGACCAAGAAAACGAGAATACAACCATAAATACTATACGAAAATAGACCACAAAGTCGGCATTTTAATTAAAAGAAACGGTCGGAGTTTTTTTTTTCTCATTATGCACTGTTTGCTCCAGGGTTTTTTTTATATGATGCACACTGACCACACAGACCCATTCTCTCACATGTGGGCCTACCAGCGTTCTCCTGCTTGATTTGAAGCCGCTAGAATTTATGAGTATATATACGTCAAACACGGTACCTCGTAAGACGTATATATACGGCCGTGACAGTCAAAGGGTTAAACTGTCCAAACATAGATCTATGTTCATGTGTGTAGCGCTCCGACGTTTATTTTCTCCATTTGAAAACATGTAAAAAGAAATTTAGATCTTCGTTCGGAGCGCCATGAAAGTGAACATAGTTCTTCGTTTAGACAGTTTAAGGGTTAATAACTACCATCAAGAAAAAAAATGGAAAATATTGTATTGGGTTATATCTTGTTTTATGTACCAAGAAAGGGATTAATTTTTAACCTGGTCTTATTTTTTCAGTAAAACTTGATCAGATTAACCCTTTGACTGTTTTGGTCATATATATACGTCTTGCGAGCCAGTGTTTCAGACGTATATATACTCAATAATTCTAACGGCTTCAAATCAAGCAGGAGAAAGCTGGTAGACCCACATGTGAGAGAATGGGTCTGTGTGGTCATTATGCACCATATAAAAAAAAATCCTGCAGCACGTAGTGCATAATGAGAAAAAAAACTACGACCTTTTTTTTTTTTGGATTAAAACACCGACTTTGAGGTGTGTTTTCGTATAGTAATTTATGGTTATAGTCTCCTTTTCGTGGTCTCACTTGATAGAATGAAAAACATAGTATAGAAATAGAGATGATTTTGATTAGTTTCACGATGAAAACTACTTTGAAATTGCGCTCAAAGTAGCGAAAATGTTTGATTTTTACCAATGTTCAAGAGTAAACAAATCACACCACATGTCCAATACACATCAACTGGGGAGTCTAATATTCTTTCACCAGTGCACTGATATTATTTATACCATTTTTACAATAATGCATTAGTCTGCATAATGGTAAATCTTCTATTTTTTGTATGAATAAAAAATCAAAATAGAAAGCAGTAGTAATATAGGAGGTGCCTGGAGATGTGACTAATGAACAGAGGATATGTTATTTTAGTACCAAGAATGTCTACATTGTTTATTCTAGACCCAATTTTGAAATTGGCGTCTTTTTTAACCCTTTGACTGTCGCAACCCCCAATCCTGAGGAGTCTCCTGGTGTCGCAAAATTTAAAAAAAAAAAAAATTTTTTCTTTTGAAATGATAGAGAATCTTTTCCCATTGTAATGACACCAAAAAAACGTAATTGATGGAAAACTGACGGAATTATGCTCTCGCGAATTTAGCGACCTCGGTGCTGTTTACAAATTGGCGATTTCGCCCACTTTGAGCCCTATTTTCGGTTAATTCCATTGTTCCAGTCGCCCAAACTCATAGCTATTTCTTTAGAACTCCATTTTGTCTATCGATTGAGTACAAGAAACTGCCCATTTACCGATTTCAACTACCTAATAATGTGGTCAGAAATTAGCAATTTGGCCAATTTCATGAAAACTAAAAAATATCACAATGTCAAAATAAGGTCCAGAATGAACAATGGAGACAATCCTGGCTCTAAAATAACATTTTCTTTGCTCATCAGTCATGTCTCCAGGCCCCTCTGATATTACTCTTGCTTTCTATTTTGAATTTTTATTCAAACAAAAAATAGAAGACTTACTATTATGCAGACTACTGCAATACTGTAATAATTGTATAAATAACATCAACCCATTCATGACTGCATATTAGAATGGCTAGTTGGACATTTATTGGACAATGGCATCATTTGTTTACTTTTGAACATTGGCAAAAATCAAACATTTCCCCTACTTTGAGCTCCATTTCTAGGTTCTTTTTATAGTAAAATCAATCAAAATCCCCTCTATTTCTATAATATGTTATCCATTCTATCAAATGAGACCAAAAAAACGAGAATACAACCATAAATACTATACGAAAATAGACCACAAAGTCGGCATTTTAATTAAAAAAAATCGTTCGGAGTTTTTTTTCTCATTATGCACTGCGTGCTCCAGGATTTCTTTTATATGGTGCACACTGACCACACAGACCCATTCTCTCACATGTGGGCCTACCAGCTTTCTCCTGCTTGATTTGAAGCCGCTAGAATTTATGAGTATATATACGTCAACACGGTACCTCGTAAGACGTACATATACGGCTGCGACAGTCAAAGGGTTAATTTGCGTGAAATTGGCCAAATTGCCAGTTTCTGACCACTTTATTGGGCAGCTCAAATCGTTAAATGGGCGGTTTCTTGTACTCAGTTGATAGAAAAAATGGAGTTCTAAAGAAATAGCTATGAATTTGGTCAACTGGAACAATGGAATTGGCCAAAAATAGGCTGAAAATTGGCGAAATCACAGATGCATATATGTCGCCGAGACTGCTAATTCGCGGGATCGTAATTCCATGAGTTTTTGACCAAATTTCGTACTTTTGGTGTCATTACTACCGGGAAAAGATTCTCTATCATTTCATATGAAAAAATAATTTTTCTTTTTCCAAAAATTTTTCGACATAGAATGACAGTTTCAGAAAGGTGCTTGTGACAGACAGTCAAAGGTTAATAAGAAATTGTTAGGAAAAATTTGGTAGATATGAACTACTAGAAATTATGTACCAAAAAGCATCACCTACATTGTGTTGCATTACTCTGATAACGTTTCTGTTATAGAGTAAAATCTTGTTAACCCTTAACCGGTCCAAATGTATATATATGTTATTAACACTAGTGCCCCAAATGTATACATGGACCGGTTTAAATTTTTCATCCAAATTAGTGCATGATCTGCCGAGATTTTCCTGGTACTTGACACTAGTGTTAGCCATTTAGAAAAATCGTACAACGCACTTTTACCTATGACACTTCAGTAAATTGAGTTTTCCAGGGGTTCCCCTAGCAAACAGATGCCAGGCTAACACTCATGGCCTAATCCACTGTATTGTGAGTGTCATATAGTAGTACAACTCGCCCGCCTTTTTAACACCCCTTACCTTTGACTATTGCAAGCCCCTTTCTGAAACTGTCATTCTATGTTGCAAAAGTTTTGAAAAAAAAAAAAAAAATTTTTCTTATGAAATGATAGAGAATCTTTTCCCGATGGTAATGACACCAAAAGTATGACATTTGGTTGAAAACTCATGGAATTACGCTCCCGCGAAGTTAGCGGTCTCGGCGACATATACGCATTGGCAATTTCACTGACTTTGAGCCCTATTTTTGGCCACTTCCGTTGTTCCAGTTGACCAAACTCATAGCTATTTCTTGAGAACTCCATTTTTTCTATCAGTTGAGTACAAGAAACCACCCATTTACCGATTTAAACTACCCAGTAAAGTGGTCAGAAATTGGCAATTTGGCCAATTTCACGCAAATTAAAAAAAGATGCCAATATCGAAATAGGGTCCAGAATAAACAATGCAGACATTTTGGCACTGAAATACCATATCTTCTGTTCATTAGTCATGTCTCCAGGCTCCTCTTATATTACTCCTGCTTTCTACTTGGATTTTTTATTTACACAAAAAATAGATTTACTGTTATGCAGACTAATGCATTATTGTAAAAATGGTATAAATATTACCAGTGCACTAGTGAAAGAATATTAGACTCCTCAGTTGACGTGTATTGGATGTGTAGTGTGATTTGCTTACTCTTGAACATTAGTAAAAATCGATCATTTCCGCTTCTGTGAGCTCAATTTCAAGGTCGTTTTCATCATGACTAATCAATATCATCTCTATTTCTGTAACATGTTTTCCATTCTATCAAATGAGACCAAGAAAATGAGAATACAGCTATAAATACTGTAGGAAAATACACCTCAAAGTCGGTGTTTTAATCCAAAAAAACGGTCAGTTTTTTTTCTCATGCACTGTGTGCTGCAGGATTTTTTTATACAGTGTACATTGACCACACAGACCAATTCTCTCACATGTGGGCCTACTAGCGTTCTCCTGCTTGATTTGAAGCCGTTAGAATTATTGAGTATATATACGTCCGAAACACTAGCTTGTAAGACGTATACTTTTTTTATTTTTTTTTATTATCACACTGGCCGATTCCCACCAAGGCAGGGTGGCCCGAAAAAGAAAAACTCTCACCATCATTCACTCCATCACTATCTTGCCAGAAGTGTGCTTTACACTACAATTTTTAAACTGCAACATTAACACCCCTCCTTCAGAGTGCAGGCACTGTACTTCCCATCTCCAGGACTCAAGTCCGGCCTGCCGGTTTTCCCTGAACCCCTTCATAAATGTTACTTTGCTCACACTCCAACAGCACGTCAAGTATTAAAAACCATTTGTCTCCATTCACTCCTATCAAACACGCTCACGCATGCCTGCTGGAAGTCCAAGCCCCTCGCACACAAAACCTCCTTTACCCCCTCCCTCCAACCTTTCCTAGGCCGACCCCTACCCCGCCTTCCTTCCATTACAGACTGATACACTCTTGAAGTCATTCTGTTTCGCTCCATTCTCTCTACACATCCGAACCACCTCAACAACCCTTCCTCAGCCCTCTGGACAACAGTTTTTGTAATCCCGCACCTCCTCCTAACTTCCAAACTACGAATTCTCTGCATTATATTCACACCACACATTGCCCTCAGACATGACATCTCCACTGCCTCCAGCCTTCTCCTCACTGCAACATTCATCACCCATGCTTCACACCCATATAAGAGTGTTGGTAAAACTATACTCTCATTCATTCCCCTCTTTGCCTCCAAGGACAAAGTTCTTTGTTTCCACAGACTCCTAAGTGCACCACTCACCCTTTTCCCCTCATCAATTCTATGATTCACCTCATCTTTCATAGACCCATCCGCTGACATGTCCACTCCCAAATATCTGAATACATTCACCTTCCTCCATACTCTCTCCCTCCAGTCTGATATCCAATCTTTCATCACCTAATCTTTTTGTTATCCTCATAACCTTACTCTTTCCTGTATTCACTTTTAATTTTCTTCTTTTGCATACCCTACCAAATTCATCCACCAATCTCTGCAACTTCTCTTCAGAATCTCCCAAGAGCACAGTGTCATCAGCAAAGAGCAACTGTGACAACTCCCACTTTATGTGTGATTCTTTATGTTTTAACTCCACGCCTCTTGCCAAGACCCTCGCATTTACCTCTCTTACAACCCCATCTATAAATATATTAAACAACCATGGTGACATCACACATCCTTGTCTAAGGCCTACTTTTACTGGGAAATAATTTCCCTCTTTCCTACATACTCTAACTTGAGCCTCACTATCCTTGTAAAAACTCTTCACTGCTTTCAGTAACCTACCTCCTACACCATACACCTGCAATATCTGCCACATTGCCCCCTGTAAACACCTGGTCCACACACCCCCTACCTTTCCTAAAGCCTCCTTATTCAACTGCTGTCCTATTCTCCGTTTTACTCTTAATTCTTTTAATAACTCTACCATACACTTTACCAGGTGTACTCGACAGACTTATCCCCCTATAATTTTTGCACTCTCTTTTGTCCCCTTTCCTTTATACAAAGGAACTATGCGTGCTCTCTGCCAATCCCTAGGTACCTTACCCTCTTCCATTCAATTATTAAATAATTGCACCAACCACTCCAAAACTATATCCCCACCTGCTTTTAACATTTCTATCTTTATCCCATCAATCCCGGCTGCCTTACCCCCTTTCATTTTACCTACTGCCTCACTAACTTTCCCCACACTCACAACTGGCTCTTCCTCACTCCTACAAGATGTTATTCCTCCTTGCCCTATTCACGAAATCACAGCTTCCCTATCTTCATCAACATTTAACAATTCCTCAAAATATTCCCTCCATCTTCCCAATACCTCTAACTCTCCATTTAATGACTCTCCTCTCCTACTTTTAACTGGGAAATCCATTTGTTCTCTAGGCTTCCTTAACTTGTTAATCTCACTCCAAAACTTTTTCTTATTTTCAACAAAATCTGTTGATAACATCTCACCCACTCTCTCATTTGCTCTCTTTTTACATTGCTTCACCACTCTTTTAACCTCTCTCTTTTTCTCCATATACAGTGGACCCCTGCATAACGATATTAATCCGTTCCTGAGAGCTCATTGTTATGTGAAATTATTGTTATGCGAATGAATTTTCCCCATAAGAAATAATGGAAATCAAATTAATCCGTGCAAGACACCCCAAAGTATGAAAAAAAATTTTTTACCACATGAAATATTAATTTTAATACACACAAACTGAAAATGGCATGCACAGTTACATGACACTTACCTTTATTGAAGATCTGGTGATGATTGATGGGATGGGAGGAGGAGAGAGTCTTAGTGTTTAGAAGGGGAATCCCCTTCCATTAAGACTTGAGGTGTCAAGTTTTTTTTCTGGGGTTACTTCCCTTCTTCTTTTAATGCCACTAGGGCCAGCTTCAGAGTCACTGGACTTCTGTCGCACAACATATCTGTCCATAGTGGCCTGTACCTCTCGTTCCTTTATGACTTTCCTAAAGTGTTTCACAACAGTGTCAGTGTAATAGTCACCAGCACGGCCTGCAATAGCTGTGTTAGGGTGATTGTCATCAAAAAAGGTTTGCACTTTAAGCCACATTCCACACATTTCCTTAATCTTTGAAGTAGGCAACTTCTTCAATTTCTCTCTCCCCTCCTCCGAAGCAGTTTCCTCAGGTGTGGCCTCTTGCTGTTGAAGTTGATCTAGCAGCTCATCAGTGGTTAGTTCTTCATTGTCCTCCTCCACCAACTCTTCCACATCATCCCCACTAACCTCCAACCCCAAGCACTTTCCCAATGCCACAATGGATTCCTCAACTGGCATAGGATTCCCAGGGTTAGCCTCAAACCCTTCAAAATCCCTTTGGTCTACACATTCTGGCCACAGTTTCTTCCAAGCAGAGTTCAAGGTCCTCTTAGTCACTCCCTCCCAAGCCTTACCTATAAGGTTTACACAATTGAGGATATTAAAGTGATCTCTCCAAAACTCTCTTAAGAGTCAATTGAGTTTCTGAGGTTACTACAAAGCACCTTTCAAACAGAGCTTTTGTGTACAGTTTTTTGAAGTTTGCAATAACCTGCTGGTCCATGGGCTGCAGGAGAGGAGTGGTATTAGGAGGCAAAAACTTAACCTTAATGAAGCTCATGTCCCCATAAAGTCGCTCTGCCACGTCTGTAGGATGACCAGGGGCATTGTCTAACACCTGGAGGCACTTAAGGTCTAATTTCTTTTCAGTTAGGTAATCTTTCACATTGGGGGCAAATGCTTGGTGTAACCAGTCATAGAAAAAGTCCCTAGTGACCCATGCCTTACTGTTTGCCCTCCACAGCACACACAAATTAGCCTTGAGGATATACTTTTGCCTGAACGCTCTGGGAGTTTCTGAGTGATACACTAATAAAGGCTTCACTTTGCAATCACCACTAGCATTGGAACACATGAGAAGAGTAAGCCTGTCTTTCATAGGCTTATGTCCTGGGAGTGCCTTTTCCTCCTGAGTAATGTAGGTCCTGCTTGGCATTTTCTTCCAAAACAGGCCTGTTTCATCACAATTAAACACTTGTTCAGGTTTCAGTCCTTCACTGTCTATGTACTCCTTGAATTCCTGCGCATATTTTTCAGCCGCTTTGTGGTCCGAACTGGCAGCCTCACCATGCCTTATCACACTATGTATGCCACTACGCTTCTTAAATCTCTCAAACCAACCTTTGCTGGCCTTAAATTCACTCACATCATTACTAGTTGCAGTCATTTTTTTAATTAAATCGTCATGCAACTTCCTAGCCTTTTCACTTATGATCACTTGAGAGATGCTATCTCCTGCTATCTGTTTTTCATTTATCCATACCAATAAGAGTCTCTCAACATCTTCTATCACTTGCGATCTCTGTTTCGAAAACACAGTTGAACCTTTGGCAAGAACAGCTTCCTTGATTGCCGTTTTCTTGGACACAATAGTAGCGATGGTTGATTGGGGTTTACTATACAACCTGGCCAGCTCGGAGACACGCACTCCACTTTCATACTTAGCAATGATCTCTTTCTTCATCTCTATAGTAATTCTCACCCTTATTCCTGTAGGGTTGGCACTAGAAGCTTTCTTGGGGCCCATGGTCACTTGTTTTGCAGATAAAATCACCAAAAACACTGTAATAATACGAAATGTTCCGATTGTATGCTTGGATGTTACCACAGAGGCTGGCTGGCTGGTAAACAATGCCACCGGCGGAACATGTGAGGCTGGCTCAGGCCGCACATTAGACGCGTCTCGGACGAATAGCGTTGAGCGGGTTTTTTAGCTGTATGCGAGGCAAAATCTTAGCGATAAAATGTATCGGTATGCGGATTTAACGTTATGTGATGCCAACGGTATGCGGGGGTCCACTGTACTCTTCCCTCCTTGCTTCACTTATTCTTTGTAAAAACTTCTCATATGCTAACTTTTTCTCCCTTACTACTCTCTTTACATCATCATTCCACCAATTGCTCCTCTTCCCTCCCACACCCACTTTCCTGTAACCATAAACTTCTGCTGAACACACTAACACTACATTTTTAAACCTACCCCATACCTCTTTGACCCCATTGCCTATGCTCTCATTAGCCCATCTATCCTCCAATAGCTGTTTATATCTTACCCTAACTGCCTTCTCTTTTAGTTTACAAACCTTCACCTCTCTCTTCCCTGATGCTTCTATTCTCCTTGTATCCCATCTACCTTTTACTCTCAGTGTAGCTACAACTAGAAAGTGATCTGATATATCTGTGGCCCCTCTATAAACATGTACATCCTGAAGTCTACTCAACAGTTTTTTATCTACTAATACATAATCCAACAAACTACTGTCATTTCACCCTGCATCGTATCTTGTATACTTATTTAGCCTCTTTTTTCTTAAAATATGTATTACCTATAACTAAACCCCTTTCTATACAAAGTTCAATCAAAGGGCTCCCATTATCATTTACACCTGGCACCCCAAACTTACCTACCACACCCTCTCTAAAAGTTTCTCCTACTTCAGCATTCAGGTCCCCTCCAACAATTACTCTCTCACTTGGTTCAAAGGTTCCTATACATTCACTTAACATCTCCCAAAATCTCTCTCTCTCCTCTACATTCCTCTCTTCTCCAGGTGCATGCACGCTTATTATGACCCACTTTTCGCATCCAACCTTTACTTTAATCCACATAATTCTTGAATTTACACATTCATATTCTCTTCTCCTTCCATAACTGATCCTTCAACATTACTGCTACCCCTTCCTTTGCTCTAACTCTCTCAGATACTCCAGATTTAATCCCATTTATTTCCCCCCGCCGAAACTCCCCTACCCCCTTCAGCTTTGTTTCGCTTAGGGCCAGGACATCCAACTTCTTTTCATTCATAACATCTGCAATCATCTGTTTCTTGTCATCTGCACTACATCCACGCACATTCAAGCATCCCAGTTTTATAAAGTTTTCTTCTCTTTTTTAGTAAATGTCTACAGGAGAAGGGGTTACCAGCCCATTGCTCCCGGCATTTTAGTCGCCTCATACGACACGCCTGGCTTACGGAGGAAAGATTCTTTTCCACTTCCCCATGGACAATACAAGAAATAAAGAAGAACAAGAGCTATTTAGAAAAAGGAGAAAAACCTAGATGTATGTATATATATATGCATATATATATATATGTCTGTGAAGTGTGACCAAAGTGTAAGTAGGAGTAGCAAGATATCCCTGTTATCTAGTGTGTTTATGAGACAGAAAAAGAAACCAGCAATCCTACCATCATGCAAAACAGTTACAGGTTTCTGTTTCACAGTCATCTGGGAGGATGGTAGTACTTCCCTGGGTGGTTGCTGTCTACCAACCTCCTACTACTATATATGTGGCCGAAACAGTCAAAGGGTTAAGAAAAAGGAAGAGAAGATGTAAACTAGAAAAGAGAGATGCTCCCTTTACAGGCAATGAAGCACAGAGCTGCTGAAAGGGGCCAGTATATCTGAGATATGAAAGAAGGCACTGGTCAGAGAAATAGCAAATATCAAGCTTAAGGAATCATACAGGAGATAAGAAACTTTGGAAGAATGTAAAGCCATGATTGAAATTGAAAGAAACCCATAATATTTGTTTTCTTATCCCAAATCTAGGACAATGTCCAGCATTGGACCTCTGATAGATGAGATGGGACTTTCACAGATGACAGCAAAGACATGAGTAGGATACTAAAGTAGGATACTAAAGCAACCGCCCAGGGAGGTATACTACCATACTGCGAAGTGAGTGTAAAACGGAAGCCTGTATTTGTTTTATATGTTGGTAGGATTGCTGGTGTCTTTTCTGTCTCATAAACATGCAAGCTTTCAGGTACGTCTTGCTACTTCTTTCACTTGTATCATGCTACACATGCATGTACACATTTATGTATACACACTCATGTGAGTTTTCTTAGATTTTATCTTTAGAGTTCTTCTTCTTATTACTTTTCCTGTCATATCCATGAGGAAGTGGAATAAGAATCTTTACTTTGTAAGCCATGTGTGATACAAAAGTTTACTAAAATGCCAAGAGCAATGCGCTAGTAACCCCTTTTCCCGTATAACTTACTAAAAAGAAAAAGAAAACCATCAAAGTGGGATGCTTGAATGTGCATGGATGTTGTGCGAATGATAAGAATGAGATGAGTGTGGATATTATGAGTGAAAAGAAGCTGGATGTCCTGAATCTAGGTGAAACAAAGCTCAAGAGGGTAGGAGAGTTTTAGTGGGGAGGAATAAATGGGATTAGGTCAGAGGTTTCTAATAGAGCTAAGGAAGGAGGAGCAATAATGTTGAAGGAAAAGTTATAGCAGGAAAAGGGGAAATATAAATGTATAAATTCAAGGATTATTTGGAGTAAAATAAGGGTTGGATGTGAAAAGTGGGTTATAGTAAGTCTTTATGCACCTGGAGAAGTGTGTGTGTAGAGGAGAGAGATTTTGGGAAATTTTGAGTGAGTGGGTGCAGAGTTTTGAACCAGGTGAGAGTACTTGTGGTTGGGGATCTCGGTGGTAAAGTGGGTAAAAATGTTGTGGAGGGAGTAGTAGGTAAATTGGGTGCCAAGGGTAAATAAAAATGCAGAGCCTTTAATTGAACTGTGTGTAGAAAGAGTAATACATATTTTATGAAAAAGAGGATAAATAAGTTTACAATATACGATACAGCACGTAATGAAAGTAGTTTGTTAGATTATGTATTGGTGGATAAAAGGTTGATGGGTAGGCTTCAGGATGTACATGTTTATTGAGGGGCAACGGATATATCGGATCACTGTCAAGAAATTTTGCTGAGAATTAGAAAAAAATTTGGAGTGAGATAAACAAGTTAAGAAAGCCTAGGGAATGAATGGATTTGTCAGTTAAAAATAGCTTTGGGGTTAGTCCTGGGGGAGCTGGAGGTATTGGGTAGATGACGGGAATTTTTTTAAGGAACTTTTAAATGTTAATGAAGAAAGAGATACACTGGCCAGGAAGGTATAACATCTTTTAGAAGTAAAGAAGAACAGGATGTGAGTGTGGGGGAGGTGCATGAGGAATTATGTGTGTAAAGGTAGAAAGTTGACAGTGAACATAGATAAGAGTAAAGTATTGAGGGTATCAAATGATTTAGATAAAGAAAAATTGGATATCACAGTGGAGAGAGGGAGTATGGAAGAAGTGAATATTTTCAGATATTTGGGAGTTGACTTGTCAGCAGATGGGTTTATGAAGGATGAGGTTAACCATAGAATTGATGAATGAAAAAAGATGAGTGGTATGTTGAGGTATCTGTAAAGATAAAAAACGTTATCCATGGAGGCAAAGAAGGAAATATATGAAAGTATAGTGGTACCAACACTTTGTGAAGCTTTGGTTGCAAATGCTGCAGTGAGGAGGTGGCTGGACGCAGTGATGCCCTGTCTAAGGGCAGTGTGTGTTGTAAATATTATGCAGGGAATTCGGAGTGTGGAAATTAGGAGGAGGTGTGAAGTTACTGAAAGTATTAGTCAAAGGGCTGAAGAGGGGTTGTTGAGGTGCTCTGGTCATTTAGAGAGAATGGATCAAAGTAGAATGACTTGGAGAGCGTATAAATCTGTAGGTAAAGGAAGGCGGGGTAGGGGTCGTCCTCAAAAAGGTTGGAAGGAGGAGGTAAAGGAGGTTTTGTGGGTGAGGGGCTTGAACTTCCAGCCAGCATGTGTGAGCGTGTTAGATAGGAGTGAATGGAGATGAATGGCTTTTGGGATCTGACAAGTTGTTTTAGTGTGAATAGGGTAATATTTAGGGAAGGGATTCAAGGAAACCGGTTATTTTTATGTAGCCGGACTTGAGTACTGTAAATGGGAAATACAATGCCTGCACTTTAAAGGAGGGGTTTGGGATATTGGCAGTTTGGAGGGATGTGTAATAGGACAGTATATATATAATTGGGGCCCTGATATTATGGTCTATAGTGAGTTTATTATATTATTTCAGGTCACTTTTTATATTGTATCTTTTTTATATGCTTCTAAACTGTTGTATCTGGGGTACCTCTGCAAAAGGAATGATTGTGTGAGTGAGGTGAAAGTGTTGAAGGATGGTGAAAGTATTTTCATTGTGGGGATTTTCTTTCTTTTTGGGTCACCCTGCCTTGGTGGGAGATGGCCGACTTGTTGGAAAAATAAATAAGGTGAAAGTAGGGAAGTTTTCATTGCATTTATGGATTTAGAAAAGGCATATGATAGTGGATAGGGGAGCAATGCGGCAGATATTGCAAGGGTATGGAATAGGTAGTAAGTTACTAAATGTCGTAAAGAGTTTTTATGAGGATAGTGAGGCTCAGGTTAGGGTGTGTAGGAGAGTGGGAGATTACTTCCGAGTGAAAGTAGGTCTTAGACAGGGATGCATAATGTCACCATGGTTTAACATATTTATAGATGTGGTTGTAAAGGTAGTAAATGCTAAGGTGTTTGGGAGAGGGATGGGATTAAATTATGGGGAATCAAATATAGTTACTTTTTGCTGATGATATTGTCTTTTTGAGGGATTCTAAAGAAACGTTGCAAAGGTTAGTGGACGGGTTTGGGAGGGTGTATAAAGGTAGAAAGTTGAAAGTGAACATAGATAAGAGTAAGGTGATGAGGGTATCAAACGATTTAGATATGGAAAAATTGGATATCACACTGGTAGGAAGGAGTATGGAATAAGTGAATGTTGCCATATATTTGGGAGGTGATTTGTCAGCAGATGGGTTTATGAAGGATGAGGTTAACCATAGAATTTATGAAGGAAAGAAAAGGTGCGTGGTGCGTTGAATCACCTGTAGAGACAAAAAACGTTGTCCATGGAGGCAAAGAAGGGAATGTGCAAGAGTATATATGGGTTGTAAAGCTGCAGTGAGGAGGCAGCCGGAGGCAGTGGAGATGTCCTGTCTAAGAGCAATGTGTGGTGTAAATATTATGTAGAGGATTTGTAGTGTGGAAATTAGGAGTTGTGGAGTTATTAAAAGTATTAATCAGAGGGCTGAAGAGGGGTTGTTGAGGTGGCTTGGTCATATAGAGAGAATGGATCAAAGTAGAATGACTTGGAGAGCATATAAATCTGTATGGAAAGGCCGCCAGGGTAAGGATTGTCCTCAAACAGGTTGGAGGGAGGGGGGTAAAGGTTTTGTGTGTGAGGGGCTTGGACTACCAGTAAGCATGCGTGAGTGTGTTAGATAGGAGTGAATAGAGACGATCTGTTCTTGAGGCCTGACGAGCTATTGGAGTGTGAGCAAGGTAATATTTTGTGAAGGAATTCAAGGACACCGGTTAGCCAGACTTAAGTCCTGGAAATGGGAGATACATTGCCTGCACTTTAACCCTTAAACTGTCCAAACAGATCTGCATTCACATGCATAGTGCTCCAAAAGTAGTTCTACGTTTTTTTACATATATTCAAATATAAAAAAAAAACGTAGATCAAAGTTTTTTTTACATGTTTTCAAATGTAAAAAAAGAGAAAGAAGCACTACGTTTTTTTACATTCTTTCAAATGTTGAAAAAACGTAGATCTACGTTTGAACAGCTAACTCTTTCAGGGTCGGTCCCATATGTGTACGGCTCGAGAGCCAGTGTCAGTCCCGTATTTATACTCCAAAATTCTAGTGCCTTGAGATTGGTGGAAGAAAGCTGGTAGGCCTACATATGAAAGAATGGGTCTGTTGTCAGTGTGTGCAGTATTGAAAAAGTCCTGCAGCACGCAGTGCATAATTAGGAAAAAAACTCCGACCGTGTTTTTGGTTTTAAACTATGGCTTTGCAGTGTATTTTCGTATTGTATTTATGGTTATATTCTCATCTTCTTGGTCTCATTTGATGGAATGGAAGATATATTTATATTATTTTATTATTATTATCACACCGGCCGATTCCCACCAAGGCAGGGTGGCCCGAAAAAGAAAAACTTTCACCATCATTCACTCCATCACTGTCTTGCCAGAAGGGTGCTTTACACTACAGTTTTTAAACTGCAACATTAACACCCCTCCTTCAGAGTGCAGGCACTGTACTTCCCATCTCCAGGACTCAAGTCCGGCCTGCCGGTTTCCCTGAATCCCTTCATAAATGTTACTTTGCTCACACTCCAACAGCACGTCAAGTATTAAAAACCATTTGTCTCCATTCACTCCTATCAACACGCTCACGCATGCCTGCTGGAAGTCCAAGCCCCTCGCACACAAAACCTCCTTTACCCCCTCCCTCCAACCCTTCCTAGGCCGACCCCTACCCCGCCTTCCTTCCACTACAGACTGATACACTCTTGAAGTCATTCTGTTTCGCTCCATTCTCTCTACATGTCCGAACCACCTCAACAACCTTCCTCAGCCCTCTGGACAACAGTTTTGGTAATCCCGCACCTCCCCCTAACTTCCAAACTACGAATTCTCTGCATTATATTCACACCACACATTGCCCTCAGACATGACTTCTCCACTGCCTCCAGCCTTCTCCTCGCTGCAACATTCATCACCCACGCTTCACACCCATATAAGAGCGTTGGTAAAACTATACTCTCATACATTCCCCTCTTTGCCTCCAAGGACAAAGTTCTTTGTCTCCACAGACTCCAAAGTGCACCACTCACTCTTTTTCCCTCATCAATTCTATGATTCACCTCATCTTTCATAGACCCATCCGCTGACACGTCCACTCCCAAATATCTGAATACGTTCACCTCCTCCATACTCTCTCCCTCCAATCTGATATTCAATCTTTCATCACCTAATCTTTTTGTTATCCTCATAACCTTACTCTTTCCTGTATTCACCTTTAATTTTCTTCTTTTGCACACCCTACCAAATTCATCCACCAATCTCTGCAACTTCTCTTCAGATATATTACAGAAATAGAAATGATTTTCATTGGTTTCACAATGAAAAGCACCTTGAAATTGAGCTCAAGGCAGTAGAAATGTTAAATTTTTGCTGATGTTCAAGAGTAAACAAATTATGCCACTCATCCAATACATGTCGACTGGTGAATTTAATATTCTTTCACAAGTGCACTGATATTATTTTATACCATTTTACAATAATGCAGTAATTTGCATTACCGTAAATCCTCTGTTTTTTGTGAGAATAAAAAATTCAAAATGGAAAGCTAGAGTATTATGAGAGGGGCCTAGAGATGTGACTAATGAACAGAGAAAATGTTAGTTTAGTACCAGGAATGTATGTCTTGTTTATTCTGTACCCTATTTTGAAATTGGCATCTTTTGAAATTTGTGTGAAATTGGCCAAATTGCCAATTTGTGACCATTTTTTTGGGTAGTTGAAATCAGTAAATGGGCGGTTTTTGTACTCAGTTGATAGATAAATGGAGTTTCAGTGAAATAGCTATGATTTTAGTTGACTGGAACACTGGAATTGGCCGAAAATAGGAGACTTATCTCTAACTTTTGTTCTATAAACCTGGAAGAAATCTTTTGGGTTAGTTTTCGAATCCCTAGCGACTTTAATTTCATAGTCCTGTTTAGCTTTTCTTATTCCCTTTTTAACATCCCTTTTAATGTCAATAGAATGATTCATAAGATGGCCATCACCTCTTTTAATGCACCTATAAATTTCTTTCTTTTGCCCTAAAAGTTATTTGAGCCTATTATTCATCCATTTTGCGTCATTTCTATTCAATCTAATTTCTTTATACAGGATAAATGTTCTTTGGGCAGCTTGTAAAGTGTTTAGAAAGCTGTCACATTGATAGCCCTCTTCATTACCCCAATCAACAGATAAGTGTTCTCTAAGCCCATTGTAATCTGCTAAGTGAAAATCTGGGATTGTTACTGAGTTGTTCCTACTATCATACTTCCATTCAATGCTAAAGGTAATTGATTTGTGGTTGCTTGTGCTGAGTTTCTCTGTAATTTCTAAATTATTAACAAGGGCTTCCTTGTTTGCCAGAACCATGTCAAGCAGGTTATTTCCCCTTGTAGGTTCTGTCACAAACTTCTTTAAAACACAGTCCTGAACTACTACTAAAAAGTCATTGGACCCCCGACATTCGATGGCATCGACATTTGGTAAATCCGACATTCGATGCATTTTAACGCAAAAATTTCGCCTCAACATTCGATGGAAAACCCGACATTCAATACGATTCGTACGAGACGTGTCCACGTGTGGCCTGAACTGCACCGTGTGTGCCAGTGTTTACAAGCCAGCCAGTGTACGCGCATCTAAGGATACAGTCGGTAGATTCCATATTATCCATATTATCACTGTTCGTGGTGCTTGTTTCTGCAAAATAAGTAACCATGGATCCCAAGAAAGCTTCTAGTGCCAACCCTTTGAGAAAAAAGGTGCTAATGACTATTGAAATGAAGAAAGAGATAATTGCAAAGCACGAAAGTGGAGTGCGTGTGTCGGAGTGCACGATGATTTGACAAAGAAATTGCCTGCAACTAGTGGTGATGTGAGTGAATTTAAGGCCAGCAAAGGTTGGTTTGAAAGATTTAAGAATCGTAGTGGCATACACAATGTGGTAAGGCATGGTGAGGCAGCCAGTTCAAGTCCTAATGGAAGGGGATTCCCCTTCTAAACACTAACACCATCCACACTCTCCCCTCCTCCCATCCCATCAATCATCACCAGATCTTTATTAACCCTTTCAGGGTCCGTCCCGTAGATCTACGGCTTTACGTTCAGAGTCCAAACCGTAGATCTACGTCATGAGCTCAGCTCACTCTGATAAACTGTGAGTGGTAAATTTGGGCCTAGATATGAGAGAATACATCTATGTGGTATGTGTGCACCACATAAAACAAATCCTGCAGCACACTGTGTATAATGAGAGAAAAAAAACTGAGACCATGATTTTCGATTAAAACAGCGACTTTGCAGTGTTTTGTCGTATGTTTTTTATAGTTGTATTTGTGATTTCTTGGTCTCATTTGATAGAATGGAAGACATATTACAGAAATAGAGATAATTTTGATTGGTGTTAGCACTGGAAATGGCTTGAAATTGAGCTCAAAGTGGCGGAAATGTTAAATTTTTGCCGATGTTCAAGAGTAAACAAACGACCTCACACGTCTAATACACGCCAGCTTGTGGGTCTAATATACATTCACAAATGTGATGATGATATTTATACAATTATTACAATATTGCATAACAGTAAATCTTCTATTTTTTGGTGTGAATAAAAATTCATTATGTGAATAAAAAATCAAAATGGAATTTATTTGTAAAGCCTAAAAACATAACTAATGAACAGAGGAAATGTTTGTTTAGTGCCAGGAATACCTACATTGTTTATTCTGGACCCTATTTTGAAATTGGAATATTTTGAACTTTGTGTTAAATTGGCCAAATTACCAATTTCCGGTCACTTTATTTTGTAGTTGAAACAGTTGACTTGGCGATTTCTTGTGCTCAATCGATAGAATAGAAGTAATACTAGTGAAATAGCTGCGAATTTGGTCGACTGGAATAATGTAATTGGCCTAAAATGGGAGTCAAAGTCGGCAAAATCACCGATTCGTAAATATCGCTGACACATCAAAATTCACGAGAGCATAATTTCGTCAATTTTCCATCAAATTTTGTACTTTTTGTTTTATTACATTCACAAAAAGATTATCTACCATTTTATAAGAAAAAATAAAAATTTTTTTTTTTGAAAATTCTTGGACACGGGCACCACTTCAGATTTTGGCCTTGGACCCTGAAAGGGTTAACCCTTTCAGGGTCCAAGGCCCAAATCTGGAGTCACGCACCAGTGTCCAAGAATTTTCAAAAAAAAAATTTGTTATTTTTTCTTATGAAATCGTAGAGAATCTTTTTGTGAAGGTAATAAAACAAAAAGTACGAAATTTGGTGGAAAATTGACGAAATTATGCTCTCGCGAATTTTGATGTGGCAGCGATATTTACGAATCGGCAATTTTGCCGACTTTGACTCCCATTTTAGGCCAATTACATTATTCCAATCAACCAAATTCTTAGCTATTTCACTAGTTTTACTTCTATTCTATCGATTGAGCACAAGAAATCGCCAAGTCAACTGTTTCAACTACAAAATAAAGTGATCGGAAATTGTTAATTTGGCCAATTTAACACAAAGTTCAAAATATTCCAATTTCAAAATAGGGTCCAGAATGAACAATGTAGGCATTCCTGGCACTAAACTAACATTTCCTCTGTTCATTAGTTATGTTTTGAGGCTTTACAAATAAATTCCATTTTGATTTTTTATTCACATAATGAATTTTTATTCACACCAAAAAATAGAAGATTTACTGTTATGCAATACTGTAATAATTGTATAAATATCATCACCATATTTGTGAATGTATATTAGACCCACCAGCTGACGTGTATTAGACGTGTGAGGTCGTTTGTTTACTCTTGAATATCGGCAAAAATTTAACATTTCTGCTACTTTGAGCTCAGTTTCAAGCCATTTCCAGTGCTAAAACCAATCAAAATCATCTCTATTTCTGTAATATGTCTTCCATTCTATCAAATGAGACCAAGAAATCGCAAATACAACTATAAAAAACATACGAAAAAACACTGCAAAGTTGCTGTTTTAATCGAAAAATCATTATTTCATTTTTTTTCTCTCATTATACACAGTGTGCTGCAGGATCTGTTTTATGTGGTGCACACATACCACATAGATGTATTCTCTCATATCTAGGCCCAAATGTACCACTCACAGTTTATCAGAGTGAGCTGAGCTCATGGCGTAGATCTACAGTTTGGACCCTGAACGTAAAGCCGTAGATCTACGGGACGGACCCTGAAAGGGTTAAAGGTAAATGTCAGTTATTCTATTGTTATTAATCTATTGTTATTGTAATTATTCTATTGCATTAAACTTAATATTTCATGTGGTAAATTTTTTTTTTTCATACTTTTGCGTGTCTTGCACGGATTAATTTGATTTCCATTATTTCTTATGGGGAAAATTAATTTAACTTTCTATATTTTCGACATTTGATAGCTCTTAGGAACGGATTAGTATCGAATGTCGAGGGTCCACTGTAGATGCTAAATTCCCAGTCAAAAAATTCCACTCAATCTGACTAAAGTTAAAGTCCCCTTGAATTACTACGTTATCGTGCCTTGTGGCCTAAAACCTTGGGTAGTTTCAAATTTAGGTTGGATAAATACATGGGTGAGAGGGGTTGGATTTGAGTGGGACTTGCACATTAGTAAATAGAATTATTAAAGCGTATTTCTTGGGTAGCATTGAAAATTGTGTTGGGCAAATATTTTGTTAGTGGGATGAATTGTGAAGAACCTGCCTAGTATGGGCCAACAGGCCTGTTGCAGTGTTCCTCCTTTCTTATGTTCTCATGAAGCAGGAGGCGGGATCACAGTGGGACCATCCACTAGTGAAGTAGGTCTTTGTCCTAAGGTTGGACAAGTGTTGAAGAATTCTTTGTATCAAGATATCATGATGTAGTGTCTGACAGATGTGATGGATGGTTTTGAAAACCGACATCATCTCCTTATGCCTTCCTGCTTTGTATTGGACTGATGAAGCCATTGTGGCGAGACATTTCTTCAATAAAGATTCCTATATGTTGCAGAATCGTAATTGCCCAACCCAATTTTTAATGCTTCCCAAGCAATAAACTTAGATAATTTTATTCACTCATGCGCAAGTCCCATTCAAATCAAATCGTGTGTATGGAGAAGTACCCTGTCTGGTGTGTGTGTGGGGAAGTACCCTGGCTGGTGTGTGTGGGGAAGTACCCTGGCAGGTGTGTGTGGGGAAGTACCCTGGCAGGTGTGTGTGGGTAAGTACCCTGGTTGGTGTGTGTGGGGAAATACCCTGGCTGGTGTGTGTAGGAAGTGCCCTGGCTGGTGTGTTTGGGGAAGTACCCTGGCTGGTGTGTGTGGGGAAGTACCCTGGCAGGTGTGTGTGGGGAAGTACCCTGGCTGGTGTGTAGGAAGTGCCCTGGCTGGTGTGTGTGGGGAAGTACCCTGGCAGGTGTGTGTGGGGAAGTACCCTGGCAGGTGTGTGTGGGTAAGTACCCTGGCTGGTGTGTGTGGGGAAATACCCTGGCTGGTGTGTGTAGGAAGTGCCCTGGCTGGTGTGTGTGGGGAAGTACCCTGGCTGGTGTGTGTGGGGAAGTACCCTGGCAGGTGTGTGTGGGGAAGTACCCTGGCTGGTGTGTGTGGGGAAGTACCCTGGCTGGTGTGTTCTTTCTTGAATTCTATCGTGTTTATCTCCTTCTTTACCAAAGGGCTGGCACTAGCTTTCTTTTGACCCATGGTGGCTTATTTAGTAGTTGGAAGTAGTAAAACAAATGGAATATTACAAAATGTATCGTATGAACGTGTGGGATTGTGCTTACTGGCTGATAAACAATGACACGCTGACTGTAAATGGTGTGTCGGGCCACTTGGACACGTTTGGGATGAATGACTATTACCGAGCTAAATGACGATCACCAAGCCAACATTTTGACAAAGAAAGTTACTAGTATTTCCGAATATTACGAAATCCGGGGGTCCACTGTATTTGATTCTCTATAATTTAATCCTACCCCTCTCCCCAACACCCTTGCATTTACTTGTTTACAACCCCATCTATAAATATGCAGTAGAACCTCGGTTTTCATATGCTTTAGTTTGTATGTAAAACTATTGCTATTCTCTGTAAAATGTATTTTTTTGTTAATATTTTTGGGTGTCTGGATCGGAGTAATTGGATTTACATTCCAAGACACCCATTTTTTTTTTTTTTTTTTGTATTAACACATTGGCCGATTCCCACCAAGGCAGGGTGGCCCGAGAAAAAACACTTTCATCATCATTCACTCCATCACTGTCTTGCCAGAGGGGTGCTTTATACTGCAGTATAAAACTGCATCATTAACACCCCTCCTTCAGAGTGCAGGCACTGTACTTCCCATCTCCAGAACTCAAGTCTGGCCTGTCGGCTTCCCTGAATCCCTTCATAAATGTTACTTTGCTCATACTCCAATCACACGTCAAATATTAAAAACCATTTGTCTCCATTCACTCCTGTCAAATACGCTCGCACATGCTTGCTGGAAGTCCAAGCCCCTTGCACACAAAACCTCCTTTACCCCCTCCCTCCATCCCTTCCTAGGCTGACCCCTACCCTGCCTTCCCTCCACTACAGATTTATACACTCTCGAAGTCATTCTGTTTTGTTCCATTCTCTCTTCATGTCCAAACCACCTCAACAACCCCTCCTCAGCCCTCTGGATAATAGTTTTGGTAATCTCACACCTTCTCCTAACTTCCAAACTACGAATTTTCTGCATTACATTCACACCACACACTGCCCTCAGACATGACATCTCCACTGCCTCCAGCCTTCTCCTCATTGCAACATTCATCACCCATGCTTCATATCCATACAAGAGTGTTGGTACAACTATACTCTCATACATTCCCCCTCTTTGCTTCCACGGACAAAGTTCTTAATGTCCACAGACTCCTAAGTGCACCACTCACCCTGTTTTCCTCATGAATTCTATGATTCACCTCATCTTTCATTGACCCATCTGCTGACACGTCCACTCCTAAATATCTGGATACATTCACGTTCTTGACTTGAGTCCTGGAAATGGGAAGTACAATGCCTGCACTTTAAAGGAGGGGTTTGGGATATTGGCAGTTTGGAGGGATATGTTGTGTATCTCTATACGTATATGCTTCTAAACTGTTGTATTCTGAGCACCTCTGCAAAAGCAGTGATAATGTGTGTGTGTGGTGAAAGGGTTAAATTTAAAGATAAATTTTTTTTTTTTGGGGGATTTTTTTTCTTTTTTTTGGTCACCCTGCCTCGGGGGAGCAAACCGATTTTGTTGAAAAAAAAAAAAAAAAAAATTCAGTTCTTTTCCCAACCCCTGCCAAATTCACCAAACCACCTCTGCAGCTTCTCTTCAAATTTTCCAAAAAAGCACAGTGTCATCACAAAGGCAACTGTGACAACCCCCACTTTGTGTTTGATTTCTTAAATTTTTAAACCTCCACACCTCTTCCCAAAAAAAACCCCTACATTCACTTTTTTAAACAACCCCCATCTATAAATTTTATAAACCTTTTTTTTTCCCTTTCAACGCCCCAAGCCATATCCCACCGGGGTGGGGGGGCCCCAAAAGGGAAAAAACGAAAGTTTCGTTTTTTTAAATTTAGTAATAATACAGGAAAGGGGTTACCCCCCCTTTCCCCCCCGGGCTTTAAGGGGTGCCCTTACAAAAACCATGGCTTTAAGGGGGAAAGGGAATTCTTTTTCCACTTCCCCAGGAGAAAAAAGGGGAAAAAGGGGCAAAAAACAAAACTAGAAAGAAAATAGAAAAAACCCCAAGGGGGGGAACCTGAAATTTTGTATGTTTTTTGAAACAGAAAAAAAGGAAAACCCCCAACCCAACCATCTTTGTAAAACAATTACGGGCTTTTGTTTTGCCCCTCATTTGGGTTTTGGGCTTTTGTCCCTCCCTGGGGGGTTAAAGTCTACCAACCTACTACCAAAAAAAATCCCAAAAAAATTTAACAAAAAATACATTTTTTTGGAAAACTATGGTTTTACTTTTAAAACTAGGGCATTTCAAAACCGGGGTTTCCCATTGTACTAAAAAAATCATGGTGACTTTAAACCAAAAACCCCTGTCTAAATTTTATTTTTTTCGGGAAGTAATCTCCCTCCCCCCCCTGCTTCTCAAACCCCCAAGGGTTTCCCATATCCTTGTAAAAACCCCTCACTGTTTTTCATTTCCTACCCCTTTTAAAAGGGGGGCCCCTTGGCGTGGTGAAGGGGGCTTTTGGGTCTGAGGAATTAGCCCTATCGGTTTTCTTCCCAGCCCGAACCAAATTTCCCCCCCCAATCTCCCCCCCCTACCCCAAATCCCCCCCCCCTCCCTTTTTCCTTTCCTCCCCCCTCCCCCACTCCTCCCTTTTCCCCTTCCCTTTTTTTTGTCCGGGGGAAAATTTTCCCACGGGCCGCTAGTTCCTAGGAGGAGAAAGGGACACCGGGGTCCATCCCTTTTCCGTTGGGGTTTTTTGGGCGGGGGCTTTGTTTCCCGGGAATCTGGATTGCCTAGGGATGTCCCGTTTCCCTCCCCCGGGGTACCCGGAGTAGCTTTGGGTGTTTTTTTGGGGCAAAGGGTGTAGTTTGGGAAGCCCCTTTTTCGGATTCCGGGGGTGGTGGCGAAGGGGTTTATGTTTTGGGGGGCGGAAAATCCGCCCCCCCTCCCCTTTTGCCCCACCGAGGAAAGTGGGGAAAGATGTAAAGGTTTGCTACCCCCAGATTTGCGGGTTTTAGGGGTAAAGGGTAGGGTAGGGCACTTTTTTCCATGCTGCTTTCTGGCTTTAGGGGTTTTCGAGCCCCTTTTGGGGGCGGGGGGAGATTTCTGGCCCTTTCTTTCCCTCCAAAGGAACTACCCCCTCCCCGGTCCCCCCTTTTTTTTTTTTTTCTTTTTTTTTTATTTTTATTTTCTTTTCTTTTTCTTTTTTTTTTTTAAAAAACAAAAAGAAAAAAAGAAAAACCAAACCCAGGGGCAGCCCTATTTCCCATAAACCCGGGTTTCCCCCCCGGGGCCCCTTCTTGTTCCCGCCCCCCCGTTCTGACCCCCCCCTTTCTTTCTTTGGACCACTTTTTCAAAAACATTCCTCTTTGCCTTGTCCCTTTTCCCGGTGTTTTTCCCCCCCCGGGTCGGGACTGGGGGCCTCGACTGATCCTTCGTTTATCAGACCTTCGCTCCCCCTCTAAACTAGTTTCCCGGCCTCTCCCTTAGGGTTTGGGGCCCTTTTTCAAATCGCCAACCCTTCCCAAAGTCGGCCCAAAACTCTGGCCCACGCCTAAACTTTCAACGACAATTACCTGCTGATGAAATTTCTCCCCTTAAACCTTCTCTTTTTTCTCAGAAACGATCGACACGTCCTTCCTCCCTTTCCACGCTCAGTTTTCGATGAACAGTGGCCCAAAATTTCTTCATTTTAAACGACCAACTTCCTTCCTATCCCTATCTTTTTTTTTGGAAATATATTGGCAAGGCACTCCTAGGGCCATTTTGGGTAAAGATATTTTTTTTCCATGCCTTAAGAGGGGTTTAAGCGCCCCATTACCGTAAAAAATGTTTCCCCAGGCTCGGGGAGCTCTCTCGCCCTTACCCATATAATACTTTTTCCCTGTCCCCCCCTTTAAAAAACCCACATTCCCCCCTTTTCTTGTAGGGGGACCGTTTTTCCCCTCCCCAAATACCTTATTTTCAAAAAAATTTTCCAGACATGTGGCACCGACTTTCTGGGAACAGCTGGAACCCAAAGATCCCCCAACCCAAAAGGTAGACACTTAATTCTTCCTCCCGGGGCGGAGACATCCCCCTGGGCAATTTTGGGCTCTTTTAAAAACTTTTGAAAGCCGAGAACTCCCATCCTCCGTTTATATAGCAGGACATGGGTTTAAAAGGGTTCAAAAAGGTGATCCCAAACCCCACAACAGTGTAGAAATTGTGGCGTTTGGCCATCCGGGAAAATTTCCCGATTATCGCCGAATGCCCGGGTCTGTGGGGGGCCGATGACCATTCAAAATAGCTTGCAATCGATCCCCCTCTTGCCTTAACGGGTCATAAAGGCTCCCCCTTCGTATTTCTCGCCTTTGTCAGGTTATTTAAAACGAGGGGAAATCCGTTACCTCAAAAGACAAAAGGGTCCCCCTTATGCCATGGCAGTTTTTAAACTCCGCCTCCAAGGGGGCCCCCAACGTGTTTTTTAAATTCCCGTTTTTTCAAAAAGCCCCCCCCACTTCGGAAACCCTTTCTTCAAAAACCAAAAACCCCTCTGGGTTTAACCTCTCCCTTAATCACCCCTGAATCTAACCCTTTTTTTGCGCCCCTCGGCTCGGGGAGGGTTCCCTACTTTTTAAACCCCCTCATCAAATTTCTCGTTTCTTCGGGGTTCTCCCCTTACAAGCCTCAAAAGGGACGAACCCGTACGAAAACCTTTTCCCCAAATCGTCCCTCTACTTCCCCAAAAAATTTAAAAAAGGGGGTCCGGAAAACCACCTCCAAACCCATCTTCCACCCCTCTTTTTTACCCCCCCTGTCTGGGCCCCCTAGTTCTTCCCCTCTCACGGGTTTTTCATTTTACAAGTGCAGGGGTTTCCCACCCTCCTCCCGTAAGGGCCCCTTCCCCCCCTTTTCCCCTTTCCCAATTTTTCCTCTCTTCTGCCACCCCCCCCCTTTTTTCCCTGTCTCTTCTGTCCCCTCCCCACCTTTCCATTTCCCTCCCCCCTTTGCCCCCCCTCCCTTTGGTACGTCCAATACATTTCCCAAATCTTTATCACCCCTCCCCCAAACCATTCCCAATTGTTCCCATCCCGACATCTCTAAATTTTCCGAAACCCCTTGAAGAAACCCTTGAATATTTTGGGCAGAGCCCAAAACCCATCAATGGAAAACTGATCCCCCTTCCGCTCTTCCTCTTCCTTCTCCACCTGCGCAACCCCTTTTTTTCACAACCACCGTTCCTTCGCGCTTGAACCTTTTTCCCACTCCCTTTCCGCATGGGGACTTTTCTAACCCTTTAGCCCCGTAGGAACCCTTCCCCTGCGGATTTAAAGGGTACCCTTTATGATTCCAATCGGGCCTTTTTTTTACAGGGGAATATACGGGCCCCCGGGGTAATGGGGGGGGGGGCTTAAAGATTTTACTCTCCCAGTTTGCCCCTTTTGGTTTTTTGCTTACAAAAAACCCAAAAATTACACTCTGCTGTTTTTCTCCCATCTCGGGCTAAAATTTTAAATTGTTTCCCTTAGTTTCCTTTTCCTGATGGGCCCTTTTAAATGAAAGTGCCCTTCTTCTCCGCACGATATTCCGTCCCATCAGTTTTGTTCTTTCTTCGCTGCATTAAACAGCAGCCCGTTTTCCCCCTTACGGGGGTTTGGATACGCCCCTGTTTTTATACTTCCCCTTTCCCCCGGGAATTATCTTTTCCCGGTTTTGTTTCCCTTGTTTGTCATTACCGCCCCCGTTTTCTTTTTACTTGGTATTTTAATGCCCACCTTTTCCCTCGGGGGAGGGTCTCACTTTTTTTTCCCCCGTGGAATTCAGTTTGAGGCTTTTCTTCCCCCCCCCACCCCCCCGGGTTTTAAAAAAACGGGAAAACCACACCCCCTTTTTGATCCTCGGACTCATACTCTCTCTTGCATCGACCCTTCATTTTTGCTTTTTCCTCCCCGCATTAGACTTTTTTGGGGGTTTCTGTTCTCCAGGACTTACATAAACAGTGACCCATTTCCCAACATTCTTCCCCCCCCCCTTCAATTCCCCAAACCCTTTTCCCCACCCCACGCGGGCCCAAATTTAAATTGGGGCCCAAATTTGGAACCTTTACTCCACCGACTTTTTTTTTTTAAAAAATTTTTTCTTCTTCGCCCTCCATGGGTTTGATTTTTTACACCTTTTCTCGTCCCCCGTTTTAAACCCCGCAGTTTTTCTTTCTACCCCCCAAACTTCGGGAAAGGCATTCTCAGAAAGCGGGGCCCTTGGTGGTCCCCTGCTTTGGGCTCGGCAGTACGTTTAAAAGCGTTTGCGGGGGCCCGGCCCGGGTTAAAATAGAACCACAGGGGAAACTCCTTGATTTTAAACAGAAGCGTGCGTTTCGCTCCCGTGTCATCCGTGACGCTAAACCCCTTTGCTGGCGTTTTTAAATGCCCTCCACCATAACCTCGCTTCCTCTATGAGTGCAGTCTGGAAAAAAGTACAAAAACGAGTGGTAAATATTCTCCTGCCCCGGCCCCCTGTTCTGCGGGTTGCCGGGGGGTTTGATTTTAAAAAACCCATAGATTTTCCCAATAAAATTTGGGGCAATCACCCTGGTCCGTATTTCCCCAGGGACCCATCTACCCCCCTTTTTTTTTCCCTTTTCAAAGTCTCCCAAAGGAGTTAGCACCCCTTGGATTTTCTTCTCTAAAGAAAAAACATATAATTGTTTTTTCATTTAAAAAAAATTTGGAGGAAAACACTCTCAGTTTGCCCGATCATCGGCAGGGGGCCCGACGCCATTCTTTTTCGTATCCCTACAACATTTACATAAATCACCCCTTGCACCCTTTTAAAAACCTTTAAAATCTTATTGGTCACAAGAGTTTTTCCCACACGTGGAAATCCCCCATTGTTCCCCCCTTTTTCCGCAAACCAGGAAATACGGGACTTGAAACTCCCACTATCGCCCCCCCAAAAGCTTTTTAACCAGGGGTTTTTCCCAAAGTAATGGAATCTATAAATAACGTTTAGTGTGGTATTTAGGGGACAAACAACAGTCCCCTCCACTCGTCAATAGGGTTTTCCCGGAAAGGGGACGTTCTCCCATAGCCCCCTTCTGCGTTTGGAAATACGATGTTCGAAATCCCTTTGCGAAAAACCCTCATTTTAATTGCCATTTTTTTTAAACATTGAAAAGGCATATAAACACAATTTGGGGTAAAAATTTTTTACCCCAAAAGGGCCCACTCCTTGGGCCTTCGGGGGAATCCCCAACCCCCTTAAGAATTTTTTTAACGGGACAGGCTTTTCCCCCGTTTTCCCGGGGTTAATAATGTGCCCCCCCCGGACTTTGTCCAAGTAAAGGGTGTCCCCCAGGGATGTTTTTCTGAGCAAAAAACACTTTTTTTTCCTTGTATTAATGTTTTGGGCCCTCTAGCCCTTCCCCTTTTAAAATTTTTGGGTTTTTCATCACTCTATGTTGATACTTCGCTTTTGGCCGTGAAAGGCGCTGACGTCCCTCCTTACTTTTCTCTCCAGCTTGCGTCGACCGTTTTTTCCTTTTTGGGGCCCCACCACACAGGGGTTTTAAATTTTCCAGAAATTAAAACCCCCCAAAAATTCACTTTCACTAGACGCTCTGTCTCTTTGTTCATCCTTTGTACCTTTTGGGCTCACGTATCCCTAAACTGATACGTCAAGTTTCTGGGCCCCTTTTGACGTGGGGTTATCCTGGAAACCTCCATTACCTTTTCTAAAGGCAATGTCACACCCGGCCCCCCCTAAACCCTTCAAAAAAACCCTTGCCATTTTTTCGTGGGGAGCTGATCTTTCGAACCCCTTCACCTACTTTCCACCCTTTTTTTAAATCGAAATTTGTTTAAAGGTGACCAATCTATTCAGGCGGCATCCCTGCTACTCTCTCAAAACCCTTTAAACCCCCTTTTCATCCCCCAAGGATTACTTTTTATCCCTTTGGGTTCTTTTCGCTTTTCCCCGGTCAAAAGGGCCTTATGCAGAAGCAAACGTTCCCACCCCTTATCCAAATCGCCGTGATCCCCATTCCCTTTGCGCAACTTTGTACGCTCTATGATCTCCGAAAATCCTTCCATTTATAGAATGGTCCTATATTAGTAACATTCTTTTTTTGTTCGCCGCCCCTGCTTACCCCGCCCTTCTCCCCTTCGCCTTAAATTCGCTTTTGGTCTTCTCTTAAAACTACCCCCTTTCATTGCATTAGCATCTCACTTTTCCCTCCCCCCCGGGGAGGTCCCCTTTCGGGGCGGTTTTTCTCCCCCCCTTCTCAAAAGCCCAACTGTCTACGGTCGTTCCCGCCCCTTTTTTTTCTTCCCAATTTCCACTCTCTTCTCAGGGCCATTGCGGTTTTCCAAAAGGGGGGCCAAAGTCTTTAAAGGGGTTGGATTCCAGCGTTTTCCGGACAGCGTCGTACAAGGGCATTTACAATTTTCAGCTAGTTTTTTTACTGCTGATTTATTTTGCCACCCCTTACAGCCTTACCCGATTGCATCTATGCCTGTGTCCCTTTGGGGTTGTCTCAAAATCCCTAGGCTTTACGGGGTTTATAAAAAAAATTTATAAAACCTAAACCCCTTAGTCCTCCGTACCCAACTTTGGTACCCCCGCATCTTTACTAAGAAAAAAAAGATATTTTTTTTGTTGGGTCCCTGGTCATGTTGACTTTAAAAGGGCAATAAAAAGGGCAGAACGCTGGCGGTCACCCTTTAATGACCTCCCAAAGTTTTTTTTACAGGGGTATTTCCCTTTTTACGGACTATTTTGCTGTAAATTTTCCCCAAATTTCACACCCGTTGGCAACAACTTTGGTTTCCACTATGCTCCAACAAATTTCAGTCTTTTTAAACCGAGTATAGGTTACTGGCCCTTTTTTCTTTATCACCATTTGTGGGGTTTGGGAGACACTCTCCCCCCGTTTTCCCGCATTGGCCATACTTTTCAAATCAGGGGATATCTCATGGAGAGGCGCCCCTTGCTCCCTCTGTGAAAATTTGCCAAGCCCCATTTTCAGCCCACCACATTCTTTTGGGGAACTCCCCACTTTATCAACGAGCACGCAAAAATTTACCTCTGTCGCCCGGTCTTTGCCCCGCTCTCTCTTTTCCCTTCCCTTCTGCTGATGGGCCCACCTTTCAAACCGGAATTCTTATTGACTTTTTGACACGAAAATGACTTAATTCACAAAATTTGTCTTTTCAGCCCTTTTACTTGTATCTTTGCTACCCTCTTCCCCCTAATATCCCCTGCCCCGCTGTTTTCTGTAAAACCCGCTGATCCCTTTCCCCCCCCCTCCTGCCATCCCCAATTTCCCCTTTTTCCTTCCCTACCCCCGCAGGCTTATAGCCCTTGTGGCTTAGCGCTTCTTTTTGATTAAAAATAATAATAATCAGTAACCACCCTATTTTATACATTTTGAAAAAATCTGCAAGATTGCCCCTTTTAAACCCCCCTATCATAATCTTTTCCCAAAACCAAAAGATGCCAAAAAAACCTTTTTACCCTTAAAAAAATATGTTTACACCCATTTTGTTTCACTGTATTCACTGTAAAACTTTTTTCTACATACTCCCTACACTTCCCAAAGTCTCCTTTTTTATCTGTGATCCTGCTTTTCTTTTTCTTAATTCCTTTTAATAAAAACTCTTTCATTTACCATTTATACTTTGGGAAACTTTCTTCTTTCAAAAGCAAACCGGGTGTATCCCATTGAAGGGGGACGGCCCAAAAAGAAAAAGGAAAAAATTTTTTCTTTTTTAAACTTTAGTAAAAGTATGCAAGAGAAGGGGTTTTTCATCCCCTTTCTCCGGCATTTTAGTCGCCTCTTAAAACACGCATGGTTTTCTGAGGGAAAAAATTTTGTTCCCTTCCCCAGGGGACTTGGTAAAAAAAAATTTTTTTTTTAACCCCCGGCCGAAACCCACCAAAGGGAGGGGGGGCCCAAAAAGAAAAACGAAAGTTTTTCTTTTTTAAAATTTAAATAATTTAAAAGGAGAAGGGGTTACTAGGCCCCTTGCTCCCGGCATTTTTTGTCCCCCTCTTACAAAACAAAATTGCTTACGGAAGGGAAAAATTCGTTTCCCCTTCCCCCCTGGGGATAGGAAATTAAAAAAGAACAAGGAAATAGAAAGAAAAAAAAAGAAAAAACCCCGAGGGGGTGGAAAATATATGCTTGTACATGTATGTTAGTGTACCTAAGTGTAAATAGAAGTAGCAAGAGTACCTGAAATCTTGCATGTTTAACCCTTTCAGTGTTTTTGGGCCCTATTTTACGGCTTTTCGCACAAGGGTTTTTTACTACTTTACCCTAAATTCCAGCGCCCCTTTAGATCTATGAAAAGCTGGTTGGTACATATGAAAGAATGGGTCTATGTGGTTTATGTGCGCAGTTTTTTAAAAAAAAATCCTGCGGGCCCCAGTGGTTTAAAGAGATAAAAAAAAATTTGACCGTGTTTTTGGAATTTTTAAAAAAGCGCCTTTTCACTGTATTTTCGTTAGGGATTTTTTTTGTTTGTATTCTAGTTTTTCCCGGTCTCCCTTTTATTGAATGGAAGCAAATTACGGAAAAAATTTAGATGATTTTGGGCTGGGTTTTTCCCAAAAAAAACTTTCCTTTAAATTTCGCTCAAAGTATCAGAAAAAGGTTTTGATTTTTAAGTAAGTTTTAAAAGTAAACAAATCATTCCCATGCGTCCAAAATGGGGGTCAAAATGGTAGTCTAGTATTCTTTTACAAGTGCGGGTGAGAAAAAATACCATTTTTTAACAAATTTCAGTTTGTCCCGCATAACAGTTAAAACTTCTATTTTTTTGTGAGAATAAAAATTCAAAAAGGGGAAAACAAAAAAAATGGAAGAGGGGGGATGGGGGGGCATGACTAAAGAAAAGAGGAAATGGTTTTTTTGGTGGGGCCCGGAATGTCTTTCTTGGGTTTTTTCTGGACCCCCTTTTGGAAATTGGCATCTTTTGAAAATTTTTGTGGAAAAAAGGCAAAATTGGGTAAATTCTGATCACTGGGATTTGATAGTTGAAATCGGTAAAAAGGGTGGTTTCTTGTACCAAATTTGATAGAAAAAAAAAAGGGAGTTTAGCGAAATATTTTTGTTTTTTTTCGACAAGTACAAGGAAATTTGGGCCCAAAAAAAGGGGTCAAAAATGGGGAAAAAACGCCGATCGTAAATATCGTTGAGCCGCTAACTTTGCGAGAGCATAATTCCCTAATTTTTTCCCTCAAATTTCTTTTTTTGGGGGTCATTATGGGTGGGAAAAAAATTCTTATATTTTTTAAAAAGAAAAAAAATTTATTTTTTTTTTTTGAAAATTTTTCCGGGCCCTTGGGGAACAAGTCTTTTTAGAGGGGCCCGTCGACCCCGAAAGGGGTTTAAAAGGGCAGAAAAAAACAACCCGAAATCCTGCCCTCCTTTAAACCCCCTTACAGGATTCCGTTTTTTTAAAACTCACTTGGCAGGACGGTTTGTACCTCGCGGGAGGGGTTGCTGTTTTACCAACCCAATCACAACCGGTAAACTTATTCCCCTAAATTTTTACATACACTTCTGTTCCCTTTTTCCTTTATACAAAGGGAAATATGCATGCCCTTCAATTCTAGGTATTTCCCTCTTCCCTACATTTATTAAAATGCATATTGCATTTTATTTTTATTATTGGGAACTGAAGGGGTTCCCAGTCATAAGTACTAAATTCACTAATTTTTCTTTGCCTTTCAGGGATTGTTGGGAAATTAGCAGCTGCTTTTACCCAAACATTAGTTTCGCTTAGAAAAAAAGTATACTTAATTTTTGTTTTTTAAAAACACCCGGCCCTTTTTACCTAGGGGCAGTGATCCAAAAATAAAAAACTGTTCCCTTTAGTTGCCAGGTTAAATTCTTTCAAGGGACAGCATAAGAAAGATTTGGGGGGCAAATAGTTTTTAAAATTAGCCCCCTTATGTAGAGATAGTATTTAAACAGATACAGCAGGGGGCCCCCCTTTTTCGGCGGTTTTGCTTTACGGCGTTTTTCCCCTAATACGGACATTTTTAAATTTTGACCAAAATCACCCATACGGCTCCCCCCCCCTGTCTTTCTAATACGGTCACAAACTGCCCACCCAGTTTTTTACATTCTCCCTGACCCCCATCTCCTTATTCTGTTTTGGAAACTTTCCAAAAATTTTAAGTGTTTTTTAAAATTTTATATTTTTATATGTATTGTACTTTATAATTAAAAATTGTGTCCCCCCTGTACCTAAAAAAAACTTACACACTGTGGTTGGGATGTAGGGGACACTTAAAAACAATAATTTCTCTTACTCTTGAGCAATAAAAAAATAATAATTAAATTTAAAAATTTAAAAAAAATAATAAAATAATTAAAAGGAAAAAAAGGGACTACAAAATTTTAAATTCAAGGATTTTGTGGGGTAAAATAAAGATTGGGGGTGAAAAGTGGGTTTTTAGTAAGCGTGTAAAGCACCTGGAAAGAGAGAAGTGTAGAGGAGAGAAAAGATTCTGGGAAATGTTGAGTGAATGCGTGGGGATTTTTTAAACAAGTGTGAAGGGGAAAAGGTGGTTGGGGGTTTCAATGGGTAAAATGGGTTAAAAAAATTTTAAGGGGGGGAAATAGTAGGTAAAATTTTGGGGGGCCCGGGGTAAATGTAAATGGGGAGCCTTTAATTGAGCTATGGTAGAAAAAAATTTTGGGAATAAGTAATACAATTTTTTTGAAAAAGAGGATAAATAAATAAACAAGGGAATTTAATTTTAGCAGAAAAAGAAGTAGTTTTTTAGATTTTTATTTGGGGGATGGGAAAGGGTTTTGGGTTTGGGTCCCCGGATGTCTGTTTTAGAGGGGCAAGATTTTATCGGATCATTATTTAGTTGTAGCTACAGTTTTGAGTAAGAGGGGAGATGGGGAAAAAAGGAAGGTGGCAACAACAAGTAAAGGGGGGGTGAATGTGTTTTAAAAATAAAGGGGGGAGGAAGTTCCCGGGGGAGAAAAAACGCCTATTGGGAGAAAAAATGGGTAGTTTCAAAGATTGGGGTAAATGGGGGGGGGTTTTAAAAAGGGGTTTGGGAAAATTTTAAAAAAAGCAGTATTAGAATGTGGGGCAGAAGTTGGGGGTTTTTAGGAGGGTGGGGGGGGAAGGAAAGAGGAGTGATTTGGGGGAATGATGAAGTAAAGGGTGTGGGTAAAAGGGAAAAAGGTAGCTTACGAGAGGTTTTTTTCAAAGCAAAGTGTTAAAAAGAAAAAGCAGAGTATATGGGAGTAAAAAAAAAAGGTTTAAGAGGTGGGTGAGAGAGTGCAAAAGGAGAGCAGATGAAAGAGGGGGGAGGGGAAGGGCAAGAAATTTTAATGAAAATTTAAAAAAAAATTTTGGAGTGGTTAAAAAAAGTTAAGAATGCCCCAGGAAAAAATGGATTTTTCAGTTTAAAAAAAGAGTAGGGGGGTTAGTAGATGGGGAGAGGGGGGGTATTAGGTAGAAAGGCGAGAATATTTTGAGGAACTTTAAATGTTAAGGAAAAAAGGGAGCGGGGGGGAAATTTTAACACTGGCCAGGGGGTATACCAAATTTTAGGAGTGAAGAAGAGAGAATGAAGGGGGTGGGGGGGACGTGAGGATTAGTAAAAGAAAGGGGGTTTTTAAAACAGCTGGAATGATGGGGTCAAAGACAGAAATATTAAAAGCAGGGGGGGGTATAGTGTTGGAGTGGGGTTGGGGACTTTTTTTTAAAAATGGATGAAAGAGGGGGAAAGGGACCCAAGGATTTTTGGGGGGGAGAACATGTTTGTCCCCTTTATATAAAGGGAAAAAGGGGGCAAAAGAGATTTTAAAAATTTTTTAAAAGGAATAAGTTTAGAGATACCAGGGGAAAAAATTACGGTTTGGGGTTTTAATTTAAAGAATTTTGAGGTAAGACAGAAAGGGAAATTGCGGGCGAGCAAGGGGGCCCTTTAGAAATGGGTAGGGGATTGTAGATCAAGGTTTCATTTAAGCATATATGTGAACAGTATTTAGGGTAAAAGGGAGGGAAGTTTTTATTGCATTTTATGGATTTAGAAAAAAGGGATATATAGAGGGATAGGGAGCAAAGTGGCAGATTTGCAAGTATAAAGGAAAAGGGGGTAAGTTTCTAAATGCTGTAAAGGGGCTTTTATGGGATAGGTAGGCTCAGGTTTTGGGGTTTGTTAAAAGAGAGGGAGAAAACTTTTTGGTTAAAGTAAAGGGCCCTTTGACAAAGGGGGTTTTTAATGTCCCCCATGGTTTTTTTAAAATTTTTATTGTTGGGGTTGAAAAGAAGTAAATGCTAAAGGGGGTTTTTGGGAGAAAGGGGGGGGATTTTAAATTTTGGGGGGAACAAATTTTAAAATGGGAATTGACACAGTTTCTTTTTTCTGATGATTTCTGTGCTTATGGGGATTTTTAAAGAAAAATTGCAAAGGTTTTTGGAAGGTTTTAGAATGTGTGTTAAAGGGGAAAGTTGAAAGTGAACCTAGAAAAGGTAAGGTGTGAGGGGATTTAAATTATTTAGATAAAGAAAAAATTTGGGTAACAAATTGGGGGGAGGAGTATGGAAGAAGTGAATGTTTTCAGAAACTTGGGGGTTGGGGTGTCGGCGGGGTGGATTTAAAAAGGAGAGGTTTTAAAATTTTGAATTGATGAGGGAAAAAAGGGGGAGTGGGGGCGTTGAGGTAAAGTGGAGTCAAAAAACGTTTTCATGGAGGGAAAGAAGGGAATGTATGAAAATATAGTTTCCCAAAACTCCCTTTTTATGGATGGAAAACTTGGGTGGGTTTAAAAGCAAACAGCGAGGAGACGGTTGGGGGCGTGGGGATTTCGTCCCAAGGGGAATGTTGGTGTAAAAATTTTGCAAAAAATTTTGGACTGTGGAAATTTGGGAAGGTGTGGGGGGTAATAAAACAAATTTGTCAGGGGCCCAAAAAGGGGTTGTTGAGGTGGTTTGGTCATTTTGAGAGAAGGAAACAAAGTAGAAAAAGACATGGAAACATATAAAAAATTTTTGGGGGGGAAAGAGGGGTAGGGGTCGTCCTCGAAAAGGGGTTTGGGAAAAAGGGGGGTTAAAGGGAGGTTTTGTGGGTGAGGGGCTTGGACTTCCAGCAAGCGTGCATGAGCGTGTTAGATGGAGTGAATGGAGAGAAAACTTTGGGCCCTGACGGGTCGTTGGGGTGTGGGGGCGGGGGAATTTTTTAGTGAAGGGATTCAGGGGGAACCCCTTTAAATTTTTTAAAATAGCGGGAAAATTTAATCCGGAAATGGGAAGTTTCCCAAAGCTGCATTTTTAAAGGGGGGGTTTTGGAAAATTGGCAGTTTGGAGGGATATGTTGTGTATCTTTGCGTATTGCCTTTTAAACGTTCTTTGAGCACCTCTGCAAAAGCAGTGTAATGTGTGGTGTGGTAAAGTGTTGAATGATGAATTTAAAGGGATTTTTTTTTTTGGGATTTTCTTCTTTTTTTTTTTGGGTCCCCCCTGCCTCGGTTTGGGGGAAACGACCGACTTGTTTAAAAAAAAAAAAAAAAAGATAAACTCTTGGGCGCATTAAAATTTGAAAATTACCCTTTTAAAACAGTGGACCCCGCATAAGATCACCCCCAAATGCAACCCAAATTTTGTAAGTGTATTTAGTAAGTGCGTTTTTTTACGTGTATTTTTTGGGGGGCTTGAAAATTTATAATCTACTTCACCCAAAATTTCCCTTGGGGAAAAAAATTTTGGTCAGTTTCTGGGACCTGAACATACCCCCCCCCCCCCCCCCCCCCCCCCCCCCCCCCCCCCCCCCCCCCCCCCCCCCCCCCCCCCCTTTTTCCCCCCCCCCCCCCCCCCCCCCCACCAGATAAAAAAAAAAAAAAAAAAGGTTTTTTTAAAGGGGGTTACTTTTTAGGACATTTCCCTTAATTAAAAAAATTTTTTTTTCAAAAAATTTTAAAAAAACATTTGGAACACAAAAATATTTTTTTGAAAATTAATTTAAAAAATTTTTTTAAAAAAATTATAATAAAAGTTTACCCAAAATTTTGTAAGAATTTTCGGAAAATTAAAATTTTTGCCTGACCGAGTTATGGGGAAACCCGGAGTTTTTTTTTAATGCCCTTTTCCTTAATATTTTAAAATTTTTGTATAACTTGTTTCACATTTTAAATTATTTTTTCCCTGATTTTAATTTTTTTTAAATAATAAAAAAAATAATAAATTTCACCCAAAATTTTAAAATTTAAAAAAAAAAACTGGACACCCCTTTTTAATAGGTCATTTCCTTTCCCTTTATGTTACAAAATGGGGGTTTTTTTTTTTTACGTTCTGAGGGGGTTTTAACCAAATTTAAAAATTGTAAAACGTTAAAATATACCCCTTTTTTTAACCCTTCGTGTTTTTTTTCTTTTTCAAGGTACCCTCATACCATACATTTCCAAATTAATTTTTAAAAAACTAATTCCCCCAAAAAGGTTAAAAGGTGATTACTTTTTCCCCTTGGCTTAAAAACAAGCTCTGCTGTTTTTTTTATCTTGCTTAATTTCTTGTTAGGAATTATCTGGATCTTTATTAGATATACATGTTTGATTCATGAAGGGGTTCAGGGAAACTGGTTAGCTAGACTTGAATCCTGAAGGGGAAAGTACGGTGCCTGTCACAACCCGCCCTTTATGATTTGATAAAGTGCACTGTATAGGAGAAACAGCACTAAAGTTCCATATAATTGCATTTGTTTCCTCATTGTGGTGGTATCTCATACTATTACTTATCCAACTATGAATAAGCTGATTGTACTGATATGTACCCTATTATTTAGTATTAATCTTATTTTTCCTCTACATTCAGCGTTGTTAAGCAAAACAGATTGGTTAAGACAGCTACACCATCTTCAACACGAAAGTCCCAAAATGGAGGAAATCACCAGATTAATACTCCAAAAAACAAAACCAAGCTCTTGGAAGGTTCAGAAATTACTAAACCAACATTTACAATTGGAAGAGATGATCTTCCATATGACAGAAAGGAGGGTAAGTGTATAATTAGAAATTACTGATGAGCACACATTTATGTAGGAAATATTTAGTAATTTGCCTGTTTGTAGCTCTGTCTTTTACTGCCAGTAATGCATTTTTAACAAGTGGGGATATTTTACTGAAACTAATTTAAGTTCATAAAATAGCTTCCATTTGAAATTGAGGAGAGGATCTCCCTGGTGTTAACTTTATTTTGTCATGTTTAATTTACACTGAAATAATATCTTCTCTATACAGTGAAATCCTGGGCTTCGGCCGTAATCCGTTCCAGGAGCTAGGCCTATACGCGAAGCGGTCGAAAGGCTAAGCAATATTTCCCATAAGAAATAATGTAAATAAAATTAATCTGTTGCAGACCCACAAAAATGTTCACAAAAAATAAATTTTTTAAATAACAAGTTTTACATACAACACGATAAATACCTATATATTATATGTAGATAAATTAAAATTTAAAAAAACATTTAAAATAACATTTACTTACCTTTCTTGAAGAGACTTGCTGGCATCACTAGGACCAGCTTGAAAGTCACTTGACCCTCTGTCTCACAAAATAACTGTCAAGAGTGCTCTGTTTCTGTCATCTCTAAGATTTCCCTGAAGTGGGACAAGGTTTTGTCACTGACCATGTTGCAGATATGGCTTGTTTCAACTTGGTCAGGGTGGTGTTTCTCTACAAAGGCTTGCACCCTAGTCCACATTGCACACACCTCTTTAATCTCTGAAGAAGAAACCTCCTTCACTCCATCTTCTCCTCCTGTGAAGCAAATTCCTGAGCTGTGGTCTGATGCTGTTGCAGTTGAAGCTCTTGCAGTTCGTCAGTGGTTAGCTCTTCCCTATGGTCCTCCTCGAACTCTTCCACATCTTCTCCACTCACCTCCAGCCCCATGGACTTGCCCAATGCCACAATACCTTTCCACAACAGGCAGAGGGTCGGCAGGGTCTGGGTCAACCTCAAGCCCTTCAAAATTCCTCTGGACAACACATTGTGGCCACAGTTGTCCCCAAGCAGAGTTCAAAGTCCTGGAAGTTACCCCCTTCCAAGCCTTACCTATAAGTCTTATGCAATGGAGGATACTGAAGTGCTTCCTCCAGAACCCTTAGGGTGAACTGAGTGTCTGAGATCACTTCAAAGCCCCTTTCAAACACTGCTTTGGTGTAGAGTTTTTTGAAGTTAGAAATAACCTGCTGGTCCATGGAGTGGAGGAGAGGAGTGGTGTTAGGAGGCAAGACCTTAACTGTTATAAAATTAAAGTCCCTAGACAATAGGTCTTCCTAGTTTGGAGGATGAGCAGGAGCATTGTCCATTACCAGGGGGCACTTGAGTGGCAAATTATTTTCCAAGAAGTGTTTTTTTCACACTGAGGCCAAACACTTCATGGACCCACTCTTTGAAAATATGCCTTGTGACCTGTGCCTTATTATTCGCTTTCCACAAGACAATTTATTCTTGATGTCATTGTTTTTCTTCAATTTATTGGGATTTTCTGAGTAATACACAAGTAAAGGCTTCACTTTAAAATCCCCACTAGCATTAGCACAGAACAAAAGAGTGAGCTTGTCTTTCATAGGCTTGTATCCTGGAAGTGCCTTTTCGTCCTGAGTAATGTAGGTCCTCTTTGGCATTTTCTTCCAAAACAGACCTGGTTCGTCACAACTGAACACTTGTTGGGGTTTGAATTTTTCAGTCTCTACGTACCTCGTAAATTCACTCGAAGTTTTCAGCAGCACGTTTGTCTGAGCTTGTTGCCTCCCTATGCCTTACCACACTGTGTATGCTACTACGCTTCTTAAATCTGTCAAACCAGCCTCTGCTGGCCTTAAATTCACTAACATCAGCACTGGTTCCATGCATTTTCTTTATCAGATCGGCATGCAGCTGTCTTGCCTTCTCACAAATGATCGACTCTGAAACACTATCACCCGCTATCTGTTTATTGTTGATTCACACCACCAACAACTTCTCAACCTCTTCGACTGTTTGTGGTCTATTTTTGGATAACATGACAACACCTTTCGAACCATCAGCTTCCTTGAATTCTTTTCTCTTCGCCAGGATAGAAGTGATAACTGATTTGTTTTTGCCATACGTCCTGGCAAGCTCCCCCACACAAATGCCTCTCTCGTATTTTTCAATTATCATCTTCACTGCTATGGCGTTCCTCACTTTCTTAACCACAGGGCCCATGGTGGCTTATTTCAGTCACAATTAATGGCTGGATGGATGGCTGCCCGCCCACCCTCCCGCCTGCCTGCCTGGCTAGTTGAATGGCTGGTTGGCTGCCTGCCTAGGTGGATGGCTGGCTGTCTGCCTGGCTGGCTGGCTGGCTAGCTGGATGGCTGGCTGCCTGGCTGGATTGCTGGTTGGCTGCCTGGCTGGATTGCTGGCTGGATGGCTGCCTGGCTGGATGGCTGCCTGGCTGACAGGATGAGAGCGCAGGGTAATGTTCACTCAAGGATAAACAATGCTAGACTGGCTCACGACGCCTGCGCGGGCAGGTGGACAGGTCTGGTACGCCGGCCAAAACCTGGGGCAACGGTCGAAACGTGGGACAAAATTTGGCCGAAAAAAGTGGGCAAAAGCTGAAGCAGCCAATTCCTAGGGCGGTCGAAACACGGGGTTTCACTGTAATGTGTTTTATTTGCATACTGCAAAATGAATGTGAAGTATCACCAGCTTTTAATATTTATACTTTTGAATTACACAGTATAGAACTGTATGTGATAGATGTGTTATTTATTAAACTATTCAAGATGTAATATTTAACTGATTAAAAGAATTCTATCTTTGCAGGGTCTAAAGATGGTAGCTCCAACATTCCTCGATTTTTGTCTTATGTGCGAAAGTTGAAGGTACCCAATTTTGCCAAAATTCACGAACGGGCGTTCAGTCGAATGGAGGCACTTGATGACTATGTAGAAAAGAAACAAAAGCTAGCAGATAATGTAGAAAGTGCGAAGAAATCACAGGTGAATTTTAAGCTAATGTCCACTGGCTATAAGGCTTTCTTTCTATAATGTATCTGTATCCATTCATAATATGTTTAGCATACAAGCCATCTCTCACCTTCTGTAGCTACGGTAACATAAAAAAAGGAAACACGTTCACCTTCATTTATTCAGTCTTTATCAAGCCAGAAGTGTGCTGATATCATGGTTCATATGACCCTCTGAACTATGACATCTCAGTGTAGATACTGCACTTTCCTCCAGGACTAGAGTCCAGCTTATTGGTTTCCCCGAATGCCTTCATAAATGTTACTGTGATCATTCCAACAGCATATTCGAGAATTTAGAACCACTTGTCTATTCTCAGATCTAATATATTTGCACAAGCCTGTCGGATGTTCAAGTTCTTAGCACTAAAAACCATTTTTATTCCCTCCCGCTTTTCCTTGGATGACTCCTGTTTCTCCTTCCTTTCACCACAGATTTATGTTCCCTTTTAGGCACCTTGTTCCCCTAAATGCCCAGACTGCTTCAAGAACTTCCCTTCAGTCCTCTGAATTATTCTTTTGGTAACTCCACACTGTCTTCTGATGTTCATTATTCAAATTCCCTTAATATTTACTCCATAGATTGCTTTCAAACATGACATTTCTACTGCCTGTAGCCATGCCTCACTGAGGTAAATGTTGGTACCTCTATACTCCGGTGCATTTTCCTTTTTGTCTTCTCAGATAAACTTTCTACAGGGTTTTTAATGCACCATCTATTTTTTTTCTCATCTGTTGTATCATTCACTTTGTCTTTCATAGACCCATCTGCCATAATGTCTTCTCCTAAACATCTGAATACATTCAGTTCCTTCATATTCCCCTCCCCTATGTGATATCCAGTCTTTTATTGTTCTTTTCCATGATCACTTTTAATTCCCTTTTGCATACCTTCTCAGATTCTTGTACCAACCATCAAAATTTCTCTTCAGAATCTCCCAAAAGAACTGTATCATTGGCAGAGAGCAACTGTGACAACTCCCACTTTTTATCAGATTCATTATGGTTTACTCTCATACCTTCCCCAGCCCCATCTGTAAAAAACGTTAAATAACCATGATGACTCGTGCATCTCTAAGGAAAGGGTATTGTTCGCTTGTATGCTTCATTGTAAACGCTTTGGTCTACACATCCCCTGCCCTTCCTAAATCTTGGTTCCTCTAATACCAAGTCCTGTTTTACCCCTAACTTTCAATAATAATTTTGCCATACACTACCCAGAAAACTTTAAAGACTTATTTTCCCTTATTTTGTACTCTCCTCTTGTTCACTTTTTCTTTATATATGGGAACTATGAGTGCTCTGCCAATTCTTAGGCCCCTTCTCTTCTTTCATACTTAAATTGAACAAACTCCAAAGTGGGGTGGGAGAGTTTCAATGGGAAGAAATAAATGGGATTAGGTCAGGGGTTTCAAATAGAGTTAGAGCTAAAGGACTAGCAATAATGTTGAAGGATAAGTTATGGCAGGAAAAGAGGGAATATTTTTTTTTTTTCTTCAACTAGTTGGTCGTCTCCCACCGAGGCAGGGTGACCCAAAAAAGAAAGAAAATCCCCAAAAAGAAAATACTTTCATCATCATTCAACACTTTCACCACACTCACACATTATCACTGCTTTTGCAGAGGTGCTCAGAATACAACAGTTTAGAAGCATATACGTATAAAGATACACAACATATCCCTCCAAACTGCCAAATTTAACCCGTAAACGGTCCAAACGTATATATACGTTTTTTCAACATTTGAAAGTATAAAAAAAGTAGATCTACTTTTTGTTTTTTTACAGTTGAAAATATGTAAAAAAAACTTTGATCATTTTTTTTTGTTAAACAAGTTAAGAAAGCCTAGGAAAAGTATGGATTTGTCCGTTAAAAACAGAGTAGGGGAGTTAGTAGATGGGGAGAGGGAGGTACAGGAAGGCCCCGCTTTACGGCGTTTCACTTTACGGCGTTCCGCTAATACGGACATTTCAAATTATGACGAAAACTCGCTATACGGCTCCCCCCACCTGACTTTCTAATACGGTCACCGTGCCCCACCCTGTTTGTTTACATTCTCCATGAGCTCAGTAAGCACTAAGTCTCTCCATTTTGTCTGGAAACTCCAAAATTTCAAATGTTTTTGAAAGTTATTTCATATTTTATATATACTCTGATAATTATACTTATGTATACCTGTACCTAAATAAACTTTCATACTGTGCTGGCAAAGCAGGTACACATTAAAATTGGTAAGTGTCTTATGTCTCCAGACGTCATATTAGTAATGATAATAATAATCATCGAGTCATTTAAATGTCGTATATTACGTTTTAATATACACATTTTCATTAATCCATCCATGATATATTTTCAAAATTATATAAAAAACACGATGCATAACATATAAATAAGATAAATACACCCCACAAATAGAATAAATAAAAAATAAATTGAAGATTGGTAGCAGACACTTGCACAAGTTTACGCCCTATTAGAAATGATAAAATAATAATAACAATACTCACCGAGTCTCATTAAATGTCGTATATTACGGTAATATACACATTTTCATTAATCCATCCATGATATTTTTTTCAAAATTATATAATAAAACACGATTTCATAACATATAAATAAGATAAATAACCCCACAGTTAGAATAAATAAACATAAATGTGAGTCCTGGGAAATGGAAGTACAATGCTGCACTTTAAAGGAGGGGTTTGGGATATTGGGGAGTTTGGAGGATATGTTGTGTATCTTTATATGTGTATGCTTCTAGACTGTTGTATTCTGACACCTCTGCAAAAAAAGTGATAATGTGCGAGTGTGGTGAAAGTGTTGAATGATGATGAAAGTATTTTCTTTTTGGGGATTTTCTTTCTTTTTTGGGTCACCCTGCCTCGGTGGGAGACGGCCGACTTGTTGAAAAAAAAAAAAAAAAAAAATGTGAGATGTGGTAGCAGACGACTTGCACAAGTGACGCCATATTAGAAATAATAAAAAATAACAATACTCACCGAGTCTCATTAAATGTCGTATATTACGTTAATATACACATTTTCATTAATCCACCCATGATATTTTTTTTCAAAACATAAAAAAACACTACATAACATAAAAAGATGAAAAATACACCCCACAATAGAATAAAAAAACAAAAATTAAAGATGTGGGGCCACAAAACTTGTACAAGTCCCCCGAATAACATTTTTTCTAATTAACATAAGAGAAAATGTGTTACGGGGGGAAACTGTAAAATTTTATTCCTTTGTATGTTGTAAGTTTTTTCGGGAAACACAAATACAGTTACTGATTTCTACTAAAAACATACGTGTAGAGAACCTGGATAACCCAAAAAATCAGTGTACTTTTTTCCCTTTTCCCTTCACTCAGGCTTCATTTTTTCTCAAATGATGTTACATGAATGGGAGTGTTCTTCTTTTTTAAATTTACCTATAAATGTGAGACAACCGCACAATGTAACTTGTACACAAACCAGACGTGTACAGGGGGGGTTTCAAAACTTACGTTCCCTGGTTTGTTTACATAACTCTGCCCGGGTCCCCTCTCATGTACTCATTCTTTCTCTTCTCATTTTTTTGTTTTTTTCCATTTTCTTACTCCTGACCCTACATTAAGACTCAAATATTTTTGGGAAGTAATAGTGAACTGTATAAATTTTATCGCTCTGGGATGCTTAAAATTAGAAAAGTATGTTGGGTGGGGTGGCCTGGTAAGGTACCCGGGTATTACCCTACATACCACACTTTATTTTTACAAAAAATACTACTTGTCTCACCCTAGATTAAGACTATAAATATTTTAAGGTAAGTAATGAGTGCACTATGTGTGTATTGTACTTTTTTATTGTTTTTTGATGCCTGGTTCTTTGCTAACTTAATATATGTTAGTGTAAAAATTTTTTTCTAGTGTTTTTTTGCTTTATAAGTGGAAAAAAAAAGGGGGTTCCACTTTATGGCGGTTTCCGCTTTACGGCAGTAGCCTGGAACCTAACCTGCCGTATAAGTAGGGCCCTCCTGTATTAGGTAGATGGCGAGAATATTTTGAGGAACTTTTAAATGTTGAGGAAGAAAGGGAGGTGGTAATTTCATGCGCTGGCCAGGGAGGTATACCATCTTTTAGGAGTGAAGAAGAGCAGAATGTAAGTGTGGTGGAGGTACGTGAGGCATTACGTAGAATGAAAGGGGGTAAAGCAGCTGGAACTGATGGGATCATGACAGAAATGTTAAAAGCGGGGGGGATATAGTGTTGGAGTGGTTGGTACTTTTGTTTTAATAAATATATGAAAGAGGGGAAGGTACCTAGGGATTGGCAGAGAGCATGTATAGTCCTTTATATAAAGGGAAAGGGGACAAAAGAGATTGTAAAATTTATAGAGGAATAAGTTTACTGGGGTATACCACGAAAAGTATACGGTAGGGTTATAATTGAAAGAATTAGAGGTAAGACAGAATGTAGAATTGCGGATGAGCAAGGAGGCTTCAGAGTGGGTAGGGGATGTGTAGTTTCAAGTTTTTACATTGAAGCATATATGTGAACAGTATTTAGATAAAGGTAGGGAAGTTTTTTTTGCATTTATGGATTTAGAAAAGGCATATGATAGAGTGGATAGAGGAGCAATGTGGCAGATTTTTGCAAGTTTATGGAATAGGTGGTTAAGTTACTAAATGCTGTAAAGAGTTTTTTATGAGGATAGTGGGGCTCAGGTTAGGGTGTGTAGAAGAGAGGGAGAATACTTCCCGGTAAAAGTAGGTCTTAGACGGGATGTGTAATGTCACCATTGTTGTTTAATATATTTATAGATGGGGTTTGTAAAAGAAGTAAATGCTAGGGTGTTCGGGAGAGGGGTAGGATTAAATTATGGGGAATCAAATTCAAAATGGAATTGACCAGTTCTTTTTGCTGTGATACTGTGCTTATGGGGATTCTAAAGAAAAATTGCAAAGGTTAGTGGATGAGTTTGAGAATGTGTGTAAAGGTAGAAAGTTGAAAGTGAACATAGAAAAAAAGTAAGGGTGATGGGGATCAAATGATTTAGATAAAGAAAAAAATTTGGGTATCAAATTGGGGAGGGGAGTATGGAAGAAGTGAATGTTTTCAGATCTTGGGAGTTGACGTGTCGGCGGATGGATTTATGAAGGATGAGGTTAATCATAGAATTGATGAGGGAAAAAAAGGGGAGTGGTGCGTGAGGTATATGTGGAGTCAAAAAACGTTATCTATGGAGGCAAAGAAGGGAATGTATGAAAGTATAGTAGTACCAACACTCTTATATGGATGTGAAGCTTGGGTGGTAAATGCAGCAGCGAGGAGACGGTTGGAGGCAGTGGAGATGTCCTGTCTAAGGGCAATGTGTGGTGTAAATATTATGCAGAAAATTCGAGTGTGGAAATTAGGAGAAGGTGTGGAGTTAATAAAGGCATTAGTCAGAGGGCAGAAGAGGGGTTGTTGAGGTGGTTTGGTCATATAGAGAGAATGGATCAAAGTAGAATGACATGGAAAGCATATAAATCTATAGGGGAAGGAGAGAGGGGTAGGGGTCGTCCTCGAAAGGGTTGGAAAGAGGGGGTAAGGGAGGTTTTGTGGGCGATCTGCTTGGACTTCCAGCAAGCGTGCATGAGCGTGTTAAATAGGAGTGAATGGAGACGAATGATACTTGGGACCTGATGATCTGTTGGAGTGTGAGCAGGGTAATATTTAGTGAAGGGATTCAGGGAAACCGGTTATTTTCATATAGTCGGACTTGAGTCCTGGAAATGGGAATTACAATGCCTGCACTTTAAAGGAGTGGTTTGGGATATTGGCAGTTTGGAGGGATATGTTGTGTATCTTTATACGTATATGCTTCTAAACTGTTGTATTCTGGGCACCTCTGCAAAAGCAGTGATAATGTGTGAGTGTGGTGAAAGTGTTGAATGATGATGAAAGTATTTTCTTTTTGGGGATTTTCTTTCTTTTTTGGGTCACCCTGCCTCGGTGGGAGACGACCGACTTGTTGAAAAAAAAAAAAAAAAAATTGAAAACATGTAAAAAAAAAAACGTAGATTTACTTTTGTAGCACTACACATGTGAACGTAGATCTGCTTGGACCGTTTACAGGTTAAGGATTATGTGGAGTAAAATAAGGGTTGGACGTGAAAAGTTGGTTATAGTAAGTATTTATGCACCTGGAGAAGAGAGAAGTGTGGAGGAGAGAGAGAGATTTTGGGAAATGTTGAGTGAGTGCATGGGGAGTTTTGAACCAAGTGTGAGAGTACTTGTGGTTGGGGATTTAAATGCTAAAAGGGTTAAAAATGTTGTGGAGGGAGTAATGGGTAAATTTGGGGTGCCAGGGGTAGACGAAAATGGGGAGCCTTTAATTGAGCTATGTGTAGAAAGAAGTATGGTAATAAGTAATACATATTTTATGAAAAAGAGGATAAATAAGTATACATGTACAAGGTATGATATAGCACATAATGAAAGTAGTTTGTTAGATTATGTATTTGTGGATAAAAGGTTGATGGGTAGGCTTCAGGAAGTATATGTTTATAGAGGGCAACTGATATATCAGATCATTTAGTTGGCTAATGCAAGTATGAGTAGTGGGAGGGTTGAAGAGGGTTGGAATAGTTTTAAAAATGCAGTATTAGAATGTGGGGCAGAAGTTTGTGGCTATAGGAGGGCCGGTGCAGGAGGAAAGAGGAGTGATTGGTGGAATGATGAAGTAAAAGGTGTGATAAAAGAGAACAAGGTAGATTATGAGAGGTTTTTACAAAGCAGAAGTGTTTTAAGAACAGAGTATATGGAAAGTAAAAGAAAGGTGAAGAGAGTGGTGAGGGAGTGCAAAAGGAGAGCAGATGATAGAGTGGGAGTGACACTGTCAAGAAATTTTAATGAAAGCAAGAACAAATTTTGGAGTTTACCTGGAGAGAGTTTCGGGGGTCAACGCCCCCACGGCCCGGTCTGTGACCAGGCCTCCTTAGGTCAGTGTCCCAGGATGCGACCTACACCAGTCGACTAACACCCAGGTACCCATTTTACTGATGGGGAACATAGACAACAGGTGGAAAGAAACACGTCCAATGTTTCTACTCTGGCTGGGAATCGAACCCAGGCCCTCACCGTGTGAAGCGAGAGTGTTAACCACCAGGCCACCAGTGAGATAAACAAGTTAAGAAAGCCTAGGAAATGAATGGATTTGTCAGTTAAAAACAGAGTAGGGGAGTTAGTAGATGGGGAGCTGCAGGTATTGGGTAGATGGTGGGAATATTTTGAGGAACTTTTAATTGTTGACAAAGACAGGGAGGCGGTCATTTCATTCACTGGCCAGGGAGGTGTAACATCTTTTAGGAGTGAACAAGAGCAGGATGCGAGTGTGGGGGACGTGTGTGAGGCATTACGTAGAATGAAAGGGGGTAAAGCAGCAGTAACTGACGGGATCATAACAGAAATGTTAAAAGCAGAGGGGGATATAGTGTTGGAGTTGTTGGTATTTTTGTTCAATAAATGTATGGAAGATGGGCAGGTACCTAGGGATTGGCAGAGAACATGTATAGTTCCTTTATATAAAGGGAAGGGGGACAAAAGAGATTGTAAAAATTATAGGTGAATAAGTTTACTGAGTTTACTAAATTTAAAAGGAGAAACTTTCGTTTTTCTTTTTAGGCCACCCTGCCTTCGTGGGATACTGCCAGTTTGTTGAAAAAAAAAAAGTTTACTGAGTATACCAGGAAAAGAGTACAGTAGGGTTATTATTGAAAGAATTAGAGGTAGGACAGTGAGGAGGATTTAAAGTGGGAAGGGGATGTTGTAGATCAAGTGTTTACATTGAAGCTTATATGTGAACAGTATTTAGATAAGGGTAGGGAAGTTTTTATTGCATTTATGGATTTAGAAAAGGCATATGATAGTGGATAGGTGACCAATATGGCAGATGTTGTAAGTACATATATGGAATAGGTAGTAAGTTACTAAATGCTGTAAAGAGTTTTTATGAGGATAGTGAGGCTCAGGTTAGGGTGTGTATAAGAGAGGGAGACTACTTCCCAGTAAAAGTAGGTCTTAGGGATGTGTAGTGTCACCATGGTTGTTTAATATATTTATAGATAGGGTTGTAAAAGAAGTAAATGCTAGGGTATTGGGCAGACGGGAGGGATTAAATTATGGGGAATCAGATACAAAATGGGAGTTGACCCAGTTACTTTTTGCTGATGATATTGTGCTTGTGGGTTATTCTAAAGAGAAGTTGCAAAGGTTAGTGGATGAGTTTGGGAGGGTGTGTAAAGGTAGGAAGTTGAAAGTGAACATAGATAAGAGTAAAGTGATGAGGGTATCAATGATTTAGATGAAAAAAATTGGATATCAGATTGGAGAGAAAGAGTATGGAAGTAGTGAAAGTTTTCAGATATTTGGGAGTTGAAGAATGAGGTTAACCATGGAATTAAAGGAAAAAAGGTGAGTGGTACGTTGAGGTATATGTGGAGACAAAAAGCGTTATCAATGGAGGCAAAGAAGGGAATGTATGAAAGTATAGTGGTACCAAACCTTATATGGGTGTGAAGCTTTGGTTGTAAATGCTGCAGCGAGGAGGTGGTTGGAGGCAGTTGAGATGTCCTGTCTAAGGGCAATGTGTAGTGTAAATCTTATGCAGAGAATTCGAAGTGTGGAAATTAGGAGGTGTGGAGTTAATAAAAGTATTAGTCTGAGGGATGAAGACGGGTTGTTCAGGTGGTTTGGTCATTTAGAGAGAATGGATGAAAGTAGAATGACATGGAGAGTATAAATCGCTAGGGAAAGGAAGGCGGGTAGGGGTCATCCTCGAAAAGGTTGGAGGGAGGGGATAATGGAGGTTTTGTGGGTGAGGGGCTTGGACTTCCAGCAAGCATGCATGAGCGTGTTAGATAGTGAATGGAGACGAATGGTTTTTGGGACCTGACGAGCTGTTGGAGTGCGAGCAGGGTAATATTTAGTGAAGGAATTCAGGGAAACTGGTTGTTTTTATATAGCCAGACTTGAGTTTTGGAAATGGGAGGTACAATGCCTGCACTTTGAAGGAGGGGTTTGGGATGTTGGCAGTTTGGAGGGATGTGTAATAGGATGGTATATATATAATTGGGGCCCTGATATTATATTCTATATGGAGTTTATTATATTATTTCAGGTCACTTTTTGTATTGTATATTTATACAGTGAATCCTCGTTTTTCGTAATTATTCCGTTCCAGGGAGTGTGACTGTTTCCGGAATTGACGATTTTCGAAACCATTTTCCCTA
>NC_069402.1:63712476-63777476 GCF_026875155.1 Cherax quadricarinatus | reverse complement strand
TCTCTTTACTGGGGTTTTAGGTTATACACATTGTTCAGATGACACTACAAAGGGGATTCTCCCCTTCCACGTGTCGACAATACATAAAGATAATAGTAACCATATGATACTGTATGCGATGTAAAAATTTTACAATACATATCACTACCATGTTACATTTTATACAGTACATAAATAAATTAAAATACAACATTTGAAGTAAAATTTATGTAAAAGAATGAAATTTAAAGACTGTACATTACATTACAGTATTATGTAGTAGTTTATATAGGAAAGTTTTGACATTTTGCCGTACCCAATATGTTGGTTTAATTTTTCAAAGGTTCGACTTCGTCCATTTCGACTTACGACCGGTTGGTCAGAACCAAGCTTGGTCGTAAGTCGGATGGTAGGTACTTGTATTTATGTGTGCCTGTGAGACAGAGAGAGATAGAGACAGACAGATAGAAAGAGATAGACAGAGACAGATAGACAAAGATACAAAGAGATAGACATAGATACAGACAGACAAACGGAGATAGAGCCAGGCCGCCAGCAGCCGGCTAGCCACGCAGCTGGCCAGTCAGCCAGTCAGCCAGCCAGCCAGCCAGCCAGCCAGCCAGCTAGAATTGTTTCTCTTTACTTAGGGCATAGGTTATAAGACATTCTGAAAGGGGGTTGCACATGGGTTATTATTGAGATTTTTTTGATATTTCACCGACCACTTATGGCCACATCCACCTCAAAGCCACTAAACTCGGGGTCAGAATCACTTTCCTCTGAAAATGGGAGAGTTAATACTACATGAAATCAGTGAATCTCGGGTGTTTGCTGTGCTGTTGGCTCTAGCTGGCGCTCATTTTAACTGGTGCTCCCACAAGGCACTAAGTGGTCCCAGATTTTTTTTAATACCCCGCACACTGAGTGTTAGGACCCATTCTATGCTGACAAGGCATCTCAGGCCAATTGTGCCAAATTTGAGGGCAGGAAAAATAAAACGTATATACGTTTGGGGCACTAGCGGTAAAAACATATACTATATACGTTTGGACCATTTATGGGTTAAAAAAGGAGACAGACACGAGGCATTAAACTCCAGACCTGTATCACTTACGTGTATGGTATGCAAAGTCATGGAGATCATCATCAGGAGGAGAATGGTGGAGCACCTGGAAAGAAACATGTGTATAATCAACAACCAGCACGGTTTCAGGGAAGGAAAGTCCTGTGTCACAAACCTACTGGAGTTTTACGACAAGGTGACAGAAGTAAGACGAGAGAGAGAGGGGTGGATAGACTGTATTTTCTTGGACTGCAAGAAGGCCTTCGACACTTCCTCACAAGAGGTTACTGCAAAAGCTAGAGGATCAGGCACACATAACAGGAAAGGCACTGCAATGGATCAGAGAATACCTGACAGGGAGGCAACAATGAGTCATGGTACGTGATGAGGTGTCAGAGTGGGTGCCTGTGACAAGCGGGGTTCCACAGGGGTCAGTTGTAGGACCTGTGCTATTTTTGGTATATGTGAATGACATAACAGAAGGGATAGACTCAGAAGTGACCTTATTTGCAGATGATGTGAAGTTAATGATGAGAATCAAATCGGTCGAGGATCAGACAGGACTACAAAGAGACTGGACAGGTTGCAAGCCTGGTCCAGCAACTGGCTCCTTGAATTTAACCCTTTGACTGTTTTCGACGTATAAATACGTCTTACAAGCCAATGTTTCTGACGTATATATACTCAATAATTCTAGCGGCTTCAAATCAAGCGGGAGAAAGCTGGTAGGCCCACATGTGAGAGAATGGGTCTGTGTGGTCAGTGTGCACCACATAAAAAAAATCCTGCAGCACACATGGCGTAATGAGAAAAAAAACTGATCGTTTTTTTGGAATAAAACGCCGACATTGAGGTGTATTTTCGTATAGTATTTATCTTTGTATTCGCGTTTTCATGGTCTTAGGTGATAAAATGGAAAACATGTTACAGAAATAGAGATGATTTTCATTACTTTGACGATGAAAACGACCTTGAAACTGAGCTCAAAGTAGCAGAAATGCTCGATTTTTACCAACGTTCAAGAGTAAATAAATCACACCACACGTCCAATACACGTCAACTGGGGAGTCTAATATTCTTTCACTAGTGCACTGATATTATTTATACCATTTTTGCAATAATGCATTAGTCTGCATAACAGTAAATTTTGTATTTTTTTTGTATGAATAAAAAATCAAAATAGAAAGCAATAATAATACAAGAGGGGCCTAGAGATGTGACTAATGAGCAGAGCATATGTTATTTTAGTGCCACGAATGTCTACCTTGTTTATTCTGGACTCTATTTTGAAAATTTGGGATCTTTTTAGTTTGCGTGAAATTGGCCAAATTGCCAATTTCTGACCACCATATTGGGTAGTCCAAATTAGTAAATGGGAGGTTTCTTGTACTCAGCTGATAGATAAAATAGAGTTCTAAAGAAATAGCTATGAGTTTGGTCAACTGGAATAATGGAATTGGCTGAAAATAGGGCTCAAAGTCGGCGAAATTGCCAATACGCATATGTCGCCGAGACCGCTAACTTCACGGGAGAATAATTCCATGAGTTTTCGACCAAATTTCGAACGTTTGGTGTCATTACCATCGGGAAAAGATTCTCTATCATGTCATAAGAATTTTTTTTTTTTTTCAAAAATTGAGCGACATAGAATGACAGTTTCAGAAAGGGGCCTGAAACAGTCAAAGGGTTAACCCTGCCAAATGCAAAGTCATGAAGATCGGGGAAGGACAAAGAAGACCGGAGACACAGTATAGTCTGGGTGGCCAAAGACTGCAAACCTCACTCAAGGAAAAAGATCTTGGGGTGAGTATAATACCGAGCACATCTCCTGAGGTGCACATCAATCAGATAACTGCTGCAGCGTATGGACATCTGGTAAACCTAAGGATAGTGTTCCGATACCTGAGTAAGGAATTGTTCAAGACTCTGTACACCATTTACGTCGGGCCCATACCGGAGTTTGCAGCAACAATTTGGAATCCACACCTGGTCAAGCATGTCAAGAAATTAGAGAAAGTGCAAAGGTTTGCAACAAGACTAGTCCCAGAGCTATGGGGATTGCACTTCAAGTACTAAAAACCATTTGTCTCCATTCACTCCTGTCAAATATGCTCGCGCATGCTTGCTGGAAGTTCAAGCCCCTCGTACATAAAACCTTCTTTACCCCCTCCCTCCAACCCTTCCTAGGCTGACCCTTACCCCACCTTCCCTCCACTACAGATTTATACACACTCGAAGTGATTCTGTTTTGTTTCACTCTCTCTACATGTCCGAGCCACCTCAACAACTCCTCAACCCTCTGGAAAATAGTTTGGGTAATCCTACACCTTCTATTTTCCAAACTACTAATTCTCTGCATTATATTCACACCACACATTGCTCTCAGACATGACATCTCCACTGTTTCCAGCCGTAGGTTGCAACATTTATCACCCATGCTTCACACCCATACAAGAGTGTTGGTACAACTATACTCTCATACATTCCCCTCTTTACTTTTATGGACAAAATTCTTTGTCTCCACAGTCTCCTAAGTGCACCACTCACCTTTTTCCCCTCATCAATTCTGTGATTCACCTCATCCTTCATAGACTCATCTGCTGATATGTCTACTTTTAAATGTCTGAATACATTCACCTCCTCCATACTCTCTCCCTCCAATCTGATATCCAGACCTAATCTTTTTGTTATCCTCATCACCGTAATCTTTCCTATATTCACTTTTAACCCTTTGAGGGTCTCTGCCGTAGATCTACGGCTATATGTTGAGGGTTCAAACCATAGATCTATGCCATGAGCTCAGCTCACTCTGATAAGCTGTGAGTGGTAAATTTGGGCCTAGATATGAGAGAATACATTTATGTGGTATGTGTGCACCACATAAAACAAATCCTGCAGCACACAGTGCATAATGAGAGAAAAAAAACCGAGACCGTAATTTTCTATTAAAACAGCGACTTTGCGGCATTTTTTCGTATGTTTTTTATAGTTGTATTTGCTATTTCTTTGTCTCATTTGATAGAATGGAAGATGTACCTATTACAGAACTAGAGATGATTTTGATTGGTTTTAGTAATGGAAATGGGTTGAAACTGAGCTCAAAATAGCAGAAATGTTAAATTTTTGCCGATGTTCAAGAGTAAACAAATGATCCCACACATCTAATGCACACCAGCTGGTGGGTCTAATATACGTTCGCAAATGTGGTGATACTATTTATACAATTATTACAGTATTGCATCACAGTAAACCTTATATTTTTTGGTTTGAATAAAAATTCATTATCTGAATAAAATATTGAAATGGAATTCATTTGTAAAGCCTGAAAACGTAACTAATGAACAGAGGAAATGTTAGTTGAGTTCCAGGAATGCCTGCATTGTTTATTCTGGACCCTATTTTGAAATTAGAATATTTTGAACTTTGCATTAAATTGGCCAGATTACCAGTTTCTGATCACTTTGTTTTGTAGTTAAAACAGTAGACTTGGCAATTTCCTGTGCTCAATTGATAGAATAGAAGTAATGCTAGTGAAATAACTAAGGATTTGGTCGACTGGAGTAATATAATTGACCTAAAATGGGAGTCTAGAGTCGGCAAAATCGCCGATGCGTGAATATCGCTGACACATCAAAATTTGCGAGAGCATAATTTCTTTAATTTTCCATCAAATTTCATACTTTTTGTTTTATTACCTTCAAAAAAAGATTCTCTACCATTTCATAAGAAAAAATAACAAAATTATTTTTGAAATTTGACCTTTGGACCCTGAGAGGGTTAATTTTCTTCTTTTACATACCCTACCAAATTCATCCACCAACCTCTGCAACTTCTCTTCAGAATCTGCCAAAAGCAGTGTCATCAGCAAAGAGCAACTGTGACAACTTGCACGTTGTGTTTGATTCTTTATCTTTTAGCTCCACACCTCTTGCCAAGACCCTCGCATTCACTTCTCTTACAACCCCATCTGTAAATATATTGAACAACCATGGTGACATCACACATCCTTGTCTAAGGCCTACTTTTACTCGGAAATAATCTCCCTCTCTCCTACATATTCTAACCCGAGTCTCACTATTGTAAAAACTCTTCACTGCTTTCAGTAACCTACCTCCTATACCATACACCTGCAACATCTGCCACGTTGCCCCCCTATCCCCTTGTCATATGCCTTTTCCAAATCCATAAATGCCACTCCTTAAGCCGCCTTGTTCATCTGCTGTCCTACTCTCCGTCTTACTCTTAATTCTTTCAATAATAACTCTACCATGCATTTAACCAGGTATAGTCAACAGACTTCTTCTTTCAACAAACCGGCCGCATCCCACCGAGGCAGGGTGGCTCAAAAAGAAAAACGAAAGTTTCTCCTTCACCTCTTTGACTGTTTTGGTAGTATATATACGTCTTACGAGCGGCTTCAAATCAAGCAGGAGAAAGCTGGTAGGCCCACATGTGAGAGAATGTGTCTGTGTGGTCAGTGTGCACCATATAAAAAAATCCTGCAGCACGCAGTGCATAATGAGAAAAAAAAACTCTGACCGTTTTTTTTTTTAATTAAAATGCAGACTTTGTGGTCTATTTTCGTATAGTATTTATGGTTGTATTCTCGTTTTCTTGGTCTCATTTGATAGAATGGAAAACATATTATAGAAATAGAGGTGATTTTGACTGGTTTTACTATGAAAAGAACCTTGAAATGGAGCTCAAAGTGAGGGAAATGTTTGTTTTTTGCCAATGTTCAAAAGTAAACAAATGATGTCATTTTCCAGTAAATGTCCAAGTAGCCATTCTAATATGCAGTCATGAATGGGTTAACATGATTTATACAATTATTACAATATTGCAGTAGTCTGCATAACAGTAAATCTTCTATTTTTTGTTTGAATAAAAATTCATAATAGAAAGCAAGAGTAATATCAGAAGGGCCTGGAGACTTGACTGATGAACAAAGAAAATGTTATTTTAGAGCCAGGAATGTCTGCATTGTTCATTCTGGATCCTATTTTGAAATTGTAATTTTTTTAATTTTCATGAAATTGGCCAAATTGCAAATTTCTGACCATGTTATTGGGTAGTTGAAATCGGTAAATGGACAGTTTGTTGTACTCAATCGATAGGAAAAATGGAGTTCTAAAGAAATAGCTATGAGTTTGGTCGACTGGAACAATGGAATTAGCCGAAAATAGGTTCAAAGTGGGCGAAATCGCCGATTCATAAATATCGCCAATGTCGCTAATTTCGCGAGAGCGTAACTCCGTCAGTTTTCCATGAAATTTCGTTCTTTTGGTATCATTACAATTGGGAAAAGATTCTCTATCATTTCATAAGAATTTTTTTTTTTTTTTTTAAATTTTTGGACACCAGGAGACACCTCAGGATTTGAGGTTGCGACAGTCAAGGGGTTAAAATTTAGTAATTTATACAGGAGAAGGGGTTAACTCAACAGACTTACTCCCCTATAATTTTTGCACTTTCTTTTATCCCTTTTGCCTTTATACAAAGGAACTATGCAGGCTCTCTGCTAATCCCTAGGTACCTTACCCTCTTCCATACATTTAGTAAATAATAGCACCAGTCACCCCAATACTATATCCCAATTTGCTTTTAACATTTCTATCTTTATCCCATCAATCCCAGCTGCCCTACTCCCTTTCATTCTACCCACTGCCTCATGAACTTCCCCCACACTCACAACTGGCTCTTCCTCATTCCTTCAAGATGTTATTCCTCCTTGCCCTATACATGAAATCACAGCTTCCCTGTCTTAATCAACATCTAACAATTCCTCAAAATATTCCCTCCATCTTCCCAATACCTCTAACTCTCCATTTAATAACTCTCCTCTCCTATTTTTAACTGTCAAATCCATTTGTTCCCTAGGCTTCCTCAACTTATTACTCTCACTCCAAAACTTTTTCTTATTTTCAACAAAATTTGTTGATTACATCTCACCCACTCTCTCATTTGCTCTCTTTTTAGATTGCTTCACCACTCTCTTAACCTATCTTTTTCTCTCCTTATACTCTTCTCTCCCTCCATCACTTCTACTTTGTAAAAACGTCTCATATGCTAACTTTTTCTCCCTTACTACTATCTTTACGTCATCATTCCACCAATCGCTCTTCTTCCCTCCCGCACCCACTTTCCTGTAACCACAAACTTCTGCTGAACACACTAACACTACATTCTTAAACCTACCCCATGCATCTTTGACCCCATTGCCTATGCTGTCAGTAGCCCATCTATCCTCCAATAGTTTATATCTTACCCTAAGTGCCTCCTCTTTTAGTTTATACACCTTCTCTTACTTGCTGCTTCTATTTTCCTTGTATCCCATCTACCTTTTACTCTCACTGTAGATACCACTAGAAAGTTATCTGATATATCTGTGGCCCCTCTATAAGCATGTACATCCTGAAGTCTGCGCAACAGTCTTTTATCTACCAATACATAGTCCAACAAACTACTGTCATTACGCCCTACATCATATCTTGTATACTTATCCTCATTTTCTTTAAATACGTATTACCTATAAGTAAACCCCTTTCTATACAGAGTTCAATCAAAGGGCTCCCATTATCATTTACACCTGGCACCCCAAACTTACCTACCACACCATCTCTAAATGTTTCTCCTACTTTAGCATTTAGGTCCCCTACTACAATTACTCCTCACTTGGTTCAAAGGTTCCCATACATTTGCTTAACATCTCCCAAAATCTCTGTTCCCTACACTCCTCTCTTCTCCAGGTGCATACATGCTTATTATGACCCACTTTTCATCCAATTTTAATCCACATAATGCCTGAATTTATGCATTTTTTATTCCCTCTTCTTCCATAACTGGTCTCTCAGCATTATTGCTACCCCTTCCTTAGCTCAAACTCTCTCAGATACTCCCGACTTAATCCCATTTATTTCTCCCCTCTGAAACTTGCCTACCCTCTTCAGCTTTGTTTTGCTTAGGGCCAGGACATCCAACTTCTTGTCATTCATAACATTGGCAATCATCTCTTTCTTATCATCTGCACTACATCCAGGCACATTCAAGCCTCCCAGTTTTATAAAAAAAAATTCTTACTCTCATTTTTAGTAAATGTGTACAGAAGGGGTTACTAGCCCATTGCTCCAGGCATTTTAGTCGCCTCATACGACACGCATGGCTCACGGAGGAAAGATTCTTTTCCACTTCCCCATCGACAATAGAGATAGAGAAAAAAACAATAGCTATTAGGACAAAAGAAAAGCCCTAAATGTGTGTATGTATATATATGCATGTGCATGCCTGTGTAGTGCGACCTAAGTGTAAGTAGAAGTAGCAAGATATACCTGTTATCCAGCTTGTTTTTTTTTTCTTTCAACAAACCGGCCGTATCCCACCGAGGCAGGGTGGCCCAAAAAAAGAAAAATGAAAGATTCTTTTTTTAAATTTAGTAATTTATACAGGAGAAGGGTTTACTAGCCCCTTGCTCCCGGCATTTTAGTCACCTCTTACAACACGCATGGCTTACGGAGGAAGAATTCTGTTTCACTTCCCCATGGAGATAACAGGAAATAAACAAGAAGAACTAGTAAGAAAATAGAAGAAAACCCAGAGGTGTGTGTGTGTGTGTGTGGGTGGGTGGGTGTGTATATATATATATTTTTTTTTTTCAACAAGTCGGCCGTCTCCCACCGAGGCAGGGTGACCCAAAAAAAAGAAAGAAAATCCCCAAAAAGAAAATACTTTCATCATCATTTAACACTTTCACCACACTCACACATTATCACTGTTTTTGCAGAGGTGCTCAGAATACAACAGTTTAGAAGCATACACATATAAAGATACACAACATACCCCTCGAAACTGCCAATATCCCAAACCCCTCCTTTAAAGTGCAGGCATTGTACTTCCCATTTCCAGAACTCAAGTCCGACTATATAAAAATAACCGGTTTCCCTGAATCCCTTCACTAAATTCCCCTGCTCACACTCCAACAGATCGTCAGGTCCCAAGTACCATTCGTCTCCATTCACTCCTATCTAACACGCTCATGCAGCTTACGGGAAAGTCCAAGCCCTTGCCCCCAAAACCTCCTTTACACCCCTCTCTCCAACCCTTTCGAGGACGACCCCCTACCCCGCCTTCCTGCCCTATAGATTTAAATGCTTTCCATGTCATTCTACTTTGATCCATTCTCTCTAAATGACCAAACCACCTCAACAACCCTCTCTGCCCTCTGACTAATACTTTTATTAACTCCACACCTTTTCCTAATTTCCACACTCTGAATTTTCTGCATAATATTTACACCAAAACATTGCCTTTAAACAGGACATCCTCCACTGCCTCCAACCATCTCCTCGCGCTGCATTTACCACCCGAGCTTCACACCCATGTAAGAGTGTTGGTACTACTATACTTTCGTACATTCCCTCTTTGCCTCCATAGATAACGTTTTTTGACTCCACATATACCTCAACGCACCACTCAACTTTTTTTCCCTCATCAATTCTATGATTAACCTCATCCTTCATAAAATCCATCCGCCGACACGTCAACTGCCAAGTATCTGAAAAAATTCACTTCTTCCAAAACTCCTCCCCAATTTGATATCCAATTTTTCTTTATCTAAATCATTTTATACCCTCATCACCTTTCTATTTTTATGTTCACTTTCAACTTTTTACCTTTACACACATTCCCAAACTCATCCACTAACCTTTGCAATTTTTCTTTAGAATCTCCCATAAGCACAGTATCATCAGCAAAAAGTAACAGTTTTCAATTCTCATTTTGATTTGATTCCCCATAATTTAATCCCACCCCTCTCCCAAACACCCTAGCATTTACTTCCTTTACAACCCCATCTATAAATATATTAAACAACCATGGTGACATTGCACATCCCTGTCTAAGACCTACTTTTTACCGGGAAGTTTGTCTCCCTCTCTTCTACACACCCCAACCTGGGGCCTCACTATCCCCATAAAAGCTCTCTACAGCATTTAGTAACTTACCACCTATTCCATATACTTGCAACATCTGCCACATTGCTCCCCTATCCACTCTCATATACCTTTTCTAAATCCATAAATGTAATAAAACTTCCCTACCTTTATCTAAATACTGTTTTACATATAGCTTCAATTAAACACTTGATCTACACATCCCCTACCCACTCTGAAACCTCCTTGCTCATCCGCAATCCTACATTCTGTCTTACCTCTAATTCTTTCAATTATAACCCCACCGTACACTTTTCCTGGTATACTCAGTAAACTTATTCCTCTATAATTTTTACAGTCTCTTTTGTCCCCTTTCCCTTTATATAAAGGGACTATACATGCTCTCTGCCAATCCCAAGGTACCTTCCCCTCTTTCATACATTTATTAAACAAAAGTACCAACCACTCCAACACTATATCCCCCCTGCTTTTAAAAATTTCTGTCATGATCCCATCCTTCCAGCTGCTTTACCCCCTTTCATTCTACGTACTGCCTCACGCACCTCCCCCACACATCCTGTTCTTCTTTACTCCTAAAAGATGGTACACCTCTCTGGCCAGTGCATGAAATTACCGCCTCCCTTTCTTCGTCGACATTTAAAAGTTCCTCAAAATATTCTCGCCATCTTCCCAAAACCTCCATCTCCCCATCTACTAACTCCCCTACTCTGTTTTTAACTGGCAAATCCATACTTTCCCTAGGCTTTCTTAACTTGTTTAACTCACTCCAAAATTTTTTCTTACTTTCATTAAAATTTCTTGACAGTGCCTCTCCCACTGTATCATCTGCTCTTCTTTTGCACTCTCTCACCACTCTCTTCACCTTTCTTTTACTCTCCATATACTCTACTCTTCTTATAACACTTCTGCTTTGTAAAAATGTCTCATTAGCTAACTTTTTCTCTTTTATGACACCCTTTACTTCATCATTTTACCAGTTACTCCTCTTTCCTCCTGCACCCACCCTCCTATAACCACAAGCTTCTGCCCCTCATTCTAATACTGCATTTTTAAAACTATTCCAACCCTCTTCAACCCCCCCCCCCCCCCCCCACTACTCATACTTGCACCAGCCCACCTTTATGCCAATAGTTGCTTATATCTCACCCGAACTTCCTCTTCCCTTAGTTTATACACTTTCACCTCCCTCTTGCTTGTTGTTGCCATTTTCTCTTTTCCCATCTACCTCGTACTCTAACTGTAGCTACAACTAGATAATGATCCGATATATCAGTTGCCCCTCTATAAACGTGTACATCCTGGAGCCTTCCCATCAACCTTTTATCCACCAATACATAATCTAACAAACTACTTTCATTACGTGCTATATCATACCTTGTATATTTATTTATCCTCTTCTTCATAAAATATGTATTGCTTATTACCAAAGCTCTGTCTACACATAGCTCAATTAAAGGCTCCCCATTTTCATTTACCCCTGGCACCCCAAATTTACCTACTACTCCCTCCACAACATTTTTGCCCACTTTAGCATTGAAATCCCCAACCACCATTACTCTCACACTTGGTTCAAAACTCCCCATGCATTCACTCAACATTTCCCAAAATCTCTCGCTCTCCTCTACACTTCTCTTTTCTCCAGGTGCATATATGCTTAGTATAACCCACTTTTCACATCCAACCTTTATTTTACTCCAGATAATCCTTGAATTAATACATTTATAGCCCCTCTTTTCCTGCCATACCTTAAACTTCAACATTATTGCTACTCCTTCTTTAGCTCGAACTCTGTTTGAAACAACTGACCTAATCCCATTTATTCCTCTCCACTGAAACTCTCCAACCCCCTTCAGCTTTGTTTCACTTAAAGCCAGGACATCCAGCTTGTTCTCATTCATAACACCCACAATCATCTCTTTCTTATCATTTGCACAACATCCATGCACATTCAGACTTCAGACTTTAAAAATTTTCTTACTATTTTTTTTTATAAAATTTAAAAAATTCTCCCCATTTTTTCCCTTTTTTATTTTACACACTTTCTTAAAAAAAATTCTTTTTTCCCCCCCAAATAAAAAAATAAAAAACCCAAACAAAGATAAAATCAAAAAAATAATATTAATAAATAAATTCTTTACATACAAAACACAACAAACAAACACAACCAAACAAACAAACATAAATACATATACAACAAATATACATAACATACTATACATAACATACACATCTTCCATAATAACATACAATACATTACTACACATACAATCTACTTACACCAAACATAAATACATATACATAACCCATAAAAAAACAACTATACATAACAACCAACAAACTACACATCAATACAACAAAAACCAACAATACAACATTACAACACATAAAATTTCCCCAACACTCAAAAATACAAAACAAACAACACATCAAACAAAACCCCAAAAAAAACAAACACACAACAAAACAACAAACCCAACCAAACAAAAAAACAACAAACAATAAAACACAACTAAACAAACCAACAACAAAATTAAAACAAACCACCACTAAAACCCCCAACAAAAAAACCCCCTACCCCCCCCCAAAAAACTACCCAAAAACCCCTACCCCTTCCCCATTCCCCTTCCACCCAAAACCCAAAAACAAACAAACCCCACAAACTCCAAACAAACACAAAATCAAACAAACTACCCCAAAAAACAACCCCTCCCCCAACATTAAAAAACCAAAACACTTAACAAAAAACCCCACCACCCCCAACCCAACCCCCCCCAAACCCACCCCCCCCCCAACCCCCCCCCACACCACACACCCCACCATCCACCCCACACCCCACTCCACCCCCCACACACCCCCCCACACCACCCCCCCCCCACACCCACCCCACCCACCCAACACACACCCCCACACCCCCCACACCACCCCCTACACACCCAACTTTACACACCACACCACACACACCCACACCCAAACCCCCCAACCCACTCCCCACCACCACCACCCCCCACCCCCCCTACCCCCCCCCCCAACCACCACACACACACACACCCACACACCACACCCCACCCCACCACCCACACACTACACCAACACTCCACAACACACACCACACACACACACACCACACACCAAAAACCCCACACCACACACACCACACCCCACACACAACACACACACACACACACCCACACCCACCACTACACACCACCACACTAACACCACACCACACACCCACAAAACACATACAACAACACCCTTTCACACACACCACACTCCACACACAACACTACACCCCACACCCACAAACAAACACACCCACCACCCACCTACACCACCACACAACATCCAACCACACACACCCCACACACACCCCAAACACACACCCCCAAACACACACACTACACCAACACAACCACCCACACACACCACACCACACCACCACACCCACAAACCCCAAAACACCACCCACCCACACACACACAACTACACACCACACCACACACACACAACCAAAACAAACACACAACCCACCACACACACCACACACCCCAAAACACCCACACACCCACCACACCACCCACACACCCCACCCCCACACACACACACCACCACACACACTACACACAACACCCAACACCACACAACACACCCCCACCCCTAACCCCACCCAAAAAACCCACTACACACACCCCCAACACACACAACTACACACCCCAACACACAACCCAATAAAAATAAACCCCACACACTCCACACCCCTACACACACACCCCTAACCCCACAACACCACAACACCACACACACACACACACACACACACACACAACACACACACACAACCACCCCCCACCACACCCCACCACCACACTACACACACCACACACACACATTTAACACCCCTACACACCCCACACACAACACACACACACAATAAAACCACACAAAAACCCCCAACACAACTCAACACACAAAACTACACACACCCACAAAACCACACACATAACACACACACACACAACCCACATACACACACACACACACACACACACACCACACACACACACACACACACTCACACACAAACCCACAAACACCGAACACACACATCCACACACACACAAACAAAAACACTTACACACAAAAACAAAACACACACAAACTACCCACCACATTTCACACCACCACAAACACCACATAAAAAAATAAACAAAAACACACACCACACAACAACCCCACACACACACACCACACACACACACACACACCAACACCACCACCACACCACAACACACACTACAACATTTACACCACACTACACCACACCTACACAACACTACACAACACCACACTACACACAACCACAAAACCCCACACAACACACACACACACAACACAACACAAAACACACAAAACCCACACACACCCCCACACACCCCACACACACAACACTACCACACACACACACCCACCACTCACAACACACTAAACACTACACACACAACAACACAAAACACAACACACACACACACACAAAAACCCAACCTCACACACATAAAAACACCACACACACTCACCCCCACAACACAACACACACACACACACTCACACACACACACTCCACACCACCATCCACAAACACACACACCCCACAAACACCCCACACTACACAACACACACTACACCCCAAAAACTCACACACACACCCCACACACACACACACACACACACACCACACCCCAATACACACACACACACACTAAACACACAAAACACACCACTACACAACACAAAACCCACCCCCTACACCACCCACACCCAAACACCCCCCACACACACCCCACACACAACACCCAAACACACACACACACACCCACACAACACACCACACCACCACACTACAAACCACACCAAACCACCACACACTACACAACCACACACACACAACAACAACAACACCCTACACCCAACACACACAACACACCCACACACACACACACTACACACACCCCAACACACACACCCAAAAACAAAACCCAAACCCCACACACACACCACACAACACCACACACAAAACACACACACCAAAACCCCCCACACACACAAAACTACACACATTAAACACACACAACACACACCACAACACACAACACAACAAACACAAACTACACACACACACAAAAACACACCAACACACACAACACACAACACCCACACACCACACACCACAACACACCCCAAACCACACAAGGAAAAAAAAACGCTGCACATATGGGCGCCGGCAAACCTCAGAACGCTTCCGACACCCTTTAATAAGGCATTCGGCCCCTGTACACCGTGTACTTTAGGCCCATTTTGGGAGTTTGCGGCCCAGTTTGGAACCCCACCCCTACCCAAAAGCAGTGAAGAAACTTTTGAAATTTAAAAAGGGTTTTGCAAAAAATAGCCAGAGCTAAGAGGTTTGTCCTACGAGGAGGGGTTAAAGGGGAAATCAACCTGACACACTGGAGGACAGGAGAGATGGGGGGGAATGATAACGACATACAAAATACTGAGGGGAAATTGACAAGGTGGACAAAGACGGGATGTTCCAGAGATGGGGAACGCAAAAAGGGGGAAAATTTTGGAATTGAAGACAGAGTAAATCATGGGAAGTTAGGAAGTATTTCTTCAGCCACAGAGTAGTCAAAAGTGGAATATTTTGGGAAGCGATGTATGGGGGGCAGGACCCAAACATGTTTTAAAGCAAGGGGTAGTGCCTTGTTGGGGAGGGCCTAGTAGCGCCATGAAAAAGGGGGGGTCCGGGGGGCTGGACTAACCCCTAAACCTCAAAGGTAGTACAAAAACTGCCCCCTCTGGAATTTTCTGATGGTCAGCATCCCCGGGTGGATGGCCTGAACAAACAATTGTTTGTGCTAGCCACTAAAGCCCAAAAAAAGAAAACACAGCCTGGGATAGGGACTGCTTGAGAAATTTTTTTTTTTTTTTTTTTTTTTTTTTTTTTTTTTTTTTTTTTTTTTTGTGTAAAGAGGGCCCAAGGGTTGTTGGTAATTGCTTTTGTATGAAGGGAAGACATTGAAAAGTCTGGTCCTTTTCCCAACTTATGTGTTTTTCCTTAGTGGTCATTGCAACAGTTGGGTGACCAGTTTTGGGGTGGGGGACTGAAAACCTCCTGAATGACTGGGGACCCTTTTCCCAGGAATCTCTTTCTGACGCTAATTTTTTGCCTGATTCAGGTACTGGGCTTTAACCTTCCCTTTCTGTTTTTTGCCTTGTTTAAATTGGACTATTTAAACCCAAAACCTTACCTACAATGCGCAACAGTTCAACTCATACCCCAAGTGCAGAATTGGAGGGGCTCGAAGTCATCTGCTAAGAGACAACCAGACAAGGAGAAAATGACACCCCTCAGTATACTTAGGTACTAAAAAAGTTAAACCGGGAAAACCCTAAAGTATTGTTCACTTTGCATTTATTTGCTTTTTTTTTGTCTATCTTGTTTAACTTTAATTTTTTTTTTAAATTTCCTAGTTAAAATTAAAAGGCTTCATTTGTTGGAGGGCCCCAACCACCCTTTCATTTTTGTTTAAGGTTTTTTTGATAGAATTGTTTGGGAGAGATTGTACCTGGGGCCACCCCATTAGTGAAAAAAAAATTTGAGAAAATAAAACATTAATATAAATTTCTAGATAGGGTGTTGTAAAGAAAGTTTAAATTGAAATAGGGAAGAGTAAGGTGAAAGAGGGTACAAAGAGTTTTGGTAAAGAAATTTGGGTTCACATTAGAGAGAGGGATTTGGAAGAAGGAAGTGTTCAGAAATTTTGGGGTAGGTTTTTAGAGTGGTTTTTTGAAGGACAAGTTAACCCTAGAATTGATGAAAAAAAAAAAGGAAGTGTGTTTTAGGGTCTGTGGAGACTAAAAAAGTTTCCCCTGGAGGCAAAGAAAGGATATGTGAGAGTAAGTGGACCAAAATGTTTAAAGGGTGTGAGGAGGGTTTGAATGTTGCAGTGAAAAGGGTGGGGATAGTGGAAAAGTGTGTCTTAGGGAAGTGTGTAATGTAAATATTATGCAGATAATTTGTAGCGTGGAAATTAGGAGATGTGGCATTACTAAAAGTATTGTTAAGAGGGCTGAAAAGGGGTAATTGAGGTAGTTTGGTCAGAGAGGATGGAGCAAAATAGGTTGATTTGGAGGGTGTATAAATCTGTAGTGGAGGGGAGGAGGGGTAGGGGTTGTCCTAGGAAAGGATTGAGGGAGGTGGGAAAAAGAGGTTTTGTGTGCAAGGTGCCTGGACATGCAGCAGGCATGTGTGAGCATGTTAGATATAAGTTAATGGAGATGAATAGTTTTTGGGACCTGACGAGCTGTTGGAGTGTGAGCAGGGTAATATTTTGTGGAGGGATTCAGGGAAACTGGTTAGCTGGACTTGAGTCCTGGAAATGGGAAGTACAATGCCTCCACCGTAAAGGAGGATATTGTCTGTTTGGAGTGACGTCATATCTGTGTGCCTCTGCAAAGACAGTGATATTGTGTGAATGATGGTGAACATGATTATTTTTTGGGTCACCCTGTCTCTGTGGGAAATGGCTGTTGTGTTGGAAAAAAAAGAGAGTTAGCTTTAGTTTTGCATACCTTGTCATATGAAACTGGAAGTAATATAAGAATTTCTTTGTTAGATTACAACTGAGAAGGTGTTTCAGCCAACTGTTACCAGCGTCAAGAACTTAAATCTAAATTTTGCATGTAAGTATGTTTTTTTTTGTGTGGGTAATACGTTTTTAATATTAATAGTGGAGTGTACACAGTTTAATTTTTTTTTTTATTTTTTTTTTTTTATTTTTTTTTTTATTAACACACTGGCCGATTTCCACCAAGGCAGGGTGGCCCGGAAAAGAAAAACTTTCACCATCATTCACTCCATCACTGTCTTGCCAGAAGGGTGCTTTACACTACAGTTTTTAAACTGCAACATTAACACCCCTCCTTCAGAGTGCAGGCACTGTACTTCCCATCTCCAGGACTCAAGTCCGGCCTGCCGGTTTCCCTGAATCCCTTCATAAATGTTACTTTGCTCACACTCCAACAGCACGTCAAATATTAAAAACCATTTGTCTCCATTCACTCCTATCAAACTCGCTCACGCATGCCTGCTGGAAGTCCAAGCCCCTCGCACACAAAACCTCCTTTACCCCCTCCCTCCAACCTTTCCTAGGCTGATCCCTACCCCGCCTTCCTTCCACTACAGACTGATACACTCTTGAAGTCATTCTGTTTCGCTCCATTGATTAATTGTTTGCTTTAGTTTTTGTCATTGTAAATTATTGATTGCCTGATTTCCTTAATTTTATTATTGGAAGTAGTTATTAGAATTCAGCCAAATAAAAATAATTACTGAAACTAGGAGGCAGATGGAAAGAGGAGACCACTGAGAGAGTACTAACTATTGGAAGGATGGACTAACAGAATAAGTCAGGGAAAAGTCTTCTAAGAATAAGCATTACCCCAAATGTGTCCTGTAAATTATCATCCTTAGTAATTTTGCCCCCTTCCATTAAGTTTAACCCTTTGAGGGTTGACAGGTCCTCTCAGAGACTCGTTCTCAGGGTCGGGCAAATTTCAAAAAAAAAAAAAAAAAAATCTTATGAAAAAATATATATATTTTTTAAATATTATAGGCTAAACAAAAAGTTTTACTATCAATGCTTACCGAGAGATGGAGGCGTGAAGTTGATGAAAAAGGGGACAATGTGGCAACATCGCCGACTGCCGTCTCCCGGTATTCTTTTATTTACTTTCTTATGTACTAATTTCTATTATTTTTTAATTTTTCTTTTTCCAAGTAACTTTTATGACATGTGAGACCAATATGATCAGTATTTTGTAAGTTTTTTCTTTTTCAATACTACACAATAAGGGCGTAAACACTGTTGTCATTGTTTTGTTTATAAAAAATATTTACACACAAACGATATAAAATGTTGTTTATTACTATTTTTCTATATTTTATATACACATATACAGTCACAGGGAATGTTTCTAGAAGTTCTGCAGCCTGTGGAAGTCTTTGAAACATGGTGTCATGCACAGTGGAGTTTTGCACTCCTCACACATAAAACGAGTGTGTCTGCGTTGTTGTGGGCATTTTCTTGTATGTGCACAGACGTAACACCTCTTCTGCGCCTTTTTCTTGAAAGCAGTAGCAGGCAGTTTTACCAGGAAGTGATCACCATGCTTTAGACAAAAAGGTAGTTGTTGATAATTTGGTGGGCGGTCTATTGCAGGTGTTCTTCCTTGGTACTTGAGTACTATTTGTCTGATGACAGACAAACAGAATTTGCCGTATTGTGGTTTGTTTCTGGTCCTCATCTTATACATATTATAAGCATTGAGCATGGAAATGTCCAGAAGATGGAAAAAGAGTTTTATGTACCACTTTTAACTCTTGCGAACACAATCAGCAAACCCAGTCTGCATGTCACATTTGTCCACTGAATGCATATTGAAGGTGCAATCAATCACTGCTGCAGGTTTTAGAATGGGTTCATTGCTCTCTCTATGCTGCCTGCCAGTGTCTGCCATTTAATTAGGGTGAACTGATGACAACAGTGTGACATTTCGTTTGTCATGCCACCGAAATGCCATGATGTCATTGGCAGCAAACGCCTGCACCTCACCTCTACGAGTGCCAGCGTCAAACCTGGGCATATGTTTACAATTTACAAGCACTGTGCCACACACATCTGTCATGTTCACTCGCAAAAAATCTCTGAGTTAGGGGCTTGTGTAGCAGTTCTTTCTTTCTTTCAACACACCGGCCGTATCCCACCAAGGCGGGGTGGCCCAAAAGAAAAAGCGAAAGTTTCTGCTTTTACATTTAGTAATATATACAGGAGAAGAGGTTACTAGCCCCTTGCTCCCGGCATTTTAGTCGCCTCTTACAACACGCATGGCTTTCGGAGGAAGAATTCTGTTCCACTTCCCCATGGAGATAAGAGGAAATAAACAAGAATAAGGACTAGAAAGAAAATAGAAGAAAACCCAGAGGGGTGTGTATATATGTGCTTGTACATGTGTGTGTACTGTGACCTAAGTGTAAGTAGAAGTAGCAAGACATACCTGAAATCTTGCATGTTCATGAGACAGAAAAAAGGACACCAGCAATCCTACCATCATGTAAAACAATTACAGGCTTTCGTTTTACACTCACTTGGCAGGATGGTAGTACCTCCCTGGGCGGTTGCTGTCTACCAACCTACTACCTATGTGTGTACCAGTTATCAGTATATAATATATGCCCCTTACCAAGGTATGGTTCTGTCATTGTTCTAACCACATCACCAGAGATGCCCAATAACTTCCTGGTATTTTGCAATGTATAACTTCCAATGTACACAATAATATCCAATACCAGACCACTGTAACAATCACAAAGCACAAAGAACTTTATACCAAAGCGTTTCCTCTTGCTTGGTATGTACTGCTTGAAAGAGAGTCTTCCTTTGAACAGAATCAAAGACTCGTCAATTACAAGCTTCCTGAAGGGATCGAAATACATATTGAATTTCTCTTTCAGATACACAAACACATGCCTAATCTTATATAACCTGTCGTTTCTGTCAGGCCTGGTTATGTTTGAGAAGTAGAGCATATGTAACATTAGCCCAATCGATTCACTGGCATTACATCACTGAAACCTGGGGTTGCAATCAGGCGGTCTGTTGACCAGTATGATTTCACTTTGTGCTTATACACATGTGGCATAAGCATTATTGTGGCAAAGAAAAGATACATCTCAGCCACAGTTGCCTCCTTCCACTGGTGTAGACGTGATTTTGGTGAAAGTATTGTGTTTGCCATGGTGTACTTGTAGTATGTGTTGCTTTCCATGACAATACTTTCGATCAGGGGTTCGTCAAAGAATAACTCGAAACATTCCAGTTCAGTGGCATTGTTCCCAAGTGTACAAGATGGCCGTATTCCACTTTGGCGGTGGGCATTTGGAACAAAAATTGACAGCTTTCTGCCAATCCCAGATGTGGTCTGCTGGTGGGTACTGGATAATGACAGGTGGTTGTGGTTGTGGTTGTGGAGGCTGGTGTGGTGGGTGGGTGGGGGATGGTGGCCTTTGTTGTAGATCAGCTGAGGCAGCGGCGTGGGTGGCAGCATGTCCCACTGCTGGTGCCTCACGGCCGTCACCACCACTACCACCACCATGCACATTTTCCATCTCAATTGTAACACTATCATCGTCATTTTCACTGTCTGTTCCTGTTGTACAGCCACGGGATGTACTCCGAGATGTACTCCTTCCCCTTGGAATAGCATGTGGCATACTACCAGAGCGCATATATCGTCGTATATACTGACGCTTCACTGGGGAATATTCCACTTCACTATCACTACTAGAACTGTTTTCAAGAGCTTGTAGTTCATAATCACTATCATCACAAATGCTCACATCTGAGTCTGGGATTTGGGAAAATAGGAGTTTCCTCTTTGCTTCTGGTACAACTGAACGTGAACAAGACTGCCCAGCACCAGAGGTGGAATGCTGAGGGTCGTCTGGGTTTTCCTCACTATTACTGATATTATGGTCATTAGTTTCGGTCAAAACCTCACCAAAACCTTGAAACTCATCTTCACTGGCACTTCCATCTGTATTAGAACTGTCACTGGGGAACAAAAGTGTCCCAATTCGCCGAGGAGTGAGGAACTTCTTACCGCGAGGCATGGTGGACATTGTTTACTAAGATGGCATTCCCACAATGCACCACTGGGTCCCAGATTTTTTTTCTACCATGCACACAGACCCATTCTCTCACATCTAGGCCTACCAGCCTTTTCCTGTGAGATTTGATGGCGCTAGAATTTATGCGTACTAGTACGTCAAAACCCCCTGCGCGTAAGCCGTACTAGCACGTCCGAAACTCTCAAAGGGTTAAAGCTGAATGGTAATCTAATTCTTTGCTTCCTTTCCTTGATATTCATGTCCACCGCTCAGATACAGGTTTTACTTTTTCCGTGTACCGCAAGCCTATGCACAGTGGCATGTACATTCACTACTTTTCTTGTCATGCTTTCCCTGTCAAGAAAAGTGTTCTTATTTCTCTCTCTCTCTCTCTCCTCTCTCTCTCTCTCTCTCTCTCTCTCTCTCTCTTTCTCTCTCTCTTTCTCTCTTTCTCTCTCTTTCTCTCTCTCTCTCTCTCTCTCTCTCTCTCTCTCTCTCTCTCTCTCTCTTTTCTCTCTCTTTCTCTCTTTCTCTCTCTTTCTCTCTCTCTTTCTCTCTCTCTTTCTCTCTCTCTTTCTCTCTCTCTTTCTCTCTCTCTTTCTCTCTCTCTTTCTCTCTCTCTTTCTCTCTCTCTTTCTCTCTCTCTTTCTCTCTCTCTTTCTCTCTCTCTTTCTCTCTCTCTTTCTCTCTCTTTTCTCTCTTCTCTTTCTCTCTCTCTCTCTCTCTCTCTTTCTCTCTCCTTTCTCTTTCTCTCTCTCTCTTTCTCTCTTTCTCTCTCTCTTTCTCTCTCTCTCTCTTTCTCTCTCTCTCTCTTTCTCTCTCTCTCTCTCTCTCTCTTTCTTTCTCTCTTTCTCTCTCTCTGCTCTCTGCTCTCTCTCTGCTCTCTGCATTTGTGATTCTCAGTTCCTTGAATCAGAAATTTCCACTTCATAATTCCTTTTCTTGTCTTGGCTACGCTTCCTATTTCAAAGGCTCTACCTTCTCACATGCTAAACAGACTTTCCTTTCTTCCAAACTCTCTACTCCTGGGAACTCTCTTGTCCTCTGCCTTCCCTGTCTTTCCAGTCTTTCTAATCTCCACAACTCGCTCTGATCCTTAGACATCAAACTTACTTTTTGCCAGACTAACACTTCACATCAATCTAGTTCATACCTCTCCTCCCTCTATAGATGCTCCTGGTGTCTACTCTATTTCCTGTTCTTCTTGTCTTCAGTACTTTCGAGAAACTGGTCTGTATCTTTCTGACAGACTCAGGGAGCACAAAAGTAGTGTTAATCTTGCCGACACCAACAATGCTCTTTTCTATCATGTCAGAGATCACAGTCATTCTGTTGACTGGTCTTCTGCTAAAACTGTCTACCCTACTTTTAACTTTCACATTCGCCGACTGGTTAAATCCTCCCTTATACACAACTTTCCTTGTATGAATCTTAGTCCTGGCTTTGTCTCTCTAGATGCCTTCATTTCCCATTACATTGTAAAATGCTCCCAACTTCAAAACATCTGTGACTTAACCCTTTGACTGTCGCAGCCCCCAATCCTGAGGTGTCTCCTGGTGTCGCAAAATTTAAAAAAAAAAAATTATTTTTCTTATGAAATGATAGAGAATCTTTTCCTGATTGTAATGACACCAAAAAACGAAATTTGATGGAAAACTGACTGAATTATGCTCTCGCGAAGTTAGCGACCTCGGTGCTGTTTACAAATCGGCGATTTCGCCCACTTTGAGCCCTATTTTCGGCTAATTCCCTTGTTCCAGTTGCCCAAACTCATAGCTATTTCTTTAGAACTCCATTTTTTCTATTGATTGAGTACAAGAAACTGCCCATTTACCGATTTCAACTACCTAATAATGTGGTCAGAAATTTGCAATTTGGCCAATTTCACGAAAACTAAAAAATATGACAATTTCAAAATAAGGTCCAGAATGAACAATGCAGACATTCCTGGCTCTAAAATAAAATTTTCTTTGTTCATCAGTCAAGTCTCCAGGCCCCTCTGATATTACTCTTGCTTTCTATTTTGAATTTTTATTCAAACAAAAAATAGAAGACTTACTATTATGCAGACTACTGCAATACTGTAATAATTGTATAAATAACATCAACCCATTCATGACTGCATATTAGAATGGCTAGTTGGACATTTATTGGACAATGGCATCATTTGTTTACTTTTGAACATTGGCAAAAATCAAACATTTCCCCTACTTTGAGCTCCATTTCTAGGTTCTTTTTATAGTAAAATCAATCAAAATCACCTCTATTTCTATAATATGTTATCCATTCTATCAAATGAGACCAAGAAAACGAGAATACAACCATAAATACTATACGAAAATAGACCACAAAGTCGGCATTTTAATTAAAAAAAAACGGTCGGAGTTTTTTTTTTCTCATTATGCACTGCGTGCTCCAGGATTTTTTTATATGGTGCACACAGACCCATTCTCTCACATGTGGGCCTACCAGCTTTCTCCTGCTTGATTTGAAGCCGCTAGAATTTATGAGTATATATACGTCAAACACGGTACCTCGTAAGACATATATATACGGCCGCGACAGTCAAGGGGTTAACCTGATTCTTTTTTTCTCTTTCTCCTTCTTCCCCTTTCCTCTTTATCCTTTGGGTTTTCTTTCTTCTACCTTGAGTGTTTGGTCCTTTGTTATTTATTTTTTCCCCGCTCTGTGTTTTTGTTTCCTCCTTTTGTGGGCCCGTAGCTTCCTTGCAGTACTCCTCTTTCTTAGTCTTTGACTGACTCCACTACTACTACTTGTTCCTCTACCGCTACCTCTCTACTTCCTTTCTTACTACCTCCTTTGTTCTGTCCCTGTCTGCTGGACTATATATATTTACTGCCTCCTCTCCTTTCTGTTAGTGTGACTTTGTAAATGGTCGAAGTCAGACTGAAATGTCGTATACTCCCCTCTCCTATCCTGGAGTCTACCTGGAGGGTATTCCAGGGATCAGTGCCCAGTGGCCACGTCCATGACCAGGCCTCCTTTTGGATCCCGGCCTGATCAACCAGATTGTTACTGCTGGTCGTACGTAGTCCAATGTACGAAGCACAGCCTGGCTGATACGGCACCAACTTTAAAAGTATCTGTCCAGCTCCCTCTTGAAGGCAGCCAGGGGCTGCATTATGGCTGGTGGGAGGCTGTTGAGCAGTCTTGGACCCTGGATACTTATTGTGTTTTCTCTTTGTGTACCAGTGGTGCCCCTCTTTTCAGTGGGGGTATTTTGGACTGCCTGCCTTGTCTTTTATTTTCGTAGGGAGTGATTTCTGTGTGCAGATTCAGGACCATTCCTTCTAGGATTTTCCAAATGTAAATTATGATATATTTCTCTCGCTTGCATTCCAGCGAGTACAAGTCAAGTGCTTCCAAGCATTCCCATTAGTTAAGGTGTTTGATGTAACTTATATGTGCAGTAAAGATTCTGTGTACACTCTCTAGATCTCCAATTTCACCTGGTTTGAATGGAGATGTTAATGTACAGCAATATTCTAGCCTAGAGAGAACAAGTGATTTGAAAAGGATCGTCATTGGCTTGGTATCTCTTATTTTGAATTTTCTCATTATCTATCTTATCGTTTTCTTCACAGTTGTGATCGTGTCCCTGTTGTGATCCTTGAAAGTGAGATCCTCATACATTACTGCTCCCAGGTCTCTCATATTATTTTTTCACTCTGTTGTGTGATCGGAGTTTGTTGTATACTCAGTTCTAATTATTATCTCCTCCAGTTTTCCATTATGGAGTAGGTGGACTTTGTCTTCATTGAACATCATATTGTTCTCTGTTGCCCATTGGTAAACTTGGTTTATATCTTCTTGGAGGTTAACCTTGTCCTATAAAGATGACAGTCTCATGCAGATCCTAGTATTGTGTGTAAAGGACGACACAGTGCTGTGGATTACATCTGTGTCTACGTCTGATATGAGGATAAGGAAGATAGCTTTTCACTATGGTATCTTCCGATTTAACTCTGTTTACTACTACTCTTTGTGTTCGATTGGTTAGAAAGTTGAAAATCCATCTCCCCACTTTGCCATTTATTCCTTTAGCACGTATTTTGTGTGCTATTACACCATGATCGCACTTGTGAAAGGCTTTTGCAAAGTCTGTGTATATTGCATCTGCATTCTGTTTTTCTTCCAGTGCATCCAAGATCATATCATAGTGATCCAGTTGTTGCGAGAGGCAGGAACAACCTGCTCTGAACCTATGTTTTCCTGGATTGTGCAATTTTTGGGAATCCAAGTGGTTGGCAATCATGCTTCTTAGCACTTTTTCAAAGATTTTTGTGATTGGGGGATGTTAGAGATATTGGTCTGTAGTTATTAGCTAATGCCTTGCTTCCACCTTCATGGATAAGGGCTATATCCATTGTTTTTAGTGACTGTGGAATTTCAACCATGTCTAAGCTGCTGCTCCATAGTATTTCTTAGGGCACACAAAAGGGGTTTTTTGCAGTTCTTAATGAACACAGAGTTCCATGAGTCTGGGCCTAGGGCTGAGTGCACGGGCATGTTGTCAGTTGCTTTCTCAAAGTCTGTGTGCAAGTTATTTGTGTAATATTGTACAGAAAAACTGAAAAAATAGCATTTACTGAAGAATACAACGTCTTGAAGACAGAGCTGGCATAGGTTTACATAATGTTTAAAATATATACTTATTATATTGTAGGGATTGGCAGAGAGCATGCATAGTTCCTTTGTATAAAGGCAAAGGGGATAAAAGAGAGTGCAAAAATTATAGGGGGATAAGTCTGTTGAGTATACCTGGCAAAGTGTATGGTAGAGTTATTATTGAAAGAATTAAGAGTAAGACGGAGAATAGGATAGCAGATGAACAAGGTGGCTTTAGGAAAGGTAGGGGGTGTGTGGACCAGGTGTTTACAGTGAAACATATAAGTGAACAGTATTTAGATAAGGCTAAAGAGGTCTTTGTGGCATTTATGGATTTGGAAAAGGCTTATGACAGGGTGGATAGGGGGGCAATGTGGCAGATGTTGCAGGTGTATGGTGTAGGAGGTAGGTTACTGAAAGCAGTGAAGAGTTTTCACGAGGATAGTGAGGCTCAAGTTAGAGTATGTAGGAAAGAGGGAAATTATTTCCCAGTAAAAGTAGGCCTTAGACAAGGATGTGTGATGTCACTGTGGTTGTTTAATATATTTATAGATGGGGTTGTAAGAGAAGTAAATGCGAGGGTCTTGGCAAGAGGCGTGGAGTTAAAAGATAAAGAATCACACATAAAGTGGGAGTTGTCACAGTTGCTCTTTGCTGATTACACTGTGCTCTTGGGAGATTCTGAAGAGAAGTTGCAGAGATTGGTGGATGAGTTTGGTAGGGTGTGCAAAAGAAGAAAATTGAGAGTGAATACAGGAAAGAGTAAGGTTATGAGGATAACAAAAAGATTAGGTGATGAAAGATTGGATATCAGATTGGAGGGAGAGAGTATGGAGAAGGTGAATGTATTCAGATATTTGGGAGTGGACGTGTCAGCAGATGGGTCTATGAAAGATGAGGTGAATCATAGAATTGATGAGGGGAAAAGGGTGAGTGGTGCACTTAGGAGTCTGTGGAGACAAAGAACTTTGTCCTTGGAGGCAAAGAGGGGAATGTATGAGAGTATAGTTTTACCAACGCTCTTATATGGGTGTGAAGCATGGGTGATGAATGTTGCAGTGAGGAGAAGGCTGGAGGCAGTAGAGATGTCATGTCTGAGAGCAATGTATGGTGTGAATATAATGCAGAGAATTCGTAGTTTGGAAGTTAGGAGGAGGTGCGGGATTACCAAAACTGTTGTCCAGAGGGCTGAGGAAGGGTTGTTGAGGTGGTTCGGACATGTGGAGAGAATGGAGCGAAGCAGAATAACTTCAAGAGTGTATCAGTCTGTAGTGGAAGGAAGGCGGGGTAGGGGTCGGCCTAGGAAAGGTTGGAGGGAGGGGGTAAAGGAGGTTTTGTGTGCGAGGGGCTTGGACTTCCAGCAGGCATGCGTGAGCGTATTTGATAGGAGTGAATGGAGACAAATGGTTTTTAATACTTGACGTGCTGTTGGAGTGTGAGCAAAGTAACATTTATGAAGGGGTTCAGGGAAACCGGCAGGCTGGACTTGAGTTCTGGAGATGGGAAGTACAGTGCCTGTACTCTGAAGGAGGGGTGTTAATGTTGCAGTTTAAAAACTGTAGTGTAAAGCACCCTTCTGGCAAGACAGTGATGGAGTGAATGATGGTGAAAATTTTTCTTTTTCGGGCCACCCTGCCTTGGTGGGAATCGGCCAGTGTGATAATAAAAAAAAAAAATATATGTTGTCGTTCATAAAGAAAATGTTTTAATTGATTTTTTTCACAGGCATTCAAGTATGTGAATTATACTGCACAAAAGCTGATATATTTTTTTCTCCCCAATTGTTGAATGGGGTTGCAAGGGTTTAATTGTAGGATAGAAATTCTAGGTCATGCTTTGCCTTTACTAAAAAACACTAACCTTAAATTCCAAACCGGTGGTAGTATTAGTAATTATAATGGGAACAGCCTTCATGAAAAGGTTTGGGGGACACGTTTACTCTCTTAGATGTGTACTGTATCTCAAATACTTTATGAGGATAACTAAATTTCAGTCAACCCTTAATTTAGCAGTTCTCAATTTAATAGATATTAGTTTTTTTTTATATATGTAATATGCTGGCTATCTCCCACTGAGGCAGGGTGATCAAAAAAAAAAAAAAAAAACAACATTTTCATCATCATTCACACTATCACTGTCTTGTCAGAGGCGTGCAGATATGACAATTTAGATGTCACTAAATAGCATATATCCCAACCCCCTCATTTAGAGTTCAGACGTACGTCCCACCTCCAGCAGGACTCAAGTCCGGCAATAACTCCATACCACCTCTTAATTTCCACTCTATGAATTCTCTTCGTAATAGTATTTATGCCACACGATACCTCGGCTCCCTCCAGCCTCCTCCTCACTTCAACATTTATAACCCATGCTTCACACTTATATAAGAATGTTGGTACCACTATACTCTCATACATTCCCTTCTTTGGCTCCATGGATAATGTTTCTCGTCTCCACAGATACCTAAGTGCACACACTTTTTTTCATATATCTCATCCTTCACATACCCGTCCGCCAACATGGCCACTCCCAAATGTCTGAACAAATTCACTTCATTCATACTCCCTCCCTTCAATCTGATGTCCACATTTCTTACCTAACTCATTTGATACCCTCATCACCTTACTCTCATCTATGTACACTTTCAAATTCCTTTACACAAAATTGAATATTGAAAATATGGGACAAAATCCCCAGGGTCAGTTGATTTGGAAATAATGGGTGAAGCCTGTTGGTTACAGAAGCTTCTGTTATTGTTGCGATCATTGGAAAACGATCATGTCTGTTCACTACAGCTGCTACTACCCAACCACTTGCTTCCCCCTTACTAGTCTGTTAAATCAAGGGTTTACTCTACTCTAATAGGCTGTACAATATTTTTGGAAAAGGTAACTATTGTCAGGTGAGAAAATTTTTCTTCTAGAATTAAAATCACAAGGCCATAGGTAAATGAATTATTGATTTGCTTGGATTCTTTTTGGATGAATTATGTAACACTCCTTGGACCCTGGAAAGAGCATTTCTAGACTTAATACTTGATGCTTTTTAGAAACCTTCATCAGGATAAAAGGTGCATTGTCAGTTTTTTTATTAGGTTTAAAATTATTTTAATAAAGTTTTAAAGGGTATATTTGTTGTTTAAAAATCAAGTTTAAAGTTAAACTTGATTTTTTTTTCTTTGTTTGCCTCTAATTTTTATATTTATATTTATTTTCAGCCCCAAGGTCTTCAACCAGGAAGACTCCAGCTTTTTCTAAGTACATAGTGGCTCAATCTAAGAGTCCCAAACCTAACACCTCTCTAAAAGTAATGTCAAGCTCACAAAAAACTCCAAAATTAGCCCAGATTTCTGAGAAGACTGGAAAGGAGTCCTTCCCTTCCAGCAGTAAGCCTTCGAAGTCTCCAAGGGCAACAAGGAAGGATGCAGGTGTAACCCAACGATTACCTAAAAATAAGTCCTACATTAAAAAATCTCCAAGAACATCTCCAAGAAATGCTGTATCAGTTTGCAAGAACTTACAGAAACAAGGCTCTGAAACAACTTCAAAGGTCACATCGGTCAAGAAAGTTTCACCAGTTAGAGGCCCAAATGTCTTGTCAAAACTTCACAAAGAAAACGTTAAACCTGGTAAGCGAATTCTAGTTCTTTTGAGAATTATTTGTGCCTACTGTAATTAAAATCATAGGTTGACTGTTGCTAATGGCTAAAATCATTCATGGACATTATTTTGTTTATGAGGGAAACATTTGGTGATTTAATTGTATTCCATTGTATTTTCATTGAGTAATTAGAAAGAAAAAGTGAATGGTATCCTTATTAGCACTTGTGTATACAAATTTGTTTGTGAAATCTATCTAGACATTAGCTAAAAATTGTCAAAATAAGGTTTGTTCTTATATGAATGAATTTGATTTGTATAACTCACTGACCAGGATGGGGTTCAAACTCATGGCAAGTTAGTCCTACAACAAGCAGGCCTCTATGCTATCCACTACCATGCCAGCATAATACTGAATTGCTGTACAGTACTTCTTGTGCTCAAAAGTGTCCAAATTATATATAATTCTTAAATATAGCTAACTCCACTTAATGAATGTTAGCAGAACATTCATTAAGCTCCAGACCCCAACCTAAAACTTGGAGTTTCAGAGCACTAAAGTGAGTGCTGGCCTGTGCCAACCTGGTCACTCTGCGTCATGCCTTACAACTGTACTGGTCCCTCATTGCACCTCACTACCACTGTATAAATGTCAGGTAAAATGACTCATGTGTAATTAACCCCTTGACTGTTGTAACCCCAAATCCTGAGGTGTCTCCTGGTGCCGCAACCCCCCTCCCCCCAAATTTTCCTTATGAAATGATAGAGAATCTTTTCCCGATTGTAATGACATCAAAAGAATGAAATTTGATGGAAAACTAACAGAATTACACTTGCGAAGTTAGCGACCTCGGCAATATTTACGAATCGGCGATTTCGCCCACTTTGAGCCCTATTTTCGGCTAATTCCATTGTTCCAGTTGACCAAACTCATAGCTATTTCTTTAGAACTTTATTTTTTCTATCGATTGAGTACAAGAAACTGCCCATTTACTGATTTCAACTACCCAGTAACATGGTCAGAAATTTGAAATTTGGCCAATTTCATAAAAATTAAAAAATATGACAATTTCAAAATAGGGTCCAGAATAAACAATGCAGACATTCCTGGCTGTAAAATAACATTTTCTTTGTTCATCAGTCACGTCTCCAGGCCCTTCTGATATTACTCTTGCTTTCTATTTTTAATTTTTATTCAAACAAAAAATAGAAGATTTACTGTTATGCAGACTACTGAAATATTGTAATAATTGTATAAATAATGTCAGCCCATACATGACTGCATATTAGAATGGCTACTTGGACATTTATTGGAAAACGACACCATTTGTTTACTTTTGATCATCGGGAAAAATCAAACATTTCCTCTACTTTTAGCTCCGTTTCAAGGTTCTTTTCAAAATCATCTCTATTTCTATAATATGTTTTCCATTCTATAAAATGAGACCAAGAAAACGAGAATACAACCATAAATACTATACAAAAATAGACCACAAAGTTGGCATTTTAATTAAAAAAAAAACGGTCAGTTTTTTTTTTCTCATTATGCACTGTGTGCTGCAGGATTTTTTATATGGTGCACACTGACCACACAGACCCATTCTCTCACATGTGGGCCTACCAGCTTTCTCCTGCTTGATTTGAATCCGCTAGAATTTATGAGTATAAGTCAAAAACGGTGGCTCGTAAGATGTGTATGTACGACCGAGACAGTCAAAGGGTTAAATAATGCTTGTGGTTATCTCGGCAGAACTGAAGTACATAGTAATTTGTGGCAAAAACGTTTCCTCGGCAAAACATCCCAATTACTGTATTGTGCACGTCTTATCTCATACTTGTCTTATTTTATACTATATCTTACTATACCTAATATTTATGACTGTAGAACCTTGTGTGAATGTTCATGATAAAAGGTAGTAATCAAGATAGGAAGTATATAATAGCTTGATTATGAACTTAAGCCGTTCATTTTTTATTTCAGTGAATCAGTCTGTGCCGAGTCCTGCTGTTACTAGCAAGCTTACTTCTGTGAATCTCTCATGCATAGGTTCTGTTAACAAGAGGTCTGAGTATGATCCAAAGGCCACCATTAACAAGCCCTTGAATTATATACCATACAAGGGAACTTTGAAACCAATTGCTGACCGAGAAACATTGAAGAAAATGGCAGAAAGGAAACCTAATCTTAAATCCAGGTTAGAAATTTCATCTATGATATTGTTTTTCTTTGTAAAATTTTTTTAATTTCTTTGATATTTTGCATACCTGTGATTGGGAAGTATATTTGCTCTGTAAAATGTTTACCGAAATTAATATGCAGAGGGCTGAGGAGGGGTTGTTGGGTTGGTTTGGATATTTAGGATGGATAGAAAAAATAGGATGACTAGGCATGCATATAAATTTCAGGTGGAGGGAAGGAGAGGTAAGGGTTATTCTATGAATGGTTGGAAGGGGAGGAGGGGTGGGGTAAAACAAATTGTGTGTTTTATGGGCTTTGATATCAACAGGCATGTGTGACTGTTTTAGATAAGAGTGAGTGGAGGTGAGAGTTTACCTGGAGAGGGTTCCGGGGGTCAACGCCCCCGCGGCCCGGTCTGTGACCAGGCCGTTTTATGATTTGATGTGCTGCTGGAGTGTAAGCAGGCTAACTCTTGAATGGATTCAGGAAAACCAGTTAGCTGGACTTGTGTCCTGGAGATGGGACGTATAGTGCCTGCACTTCGAAGGAATGATGGGGTCATCCAAACTGTGATGTCAGCAAATTTCTGGCAAAACTGATTGAATGATAGTTTTTTTTTTTTATTTTCATTTTCAAATCACCCTACCTAAGTGGGAGACAGGCATTATGTTAAAAAAAAAAAAAAGTGTAGTTGTAGGGCTAATTTCACTTTTCTCCTAACTTGGTTTTAAAGGCAAAGACAGTCATTGGTGTTTGCCTCTCACATTGGTTAAACTTGATTTCATTGGGTTATATGTAATTGCTGTACTGAATCTATTTGAGTGTGGTGGATGAGCTCCAGCTTTTGGTTTCAACTGTTATTTCTGACTAATTGGTGTAATTAAACTGTTATATCTTTTTTGAACCCCTATATTAACTACTGTATATATTGGAGTGAGTGTGAATGTGTATGTATGATCATTCATATATTCCATTTTTTCCACTTTCTCAGGCATGAAATGCGTGAGGGCCAGAGGAAAATACTAAAGGGAGTCAGATTCAACAAAAGGTTCGAATTGCAGATGGCTAATCGAGGCATTACCTTATAGAGATGAAATAGTCTTTCCTTAATGGAATGGTTCTGTTTATTGGTATTATTGGTAAAGGCTTAATCATTCTCGTTGCATTATTACTTGTATACTGCACATTGGTATGTATGCATATCTGTGCTCCCCTACACAATACACTCTCCTCTATGTAGTTGCAGTGGTTAAGCCCTTATTCCTAGCCTGACCTCTCAACTTGCTGCTTGCCAGAATCCCACCATCTCAGCTTTGTGGGCCCTATTACACCTGCTCTCAAAACTATATACATGTATATAGCTTACCACTACCACTTCCTCACCAAGATCATTCAGTTATTTCATTTCTGACCACCCTAAGATTGAAAAAATACTTCCTGACATCCCTGTAGCTCATTTATGTCTTATGAAGAGATTGTACCTAAAGACTTGCAGCCAGTGCTTCAGCTTATGCATTTACTAAGGTACTGGATATGGATCTAAATGGCATTGACCTGAAAATAGTGAAAAAAATCGTGTTTACAGAAAGAGCTTTTGTAGAAATATGGTATAAAATACCAAGATGATACCTATAGAAAGAAATAGAGTATAATGTAGGCTTTTATTGATAACATTTTTGCCCACACACAGAGTGCAGTCAGGTTATATGTAAAATGAATGGTGGATGTAAGGTCTTCTTAGCTTGCATTGGCAGGCCTGTTGCAGTGTTCCTATGAATTTTTGCTATGTAACGAGACTATTTAAAAGCTTCATGGCAAGCAACTTAGCTATGTTGTAGACATCATTGTTCTGATTGAAATTGTTGGACAAGTTGACGAGGGCTGATTCTAAGATGCTATGCTACGTTTAGGTGTTCTCTTTCTTGAAAGAGAACACGTAAGTCAAGTGACTGGGAATTATCACGTGAAACTCAGACGTTATCTAGGTCATTAATTTTACGGGTGTATTGGTGTTCAGAAATGCATTAGTGGAAGTCTGGATGCCTTGCTTGCATATTGTATCTTGGTAATTCCAGGGAATTATTATATCCCTGCAGTGGTTTGAACTTGTTGACAGTGTCTCTTGCACAGTCTCTCTCAATGATTGCAACAAAATATACGTGGGAGAAACATCAGACGATTTCTTCAAACATTCGTGAACACCAGAATTCCAGTAAAATTGATGACTAATAATACCTGCATTTCACACTTAAAACCAATTGAGTAATTTTATGAGTACACTACTCATCATCCAGGAAGACATCCAGAATCAGCACTCCTCAATATATCCCACAATTTCAACCAGAAAAACAGTTGCAGTCGGCCTGCTGACCGAAGTTAGATAAACCCTACACCCACTACTCATCTCATACCTAACCTGGAATCTCACTGCTTCCTCTCCAGGTTCATCTGTTTGATTGGATGAAGCTTACTGCAAGGGCAAAATGTTGCCAGTTAATACATTATACTGCATTTGTATCTTTAAATGGAATGAGTTTCAATGGGACATTTTGATCTCTTCAGATCTTTTTCAAAGGATACAAATTGCACACACATGTATACTGTATACAGCATGGCTAAGTACAGGGGAAGCAGTATATGTGTGCAGAATTCCTATTTTTTTTTAAGATACAGTACTTACAACATATTCTTGCAGTATGATAAAATTTAATTATTGTATATTTTGCTGTATTTCATTAATTTTTTTTTTTTTTTTTTGCCATTCTTAAAAAATCAAATACAGTATATGGATTTTTTTTAATATTTTAAGGCTTATTCAGGTCAGAAGTAAACAATAAATTTGTTACTTATACTGAATTCAGAGTTTATGAAATGTAAATGTTAGAGTAGATTTCACCATAGTAACTAGATATTATCACTAGTTATAGCATATATTCTTGATTACTAACAACATAATTCCTTATATAAATCATTTTTATTTTTTTTTTGTTATTCCTTTATTATCCCTGAATATGGACTAATGGTCAAACATTAGATTGAATATTATGTTTTATTCCTCATTATTATTGAAGGGAATAACTTTGTGTACTTTTTCTTTAAATCACATCATAATATCTTGGAAACATTTTCATAGAGGTACAGTATGATCTTGTTTTTGTTCACTGCCAAAAGTACAAGGTATGATTATATTTTGTTAAATGTTGAATTTTTGGTTTTACAGCTAGTCTAATCTGATTCTCCATCCAGTGGTGTTATGCAAGAAGATTTACACAGTATATACAATGTTCTGTGTGTATGGGTTTGTTTCTTAGTAAAATAAAGCTGTATGATGTGAATGTTTATGTATTTTTTATCAAATGTAAATACTGTAGACATAATTATATTAAAATTATTTTATTGTATTTCTTTATATATATCTTATTTTTATGCTGAGTAAAGTAAATATTTAATAATTTTTGACAATAGTTTTAACTTTGCACCAACTGACCTGTGAAATTGCTCTGGCATACCTTAACTTTCATATACCTTTGAAGAGTTTTGAGAGTTTAACTACTCTCGGAGCCCGACCATGGGCCAGGCTAGTCTGGTGCTTGCCTGGTCAACCAGGCTGTTGCTGCTGGAGGCCTGCTGCCCCACATATCCATCACAGCCTGGTTGCTCTGGTACCTGGTGAAGATACTTGTCCAGTTCCCTCTTGAAGGCTTCTACACTTGTTCCAGCCATCTTTCTGATATCTTCTGGTAAGATGTTGAATAGTCTGGGACCCCGGATGATGATGCAGTGTTCTCTTATTGTCCCCACTGCACCCCTGATCCTCACTGGGTTTACTTTACACTTCCTCCCTTATCTCTCACTCCAGTATGTTATGGCAGTGTGCAGATTTGGGACCAGGCACTCGAGTACTTTCCAGGTATGTATTATTGTGCATCTCTCTCTCTGCTCCAATGAGTACATGTTCAAGACTTGAAGGCATTACCAGTAATTTAAGTGCTTTACTGGCTCAATGTGAGCTGTAAATGATCTCTGTATTTATTCCAGCTCTGATATTTCTGCTTTGAATGGGGCCGTCAGCACTGAGCAATATTCTAAATGAGGGAGCGCCAGCGATTTGAAGAGTGTCACCATCGGCATTATTCCCCTTGTTTTGAAAGTTCTCAACACCCACCCTGTCATCTTCCTGGCTGTCATGATCTTTATCTTATGTTCCTTAACCCTTTCAGGGTCCAGACCCAAAATCTGAGACGTGTCCACTGGGTCCAAGAATTTTCCAAAAAAAAAAAAAATTTTATTTTTTCTTGTGAAATTTGATGGAAAATCGACAAAATTATGCTCTCGCGAATTTTGATGCATCAGCAATATTTACTCGTCGGCAATTTTGCCGACTTTGACTCCCATTTTAGGCCAGTTACTTTATTCCAGTCGACGAAATTTTTAGCCATTTCGCTAGTATTGCTTCTGTTTTATCGATTGAGCACAAGAAATCAAGTCAAGTGTTTCAACTACCCAATAAAGTGATCGGAAATTGATAATTTGGCCAATTTATCACAAAGTTCAAAATATTCCTATTTCAAAATAGGGTCCAGAATAAACAATGCAGGCATTCCTGGCACTAAACTAACATTTCCTCTGTTCATTAGTTATGTTTTTCAGGCTTTACAAATGAATTCCATTTTGATTTTTTATTAACAATTTTTTTTCAGATAAAAAAATGGAAGATTTGCTGTCATGCAATATTGTAATAATTGTATAAATAATATCAGCACATTTGTGAATGCACATAAAACCCATCAGCTGATGTGTATTGGATGAGTAATGTGATTTATTTATAACTTCCATTCTATCAAATGAGACCAAGAAATTGCAAATACGTACGATTATAAAAAACATACGAAAAAACACCGCAAAGTCGCTATTTTAATCCAAAATTACGGTCTGTTTTTTCTCTCATTATGCACTCTGTGCTGCAGGATTTGTTTTACGTGGTGCACACTTGTCACATAGATGTATTCTCTCATATCTAGGCCCAAATTTACTGCTCACAGCTTACCTGAGTGAGCTGAGCTCATGGCGTAGAACTACGGTTTGGACCCAGAAAGGGTTAAAAGAAAGGTCAGCTGACATAATTATTCCCAGGTCTTTTATGTGTTCCTTTCGTTCTATTTGGTGACCCTCTTGAGTTTTGTATATAGTGTTCCTTTTAAGTTCTTCATTCTTTCCATACCTAAGCAGCTGAAACTTATCACCATTGAACATCATGTTGTTCTCCACTGCCCACTGGAAAACCCTGCTTATGTCTTCCTGTAATTTTTCAGTGTCCTCTACTGTAGTGACTTTCATGCTTATTTCAGTGTCATCTGCAAATGATGATACAAAAGTGTGATGGGTGTTTCTGTCAATGTCTGCTATGAGGATGAGAAACAGAAAAGGTGCCAGGACAGTCCCTTGGGACACAGCTTTTGACCTTACTGATGCTGAATCTTGCTCTGTATACTACTACTTTTTGTGTTGTGTGTGTGTTAGGAACCTGAAAATCCATCTGCCTACCTTCCCTGTAATGCCTATGGCCCTCATTTTCTGAGCTATCACTCCATGATCACACTTGTCAAATGCCTTTGCAAAATCTGTGTAAATCACATCTGCGTTTTTGTAGTCTTCCAGTGCTTCCGTAATTCTGTCCTAATGGTTCAGCAGCTGTGACAAGCATGATCGTCCTGCTCTAAAACCATGCTGGTTTGGATTATTCTGGTTGTGCTGGTCCATGAAATTTGTAATCTGCAGTCTCATCACTCTTTCAAAGATTTTTATGATGTGAGAAGTTAGGGCTACTTGTCTGTAATTTTTAGCTAGTGCTCTACTGCCTCCCTTATGCAAAGGAGCTATGTCTGCACTCTTTAAGGCCTCTGGTATTTAACCTATATCTAAGCTTTCTCCTAAGAATACTGAGGGCTCGTACTAGTGGTACTTTGCACTTCTTTATAAATAAAGCATTCCATGAATCTGGTCCAGGTGCTGAGTGAGTGGGCATGTTGTCTATTTCTTTTTTGAAATTATGGGATTTGTATTAATGTCAGTTGGTCTGTGCGGCCTTCTGCTGGAGTGAAAAATATTTCTGCATTTTCTACCTTGCTGTCATTTAGTGGGTTGCTGAACACCAGCTCATAATGTTCTTTTAGGAATTCACTCATTTCCTGTTCATTGTCAGTATACGAATCTCCTCTCAATAATGGTCCAGTTCTACAGGTAGTTCTTAGCTTGGATTTTGCGTAGGAATAGAAATATTTTGGGTTTCTCGCAATATTCTATATGACCCTTTGTTCCCTTTATAATTCTTGTTAGGTATGACATCCTAAGTTTTTTCTCTAATTCAGTGATCTCTCAGCTAAACCTATCTTTCCTCTGTTGCGACATATTTGTGTTTTTAAGCAATTCAATAATCCGTTTTCTTCTTCTGTACCATCTCAATGGTATGTACTTCATACATACCTTGTATGCTTTTGTATTCAGCTTCTCTAGGCACTGGAGGGGATTTAGGGCACTCATGTCTGATTCCCAGGATATGTCTGATAGTTCTTGGTTTATTTTTTCCAGTCAATTCTAGGGTTGTTAAAATTAAAACTTACTGAACATCCCATCTCTAACATTAGAGATGCAGTTCCCTAACCCTGGGTTAATACTCATTCGTACCTTTATGATGTTGTGATCAGAGCATGTTGTTTTTGTAACTTATGTCTGATTAGCTCATCGTTGTTTGTGAATATCAAATCCAGGGTGTTTTCATTTCTAGTGATATCAGTTATCTGTTGGTTCAATGAGTACTTTTCACAAAGCCTCATTAGTTCCCTGGTATGAGCCTGTTGAGCCAGGGTGCTTCCCAGAGATATTTCTGGTATAACATTGCATTGCACCATCTTCCATTTTACATAAGGGAGATGAAAATCTCCAAGGAGTAGAATATTTGGCGTGGGATTTTCTAGCCTATCCAGATAGGTAGCTATCTACCTTAACTGATCTGTGACTTCCTCAACAGTTGCTGATTGTGGTTTGTATACTAGGATAATTACCAAATCCCTATTTTCAACTGTGATGCCTAGGATTTCTACTGTATCATTTGTCAAGTTCAGCACTTCTGTGCAACAGAAAGTATCTTTTACATAGACTCCACACTTTCTTTTTTGAAACCGCTATATGGAGTTTGATCTAGTCATTATTCATTCCCTTCTAGGGAGGTGCCTGATGCTGCTGCAGTGCTCATGATCCAAAGAATATTTCAGTATTGCTTATTCCCAAGCACTGCATGACCCCTACGTTTAGCCCTTCCCTAATGAGTACGCACTTTTTTGTTAAATGGTTGAAAAAGTATGCATGCATTTGTCTGCCACCTTCTGTCACTTCAATCTTGTTTTAAATATGTAACCCTCTTTAAGGGAGGTTCTCTGATGCTGGTGAAAAATTTCGTTACAAAAAATTGGGATTATACTTTGCTTCCTTTGAATCAAACCTGAGTGTCTTTATTTTGGCACTGTACAACCCCTATGGGTTTAGCAGTCTACAAATATTATAACAATATTTTTGAATGTGTAAACACATCCACTCGCCATTAAAATCAGCCAAGGTTAAAAGTCAGGAGATACATCTATTTTCTCCATCATAGGTGCCATTCTAGAACTGCGTAATGGATCATCTAGGCTCACTAACCTCACCTTAAAAATCACACACTGGCAGCATGATTCCAGTGAGCATCTTTATTTTAAACTCTTAAATCATTTATTTTCACTTACCTGATTGCGCCTCGCTTTCCTCAGACTTGGTACAAGCCGAGGGAGTCCCACAAGGTTATGTCCTTAGCACTACCTTTTTTCTCTTAGCTATAAATGACCTACCTTCCGTTCTTCCATGGCATATTTGATCGTCACTTTATTTAGATGATTTTGCTATAGCTTTGAGGCTCTGACTGTCACCTGGTAGCAGCCTCCCTTCAGGAGGTGATTGACAGAGTTTCTCATTCCAGTGTATTTACATAGCTCACGTATTCCAGAATGTGATACAATCAAGTTTCTTGGCCTTCTCTTTGATCTCCGGTTGACATGGAAACTTCACATTTCTTCTTTGAAGGCACCTTGCCATGATTGGCTGAATCTCCTTAAAATTCTCATGCATCATTCATGGGAGCAGATCGCCGAACTCTCCTCCATTTGCATTCCACCCCAGTTTTGTCCAAGCTGGATTATGGTGACCAAGTCTATTCTGCAGCTTCTACCACTCTCTCTAATTTAGTAAGAATAAGGATGTTGTTTTCTGCTGGGTCCCTGGTTACGTTTGTGTGCAGGGCAATGAGCAGGCAGATGCTGCTGCGCTGTCAGAGGTGCATGATCTCCCAGTTTCTTATAGGGGTATTCTGTACAGGGATTATTTTCCAGTCATCTTTGCTCGCCTCTGTTGCCGTTGGCAACAACGTTGGTCGAGCATGCGCTGTAACAAATTGCGCTCTATTAAACCGCTTTTAGGTTTGTGGCCATCTTCCTACCACCGTTGCTGTTCTCGGGAGACTGCATTCTGGCTCTGCATTGGTCATACATGCCTTACCCATGGGTATCTCATGGATAGATGCCCTGTTCCTCTCTGTGAGGCTTGTCAGGTCCCTATTTCGGTTCTTCACTTCCTTGTCGATTGCCCGATTTACCAGTGAACTCTCAGGATTTTCCTCCAGTAACGCCACCACCCTACCACTCTTACTTTATCTTCACTACTTGCAGATGACCCCACCTGAGACTCCCAAGCATTTTTTGACTTTTTGTCAGCAACTGCCTTATTATACGAACTTTGACACAAAGTCCTTAGCGTCCCTTCCATCCTTTTTCTTCTCTCACCTTTGATCCCCTCTCCACCTAGCTGATTATAACCTCCGCACTACATACTGCCCTGCAGCGCTGTATGACCCTTGTTAGTTTAGTGCTTACTCTGATATAATAATAATCTCTCTAAGTTAGATCTTCATCATCAAGGCCTTCATTTATGCCTTGGTGCCTTACATTCATCTCCGGTTGAAAGCCTCTATGCCGAGGTGAATGTCCCTCCCTTAGCTGATTGTTGTGATGCTCATTGCCTTTGTTACTCTGTCCACTCTCATGACCTTCATCTTCCATATACAGTGGACCCCCGGTTCGCGATACTAATCCGTTACTGAGAGCTCATCGTAAACCAAAAATATCGGAAAGCGAATCAATTTTCCCCATAAGAAATAATGGAAATCAAATTAATCCGTGCAAGACACCCAAAAGTATGAAAAAAAAAATTTACCACATGAAATATTAAGTTTAATGCAATAGAATAGTAATTACAATAACAATAAATAACGAAAGAATAATTGACACTTACCTTTAATGAAGATCTGGTGATGATTGATGGGATGGGAGGAGAGGAGAGTGTGGATTGTGTTAGCATTTAGAAGGGGAATCCCCCTCCATTAGGACTTGAGGTAGCAAGTCCTTTTCCGGGGTTACTTCCCTTCTTCTTTTAATGCCACTAGGACCAGCTTGAGTCACTGGATCTCTGTCGCACAACATAACTGGCAGCCTCACCATGCCTAATCACACTATATATGCCACTACGATTCTTAAATCTTTCAAACCAACCTTTGCTGGCCTTAAATTCACTCACATCACCACTAGTTGCAGGCAGTTTGTTTACCAAATCGTCATGCAACTGCCTAGCCTTTTCACAAATGATTGCTTGAGAGATGCTATCTCCTGCTATCTGTTTTTCATTTATCCACACCAATAACAGTCTCTCAACATTTTCTAACACTTGCGGTCGCTGTTTCGTAATCACAGTTGCATCTTTTGCAAGAACAGCTTCCTTGATTTCCGTTTTCTTGCTCACTATAGTAGAGATGGTTGATTGGGGTTTACTAGACAACCTGACCAGCTCCGACACACGCACTCCACTTTCGTACTTTGCAATTATCTCTTTCTTCATTTCAACAGTCATTAGCACCCTTTGTCTCGAAGGGTTGGCACTGGGAGCTTTCTTGGGGCCCATGGTGACTTATTTTGCAAAAATAGTGATAATATGGATAATATGGAATGTACCGAATGTATCCTTAGATGCGCACACACTGGCTGGCTTGTAAACACTGGCACACACGGGGCAGTTCAGGCCACACATGGACATGTCTCGTACAAACCACATCGCATACTGGGTTTTGTATCGGGAAGCGAGGCAAATTTTCTGAGATATAATGCATCGGTTACCGGATTTATCGGATACCGATAGCATCGCAAACCAGGGGTCCACTGTACGTATAGGTTGGTCTTAACCCTTTGACTGTCGCGGCCGTATATATACGTTTGTGAGGTACCGTGTTTGACGTATATATACTCATAAATTCTAGCGGCTTCAAATCAGGCAGGAGAAAGCTAGTAGGCCCACATGTGAGAGAATGGGTCTGTGTGGTCAGTGTGCACCACATAAAAAAAATCCTGGAGCACGCAGTGCATAATGAGAAAAAAAAAACTCCGACCGTTTTTTTTAATTAAAATGCCGACTTTGTGGTCTATTTTCGTATAGTATTTGTGGTTGTATTCTCGTTTTCATGGTCTCATTTGATAGAATGGAAACTATATTATAGAAATGGAGGTGATTTTGATTATTTTACTATAAAAAGAACCTGGAAATGGAGCACAAAGTACAGGAAATGTTTGATTTTTGCCGATGTTCAAAAGTTAAACAAATGATGTCATTGTCCAATAAATGTCCAAATAGCCATTCTAATACGCAGTCATGAATGGGTTGATGTAATTTTTACAATTATTACAGTATTGCAGTAGTCTGCATAACAGTAAATCTTCTATTTTTTGTTTGAATAAAATTTCAAAATAAAAAGCAAGAGTAATATCACAGGGACCTGGAGACATGACTGATGAACAAAGAAAATCTTATTTTAGAGCCAGGAATGTCTGCATTGTTCATTCTGGACCTTATTTTGAAATTGTCGTATTTTTTAATTTTCGTGAAATTGGCCAAATTGCAAATTTCTGACCATGTTATTGGGTAGTTGAAATCGGTAAATGGGCAGTTTCTTGTGCTCAATCGATAGAAAAAATAGAGTTCTGAAGAAATAGTTATGAGTTTGGTTGACTGGAATAACGGAATTAGCCGAAAATAGGGCTCAAATTGGGCGAAATTGCCGATTTTTAAATATCGTCGAAGTCGCTAACTTCGCGAGAGCGTAATTCCGTCAGTTTTTTTGGTGTCTTTACAATCGGGAAAAGATTCTCTATCATTTCATAAGAAAAAATAATTTTTTTTTTTTTTTCGAATATTTTGTGACACCAGGAGCAACTTCAGGATTGGGCCCTTCGACAGTCAAAGGGTTAAACATTAGTAAAAGCCCATTATTTGTTTGATGCCACTGCTTACTCCGACCATTTTCTCTTCGTCTTCACTCTGGTCTTCTCTCCACTTACCTCCCTTGTATATTCATTTAGCATCTGCATTTTCCCTTCCCCCTTGGGAGGTTCCGACAGTTCATGTCTGTTCTCCCCTACTGCCCTGCGCCAAAGCTCTCCTACCTACAATTGCTTTTCGCTCTCTTTTTCTTGATCACTTCTGATCGCATGCTCATGCCATTGCTGTCTATACCGATGGTACCAAATCTTCTGATGGTGTTGGGTTCGTGGCAATGTTCCCTGATGATGTCCCAGGACATTTGTTAGACTTGGCTAGTATTTTTACTGCCGAATTGTATGCCATCCTCATTGTGCTTCTCCATATTATGTACATATACAGTGGAACTTCTACTTAAGAGTTTAATCCATTCCATGACCTTGCTCGCATCTGGATATGCTCATTTGCAGAGTCAATTTTCCTCATTTAAATTAACTGAAATAGAATTAATGTGTTCCAGTGGAATTCCAGTCACTACAAAATGCTTCAATATTTCCCTAATATCGACTCTACGGCTTATTTCTCTCTCACACTTCATCTAATAACACATAATAAACAATATTAATAACATAGGAACATGATATATACACTAGAGTGAATAAAATATGTCATTATGTATGTGGTTAGTGGTGGTGACAGTTGTTGGGGTTTATAGTGCCACCACAGCAGCCATTCCTGCTCCAGACTACATGTGTAGAGAACCTAGGATAACCCAAAAAAGTCAGAGAGAGTGACTTATAATTGCTACACTCTTAATGCTACACATAATTGCTACACTTTTAATGCTACACTTAATTGCTGCACTTTTAATGCTACATTTTGTCACTGATTCCTTCTGCTTTGGTATTGCACATATCGTAGAAGTGGTACGCTGGTACTGCCTGTCCAAGTCCTCAACCCTCCACCTAGTTTGTTTGTTTATGATTCCCTGCTTTAATTCCTTGGATATCATCCTCTTCTTCTTCTCAGCACTGTCCTGTGCACTTGCTTTCTTAGGATCCATGATTAGAAACAAGAAATAACTGCATGAAACGTAAGGTAAACACTGGAATTCCCTCCACCGCGAGTGGAGTGGACTGAACGTTTTGGTACATATTGCCATCCCGTGGTGTTGTTCGGAAACTCGCTTATAGTATAGAGTACAACAAGGTCGCTACCAGGGTACAACAAGGTTGCTACCAGGGTACAACAAGATTTTCAAGGTACAAGGTCTGCCACAGTTGCTTCATGATGTCTGCCATTGCTGCTTCATGTTGTCTGTCACTGCTGCTTCATGTTGTCTGCCACTGCTGCTTCATGTTGTCTGCCACTGCTACCTCATGATGTCTGCCACTGCTGCTTCATGTTGTCTGCCACTGCTGCTTCATGTTGTCTGCCACTGCTGCTTCATGTTGTCTGCCACTGTTGCTTCATGTTTTCTGCCAAAGCTACTTCATGATGTCTGCTCCCACTTTTGCTAACGTGTTGAAGAGCTTTCCAACATGTGAAGGTTGAGGGGCAGTGCCAATCGGACAAGTATTGGACGGTGACATCATTTGTTTACTCTTGAGCATCGCCAAAGAATTGAACATTTCTGCTACTTTGAGCTTAATTTCAAGGTACTTTGTCGTGAAACCAGTTAAAATCATATCTATATCTGTAGTACCCTAGGTAGTAGGTTGGTAGACAGCAACTGCCCAGGGAGGTACTACCGTCCTGCCAAGTGAGTGTAAAATGAAAGCCTGTAATTGTTTTACATGATGGTAGGATTGCTGGTGTCGTTTTTTCTGTCTCATGAACATGCAAGATTTCAGGTACGTCTTGCTACTTCTACTTACACTTAGGTCACATTACACATACATGTACAAGCATATATAGTGGACCCCCGCATAACGATCACCTCCAAATGCGACCAATTATGTAAGTGTATTTATGTAAGTGCATTTGTACGTGTATGTTTGGGGGTCTGAAATGGACTAATCTACTTCACAATATTCCTTATGGGAACAAATTCGGTCAGTACTGGCACCTGAACATACTACTGGAATGAAAAAAGTTCGTTAACCGGGGGTCCACTGTATATATATACACACCCCTCTGGGTTTTCTTCTATTTTCTTTCTAGTTCTTATTCTTGTTTATTTCCTCTTATCTCCTTGGGGAAGTGGAACAGAATTCTTACTCCGTAAATCATGCGTGTTGTAAGAGGCAACTAAAATACCGGGAGCAAGGGGCTAGTAACCGCTCCTGTATATATTACTAAATGTAAAAGGAGGAACTTTCGTTTTTCCTTTTGGGCCACCCTGCCTCGGTGGGATACGGCTGGTGTGTTGAAAGAAAGAAAGATCTGTAGTATATCTTCCATTCTATCAAATGAGACCAAAAAAAAAATAGAATACAACCATTAGCCTCTTGCTAAGGGGAGGCTAATGGCTGAGACGTGAACTCCGTTATTTATGGTCTGATATCTTTCATATTTGGTGTATGTTAAGAACCATCTTTCCATCATACATTGCCCAAATTTCAATAAAATAATCCAACAAACAACTGAGATCCAATTCCCTAGATCAAGAACAAGAGTCTCTCACCAGCATCAAAGAACCTCCCTTGAGGCCCGCTTGCACCTGGAAATTTCACTTGTGTCTGGAAGCAAAAAATTGACTGAGTGACTGCTCGTATCTGGAAAAGCTGACACGTGGATACACTCGTAAGTAGTGGTTCCACTGTATATCTCCTTTGACGTTTGTGATCATTTCAGATTCCCTCAATGCCTTACAAGCCAATAAACAATTTGATTCCCCTCATCCATTAGTCCGTATTTAACTATGGTTGCGCTGTGTGGCTAGCAAGAACAAAGACATAGTTTCCTGTTTTGTCCCTGGACACGATGTGCAGGGCAATGAACAAGCTGGTGCTGCTGCGTGGTCAGAGGCGCATGATCTTCCAGTTTCCTATAGTGGCAGTATTCCGTTCAGAGATGATTATCCAGTCTCCGCAGCCGTTGGCAACGATGATGGTCAGGCATGCACCATAACAAATTGCACTCTATTAAACCACTTTTATGTTTGTGGCCATCTTCTTACCACTATTGCCGTTCTCAGGAGAGACTGCATTGGCCATATGCGCCTTACCCATGGGTATCATGAAAGGACTCCCTATTCCTCTCTGAGGTGTGTCGGGTCCCTATTTTGGTTCTTCATTTTCTTGTCAATTACCCGGTTTTCCAGCGAGCTCGCAGGATTTACCTCCAACACTGCCACCGCCCTACCACTCTTACTTTATCTTCCTTTCTTGCAGACGGCCCTGCCTTGACTTACACTCACTTTGACTTTTTGTCAGCAACTGCTTTTCTGTACGAACTTTGACACAAAGTCCTTAGCGTCCCGTTCAACCCTTTTCTCCCCTCACCTCTGATCCCCTCTCTTTTTAGCTGTTTATAGCCTCAGCACTTTTTTCTGCCCCACAGTGCTGTATGACCCTTTGGGGTAGTTTCAAATTTAGGTTAGATAAATATATGAGTGAGAGGGGTTGGATTTGAGTGGGACTTGCAAATGAGTGGATAGGGTTACCAGACCTTATTTCTTGGGTAGCATTGAAAATTGGGTTGGGCAAATGTTTTGTTAGTGGGATGGATTGTAAAGGACCTGCCTAGTATGGGCCAACAGGCCTGCTGCAGTGTTCCTCCTTTCTTACATTCTTATGTTTGATTATTATTATTATAATAATTCACCTACATGACAAAATCAACAGTTGATGGTAATTTTAATAAATTTTCAAAACAATTGAAGGTGTTCTACTGTATTTGTTTTCTGTCTATTATTAACTTCATTTTTTGTTTACCATATTAGCTGCTTTCCACTTTTCAAGAATGAGCCAAAAATAAGAGCACATCATTAATTCAGTAGCTGACATGCCAGAAATGCACTGATATCACAGTTCAAAGAGGTTTTCAAGCTATTTCCCCCACAAACTTTTCAGCGCTGAGGTGGGAATTACATTTACATTTATGAGGGGATTTTTTTTTTTTAACACGTCAGCCGTCTAGGCAGGGTGACCCAAAAACGAAACACTTTCACCATCATTCACACACAATCAGTCTTTGCAGAGGCTCTCAGATACGACAGCTTAGGCATCACCCCAAACGACCAATATCCCACACCCCTCCTTTAAAGTGCTGGCACTGTTCTTCCCACCTCCAGGACTCAAGTTTGGCTAACTGGTTTCTCTAAATCCCTTCACAAAATATTACCCTGCACACTTCAACAGCTCATCAGGTCCCAAAAACCTTTCGTCTCCATTCACTCCTAACACGCTCACACATGCCTGCGTGTGAAGCATGGGTGATGAATGTTGCAGCGAGGAGAAGGCTGGAGGCAGTGGAGATGTCATGTCTGAGGGCAATGTGTGGTGTGAATATAATGCAGAGAATTCGTAGTTTGGAAGTTAGGAGGAGGTGCGGGATTACCAAAACTGTTGTCCTGAGGGTACGCCAATAGATGTGAAAGATGCTTCGTTTTCTCCTGGAAAGCCCCTTGAGACTACCCCTACAGAAATAGAGGATTCTGCTCCAGCAGTTAGTCAAACCCCGCTGGAAAATATTGAACCTGGTGAAGAGGCTCAAGGGCTACGAAGGTCGGGACGTGTACGTCGCCCACCTAACAGTTTGGGAGATTACTGTCTCTGATATTTTAGAAGGGGGAGATTGTAGTGATACTGCTCCTGTGGGGAGCAGCAGCAGGATAATACTGCACCACCTCTCGGGGCCCTTAACAACAACAACAGTTTGGTGTGTGTCATGGGCGCCAACACATGGTGTGTGATTCTCTTCTCTTATATCCATATATTAGTGATGCAGATTACATGGTGAGTTTAAATATGTGGCCTGTAGTTATAACTTTTCTCTTGACATATGCAAGACATCACCATCCCTGTAGAAGCCGTTATTAGATGTACTAGTCATTATATTTTGTTGTTGCAGAGGTACTATGAAGATTCTATGTTCAATAAAACCTAGAGATAAGGCCTGTGTTTCTATCACAAAAGTGTGATAACACAACACAATAGTCCAGGTGTGATAACACAACACAATAGTCCAGGTGTGATAACACATACAATAGTCCAGGTGTGATAACACAACACAATAGTCAAGGTGTCATAACAACACAATAGTTAAGGTGTCATAACACAACACAATAGTCGAGGTGTAATAACACAACATAATAGTCGAGGTGTGATAACACATACAATAGTCGAGGTGTGATAACACAATAGCCGAGGTGTGATAACACAACACAATAGTCGAGGTGTGATAACACAACACAATAGCCGAGGTGTGATAACACAACACAATAGTTGAGGTGTGATAACACAACACAATAGTCCAGGTGTGATAACACATACAATAGTCCAGGTGTGATAACAAACATAGTCCAGGTTGATAACACAACACAATGTCGAGTGTCATTAACACAACACAATAGTCCAGGTGTGATAACAACACAATAGTCGAGGTGTGATAACACAACACAATAGTCCAGGTGTGATAACACATACAATAGTCCAGGTGTGATAACAACACAATAGTCGAGGTGTGATAACACAACACAATAGTCCAGGTGTGATAACACATACAATAGTCCATGTGTGATAACAACACAATAGTCGAGGTGTCATAACACAACACAATAGTCAAGGTGTCATAACAACAATAGTCGAGGTGTCAACACAATACAATAGTCGAGGTGTCATAACACAACACAATAGTCGAGGTGCCATAACAACACAATAGTCGAGGTGTCATAACACAACACAATAGTAGAGGTGCGATAACACAACACAATAGTCGAGGTGCGATAACACAACAAGTTTGAAAAATTATTAACATTGACATTGCCTATTTTGTTTAAATGGTTTTCATAGTTCACTATCATGTAGGTGTTATACAGGTTTCTGCATTACCCGGAAACAGGTATTAAGAAGTTTGACGTAATGTATAACCTGTTATAATTGTCAACGATAATTTAATGATCAATATTTGTGGGTACTGTAAAGTAGTTTAAGGGGCTCTTCATCCAGTTAACTGGATCTAATGTGTCCTATTTCACAGGCGCTATATGACCCCTTCTAGTTTAGAGCTTTCATCTGATTACAGTCAGGGCCAGATTAAGAAGTCTCCGGGCCCTAGGCTATTCAGATTGGAAGGGCCCCTTTGAGTTACAGGTAAGCAAAGCGACCCCTTCCAGCTTGGGGTTGGGGTTGGGTGGGGGGTCGGTGTGAGCCTTTTTAACCCTGTAACCCTATCAGGTACCTCCCTTAACATTTAGAGGCGAAAACAAACATTTATCCATACACATCAATGTCTATCAACAACACTTCAGTTAATTTGTCACAGTACAAGTCTAGATAACGTGTAATTACTACAGAAAATTGGAGAGGAATCTCCCATACTCGCCCATTAGCGGGAAAACACAGCTGTTCTGATGTAAACAAAGGCGTGTTGAGTGTTACCATTTATGGTTAGGTTTATTTATTTTTATTTTATTTTATTTCATTATTTATTTTTGTTTTGATTAATTTTTAAAAATCAATTACTCTCCAAACACTTGAACTCTTTAGGTAGGGACTCCTTTGCACTTGCACCATGTGCGCAGTCTTGGATGAGCCCCTGAACCCCTTGGACCGCGGGGCCCCCAAATGCGCGGGGCCCTATGCAAATGCCTAGTTTGCCTATGCGGTAATCTGGCCCTGATTACAGTATAACAGCTGTGAACAGCTGTCTTCAATGACTGATGCATCAAATGGAAAATGGATGGATCATGTCTTGGCTTATGGTCGTGTAGACACAAATTTTGTTGGATCCTGAGCAATAACTGGAAAATGCATGTTCTGGTCGGCTTGAAACTTTTAATGGTTATGCTTTTTTCCTCAAGGAAAACAATCTCTTGATGCTAGGTTGTGTATATTATATGCCAATTTTATTAATCGCATTGTTGTCTATGAAGCAACTGAAGAATCTTACTGTTGAAGAGAAATAAATCAGTATTTGACTTAGGTTATCTTAGGGCAAATCAACTTTATGTTCTTTGATGTGACTATAACATCTGTTATGTAATTTACACATACATAAGTTTTCTTATTTTCTCTCTTTGAAGTTGGTCAATCTTACTTAGAGAAAAGTTTTCATTTATTTTAGCATGCTTAATTCCTTGTTCCGTTTATTGGAAAATGGAGAAAATGAAATTTTGCTTTTCATGGGATAATTACTGAGTAGCACATGTGATTATTTTGCAGTCATCCTTGCTAATGACCCCATAATACAACTTGTGACCATCTCCAAGCTTCCAGTCATCCTTGCTAATGACATCATAATACAACTTGTGACCATCTTCAAGCTTCCAGTCATACTTGCTAATGACGTTATAATACAACTTGTGACCGTCTTCAAGCTTCCAGTCATCCTTGCTCCTGACGTCATAGTACAACTTGTGACCGTCTTCAATCTTCCAGTCATCCTTGCTGATGATGCCATAATACAACTTGTGACCATCTTCAAGCTTCCAGTCACCATTGCTAATGAAGTCATAATACAACTTGTGACTGTCTTCAAGCTTCCAGTCGTCCTTGCTAATGACGTCATAATACAACTTGTGACTATCTTCAAGCTTCCAGTCATCCTTGCTCCTTATGTCATAATACAACTTGTGACCGTCTTCAAGCTTCCAGTCATCCTTGCTAATGACGCCATAGTACAACTTGTGACCATCTTCAAGCTTCCAGTCACAATTGCTAATGAAGTCATAATACAACTTTTGACCGTCTTCAAGCTTCCAGTCATCCTTGCTAATGATGCCATAATACAACTTGTGACCGTCTTCAAGCTTCTAGTCACTATTGCTAATGAAGTCATAATACAGCTTGTGACCGTCTAAAAGCTTCCAGTCATCCTTGCTAATGGCGTCATAATACAACTTGTGACCGTCTTCCATCTTCCAGTCATCCTTGCTCCTGACGTCATAATACAGCTTGTGACCATCTTCAAGCTTCCAGTCTTCCTTGCTAATGACACCATAATACAACTTGTGACCATCTTCCATCTTCCAGTCATCCTTGCTCCTGATGTCATAATACAACTTGTGACCATCTTCAACCTTCCAGTCATTCTTGCTCCTGACGTCATAATGCAACTTGTGTCCATCTTCAAGCTTCCAGTCATCCTTGCTAATAACGTCATAATACAGCTTGAGACTGTCTTCAAGCTTTCAGCCATCCTTGCTGCTGACGTCATAACACAGCTTTTGACCGTCTTCAAGCTTCTAGTCATCCTTGCTAATGAATCCATAATACAGCTTGTGACAGTCTTCAAGCTTCCATTCATCCTTGCTCCTGACATCATAATACAACTTTTTGACCGTCTTCAAGCTTCCAGTCATCCTTGCTAATGATGTCATAATACAACTTGTAACCGTTTTCAACCTTCCAGTCATCCTTGCTCCTGACGTCATAGTACAACTTGTGACCGTCTTCAAGCTTCCAGTCATCCTTGCTAATGACGCCATAATACAACTTGTGACCGTCTTCAAGCTTCCAGTCATCCTTGCTAATGACTCCATAATACAACTTGTGACCGTCTCCAAGCTTCCAGTCATCCTTGCTCCTGACATCATAATACAACTTGTGACCGTCATCAAGCTTCCAGTCATCCTTGCTAATGTTGCCATAATACAACTTGTGACCGTCTTCAAGCTTCCTGTCTTTCTTGCTCCTGACGTCATAATACAGCTTGTGACCGTCTTCAAGCTTCCACTCCTCCTTGCTAATGACGCCATAATACAACTTGTGGCCATCTTCAAGCTTCCAGTCATCCTTGCTCCTGACGTCATAATACAACTTGTGACTGTCTTCAACCTTCCAGTCATTCTTGCTCCTGACGTCATAATGCAACTTGTGTCCATCTTCAAGCTTCCAGTCATCCTTGCTAATAATGTCATAATACAGCTTGTGATCGTCTTCAAGCTTCCAGTCATTCTTGCTCCTGATCTCATAATACAGCTTGTGACTATCTTCAAGCTTCCAGTCATCCTTGTTAATGACGCCATAATAGAGAATGTGACCGTCTTCAAGCTTCCAGTAACCCTTGCTCCTGACGCCATAATACAACTTGTGACCGTCTTCAAGCTTCCAGTCACCCTTGCTAATGACATCATAATACAACTTGTGACTGTCTTCAAGCTTCCAGTCATCCTTGCTAATGACGCCATAATACAACTTGCGACCGTCTTCAAGCTTCCAGTCATCCTTGCTAATGACGTCATAATACAACTTGTGACCGTCTTCTAGCTTCCAGTCATTCTTGCTCCTGACGTCATAATGCAACTTGTGACCGTCTTCAAGCTTCGAGTCATCCTTGCTAATAGCGTCATAATACAGTTTGTGACTGTCTTCAAGCATGCAGTCATTCTTGCTCCTGACATCATAATACAGCTTGTGACAGTCTTCAAGCTTTCAGTCATCCTTGGTCCTGACGTCATAACAGCTTGTGACCATCTTCAAGCTTTCAGTCATCCTTGCTCCTGACATCATAATACAGCTTCTGACCATCCTCAAGCTTTTAGTCATCCTTGCTAATTATGCCATAATACAGCTTGCGACAGTCTTCAAGTTTCCAGTCATCCTTGCTCCTGACGTACTCACCTATTTGTACTCGCCTATTTGTGGTTGCAGGAGTCGATTCATAGCTCCTGGCCCCACCTCTTCGCTGATTGCTACTAGGTCTTCTCTCCCTGCCCCATGAGCTTTATCATACCTCGCCTTAAAACCTTAAAACTATGTATGGTTCCCGCCTCCACTACATCACTTTCTAGGCTATTCCACGGCTTGACTACTCTATGGCTGAATAAATACTTCCTAACATCCCTTTGATTCATCTGAGTCTTCAGCTTCCAATTGTGACCTCTTGTGTCTGTGTCCCATCTCTGGAACATCCTGTCTTTGTCCACCTTGTCTATTCCATGCAGTATTTTATATGTCGTTATCATGTCTCCCCTGACCCTCCTGTCCTCCAGTGTCGTCAGGCCAATTTCCCTCAACCTTTCTTCGTAGGACAATCCCCGTAGCTCTGGGACTAGTCTTGTTGCAAACCTTTGCACTTTCTCTAATTTCTTGACGTGCTTGACTAGGTGTGGATTCCAAACTGGTGCTGCATACTCCAGTGTGGGCCTGACGTAAATGGTATAGAGTCTTGAACGAATCCTTACTGAGGTATCGGAACGCTATCCGTAGGTTTGCCAGGCGCCCGTATGCTGCAGCAGTTATCTGATTGATGTGCACCTCAGGAGATATGCTCGGTGTTATACTCACCCCCAGATCTTTTTCCTTGAGTGAGGTTTGCAGTCTTTGGCCATCTAAACTATATTGTGCCTGCAGTCTTCTTTGCCCTTCCCCAATCTTCATGACTTTGCATTAGGCAGGGTTAAACTCAAGGAGCCAGTTGCTGGACCAGGCTTGTACCCTGTCCATGTCTCTCTTGTAGTCCTGCCTGATCCTCATCCGATTTGATTCTTCTCATAATACAACTTGTGACCGTCTTCAAGCTTCCAGTCACCCTTGCTAATGACGTCATAATACAACTTGGGACCGTCTTCAAGCTTCCAGCCATCCTTGCTAATGACGTCATAATACAACTTGTGACCGCCTTCAAGCTTCCAGTCATCCTTGCTAATGACGTCATAATACAACTTTTGACCGTCTTCAAGCTTCCACTCATCCTTGCTCCTGACTTCATAATACAACTTGTGACAGCACTTGAGTTCCGCAAGTGCTGCAGATTTGTTGTAACTATTTGCACGAGTGGATTACACTGACTTAGGACATTGTGCTACCATCAGTACCTACGTAGGCTTAAAATGAGTGAGGAATGTCTGGCCTGCTGGGTGACCTTGAAAATGGCACTATAAGACCCGCATGCCACTTGCACCCATACTGCGTGTGTCTAGTGGTGAGATGAATGTCCCTTCCTCGACTTTCCTATTCACCAGTATCCCTTAACTAGTCGCCATTATCTACATATGGGATAAGGGCGAGTTTAGCTGATCCAGGCTAAACAGCGCTCCAAGCCAGCCAGTGAAGGCCAAGTTACACTGCAGCTACATCTGTTCTGAGTCCCAGAATACCTTCGTGAACTTTCTACAGTGTTCCGGCCGTACCTTCGATGTTGTGAGAATTAGTTCTTAGGTAGTGAAAATTTGTCTGTCATTCCAAGACACGTGTACTAGATGTGTTAAGTGCTGCGGGTTTGGAGTAATTAACAAGTAGTACAGTGTTGGTAACTCTTGAGACGACTGTGGGCCCAGTGAATGACCTTGAAAATCGCACTGCGACCTGCTGGCCACTACACCCATATTGCCTGTGTCTAGCGAGGTGAATATCCCTTCCTTGTCCCTTCTCTCTTATGGAATAAAGGCGGTTTCGCTGACCCAAAAGTAACAGACTAACTCTTCCACCTTAAGCACCTGAACTAGAAGTGACCTATGGATGTGAACGAAGTAAATGATGGTGAAGGCGAATTTGTACGTTTTAGAAGTAAGGGAGCTTTGAAAAAAGAAAGAGGATTTCAAAGGAGGCTTGCTGCAAGAAACAACGAGAGCAACAACAACCATCGCAGAACGGTTAGGCTTGATTTCCCTGCTAACACTGAGATTGAGGTCAAGTTTAGATGGTTTTACGAAGCTTCATTAGAGAACCCAGAGGAAAACCTTCGGATTCGCTTTCGTCATGACTAGGATAATTACGTTTTTGTTACTAACGCCCCCAACATTCATAAAAAAAACTTCTTACTATAAAATTTAAACACCCCAAACCCCAAAACTGCCCCCCCAAAAGATCCCTAAATTTATGTTATCCTCAATGTCAATAAGTCAGGATCCAAATTCTGTTGTCAGACAATTTTTGAAAAACTCGCCCGATTTCCCAAATGTTTGATAGGGCTGGGGGTTTGGGCCAAAGGGACTCCCCTCATAATCTATTTTGTCAGCATTACAGAGTTCAAAATAGTTTTGTAAAAACCACCTCCCGTAATGCTAAAGTGTCAGAGCTGGGGTCACATTGTTTGGGAAAATGCCCTCAAGTCAAGGTTCAGTGTGTCCAAGGCCCCACCCTTTCTCCCAGTGCTATGATATGATCAAGAAACACCAGCCCGTTGCTTACAATGTATCAATTGTGATCCCCGGGGTGTCAGCTGCCATGCTGACTGCAAGCGAAAGTGTCACATCGCCAGCCGCGGGCTCCCCCCCTCACCCATCCCCCCCCCTTATGAGGCAGTAGGCCTCCAGATACTTCAGTCTAAATTACGGACTCTCCCTGATTTCAACAATACGTTGACGGTCGTCGGGGAACATAACAGCCGATCACTTTGCTACAACACTAGTAATGCTGCGGGTTTTGACACCCCGTCGGGCTGAGTCACCTGTCGTCACCCCTGGCTCAGCTGACTGGGACTTCAACCTCCAGATGAACTAGTCTGCTGGGGGTACAAACATCAATGGCATAATAGATGGAGAAGCAACAATGGGGGTTTGAAACAACTTGGCACACGAGGAAAAATTTAGAGTTGCAAATGAGTACATCAACCAACAGTCAGCTTTTATAAAAATGGTGTGGTGATGATGAAAAAACTGATGTTAGTGGTGTTAATAATTACAAATGTGAAATGAGTGAAATTTTTGTACTGGTGGGGAATGACCCGGTTGTTGATAATGGTGTATGTATCACTGGTCATAATGAGGGGAAAGTGAACTGTGATGAATGAGAGTGTAATAAAAGAAAGGAGGTAGTGCTGGGTAGTGTCACACCTACATTCACAGACAAAACGCTGTGCCTCTGTGTACAAAGCCCCCAAGAGGTCTGCTAATGGAAGTGCACTTAATCAGGATAAGGTAAAATGATGATATTGATTGATTATCCCTGTTTGTTATTTAGTAAGTTTTTTAATTTTCTGAGAAATTAAATTCTATCCCTGATTTTTTTAAAATGGAACCAAACTTATAAATATCTATTTTAATTGGGAAATTTTGCATCATTAGAAAAAGATTTTCTGCCCTGATTAAAGTAACCATGAATCCATTGATATTGTTGTCTACAAGAGTGCAGAGTCCAAAAAAACCCAACTCCTAAATTGCCATCATTTGTTGAAAATCTCAAATCACTAATTCTTGTGTTCTATATATTAAAAAATCATTTCCCCATCAATTCTTGAAATAAAAAAAACGGGGGGGGCTACAGTATCACGGTTTTAGGATTTATTTTGGGAATTCCCTTCAACATATTTAACTTGTACGTCCGTTTATAAGTTTAATATTGGAGCTCCCATTTGTGCCAGTTGAACTACTCCCCATTATTGGTGTTTATAATGCAAAGACAAAAAGCTTGGGAAAATTATTTTGGTAACGTAATGGCAATCAACGTTGTCACCTTTTAAACATCATGAAAATTGGGCAATTGAGGTGACCTTGAACCCCACACATTATGGAGGTTCCCTTTGATCTGTTTTTGGCTTCAAATTACTTCTCCCAGCTGTGGTCTTCCATTTTAACATATAGCTCTGATCTTTTCCCAAAAGGCAAAACCTTCTAGTATTGGAATAAATATCCCCCCTGGTGGGTATTCAAACGGGAAAAGTCTTAAAGTTTCCCCCGATCAAAATGATGACTTTTTTGCCAGTGACTGATGGTATAATTCCTATGATGACCTCTGTCAGACTTTTTAAAAAATGACCTTGGAGCAGTATTTTAAATTCTTTGAGCCCCCTCTGAAAACCTCCTACTACTCTAAAGCCAAATGCTTCCCTAATAAACAAGGTCCTATAAAAAAACCCTACCTATTACAAAGATTTTAAACTTTAACATTTAAACGTACTGCTGCGACTAGGGCCCAGCCATAGAAAACCCTCGTACAAATGAAATGTGAGCCTTTCCAAATGCCCTTGCGCTGCCCGGAGGGGTATGACAAGGGTGCGGGAAACAACTGGGAACAATTGGTCAATGGCTCATGCCAACCCCACTTAGCGGGCATGGAGGGACATAAATAAATTAAAGGGAACAGAACTGGGCAATCGCGCCCCCCATCCCTTTCATAGGGGAAAATTTGTGTTGGGCTGTACATCTAGCTTGAAGTTTCCCATACCACACAGCAAAATTTAAACCCAAAAATGAGCAAGGGGGAAAACTTGTTTGCTTTATGCTCAGCAAAGGGAGATGATGCAAAAAATTCCTTTCCTAACTATGAACTTTATGCAGCACTAAGGGCAACTCCACGTCCCTGGGGAATGGATTACTTACAACATATCAGATTGTGTTGAGTACCAGGGAATCCTTTACTTTAATTTTTAAAAACTGAGTTATGTCACGGGGAGTCCCCAAAAATTTGGGCCAATAGCCCCATTTTTCCCCTTTTGAAGCCCAATCAACAAAAAATATTTCCCCAATATCCCCATAGCTGCTTGTGTAAAACTTCGAAAGGATGATTTTTAATCGTCTTATGCACGAATTTAAACAATTTTTGTCTCCCCCGGGTTTCTGGCTTCAGCATAGAAGGGTGTGCATCATTGCATTACCACCTTTCTCACCCCGCCACTGAAAGCCTTCACTACCCTTTCCTTTACCTTTTAAAACTTTTTGAGTAGCCAACCCACATGTAATCATTAGTGAACTTGCCGAATGGATGTTGGAGGATGGTTCTCTCTGGGTTAAAGGGGTTTCCTTTCAACAAAATATCTGTTTTTCAGGGGCATAGAAGCGAACTAAAAAATTTTGAATTAGGAAAACCCCCCAGGGGGGTGTGTTTTTGTCCCCCCCTTTTAACATTTTTATTATTCCTTTCTTAAAGCCATGCCTAGCCAGCCCCCCATTTTATGGTTTGTTTTCTGATGACATAAAGATTCACACCACCGGATTTCCAACACCCAAAAAGTTCTTTAACATGTACTAGCTGGGTGTCAGGACCTGGGGGTTTATTCTAGGGGGAAAAACAAAGATACTAAAGGCGTCCCCTCGGGAGAGATGACAGTTCGTCAGACCAGTTGATATGGGGCTCTTCAGGATTGTAAGCGATACATATCTAGGCTTTGAGGCACCCCCTAAGGAAGGTTCCTTTATGTTGTGAGGGGCTTTGATTTAGGGGTTGGTTTTTGTGCCCAGTTCCCGAATTAAGCCTGAATGCCCTTTCCCCATCCCCCCAAAGCGCTGTTAACCCTCGGGTTTGCGCTTCCCCCTTTATTATTTATAATAATAAAGCTTTTAGGGGTTCCACTACTTGGCCTGTTTAACGAGACTTTTTCGCCAAAACAAAAAAGGGTGGACACTTAGGTTTTGGCTGGGTTTACCCCCGGATGGGCTAAGTTAAAATTGTGAAAATGAGGGATCTTGCTTATATTAATCATTGGTTTATTATACAGCGCCATATTGCATTGTGTCTGATGGAAGCTTGAAGGGCTGGAAAAACTGCAAAAAAGAAGCAATGGGATCATCCCAGGATGCCCTTGTACCCAAAATTTTAAACATGGGAAAGAACTTAATATTCCAAACATTAGGAAAACGTTTTACGAAAGAAATATCCCTTTTTGGGGGGAATATCTTTGGGTGCCTTCAAACCCCCGCACAGAACCCCCCAAACTTTCCTCACAAGGTGAACATCCTTCCAAAAGGATAAAAAACGGAACCGACCCCCGCATGAACCACTACATGACTATATCAAGTTAACAAAGAGACATTTCCCCGTCCATGGGTATTACCCATTTCCAAAATACCATTTCCTCCATTTCCCCCCAAAACTCTTCTTAAATCACAACCAAAGCTTCGTCTTGAAGCCAAACATGATGCCTTAAGCTGTATTGATAACTTAGTCACACAGAACAATCACAAATTATTTACGTTGATGGTTCTGTTCACCAGTCCACTGGTGCAGCTGGTAGTGCTGCTGTTGTCACACAGAGTGATTGCTCTCGTAAAGAAATTGGAGCATGCATCAATAACTGGGCCTCTACCCTTCAAACAGAACTGTTTGCCATACTCCTTGCACTCAAATGTGTCCATGTATCTAAGGTTGACACTTTAATTGTAACTGATTCTCTGTCATCCATAAATGCTCTCAACTCATTCCTCTTCAAGGGGGCTCCTTGGCGTGGTGAAGAGGCTCTTGGTCTGAGGAATTAGACCTATCGGTCTTCTTCCTCAGACCGAACCTAATTACCCCCCAATCTCCCCTCCCCTATCCCATCCTCCCCTTTTTCCTTTCCTCCTCCTCCTCCCCACCCCTCCCTTTTGCCCTTCCTCTTTTTGTCCTTTGGGATTTCTCCCACAGGCGCGCAAGTTCCTAGGTAGGGGAAAGGATACCGGGGTCCATCCCATTCCGTTGAGGTTCTTAGCGGTGGCGTAGTTTGCCGTGGAATCTGGATCGCCTGGGGATGTCCCGATCCCTCTCCGGTATCCCGGAGTAGCTTTGGGTGTCTTTCGGGCGACGAGTGTATCTCTGGAAGCCACCTCTATACCTCAAACTTTGGGCATGCATTCTCAGAAATGCGTGCCTTGGTGGTCTCCTGCTTGTGCTCGTGCAGTACGTTTGAAACGCGCTGCATGGGGCAGGTACCGGTACAATAGAACCACAGAGCGACTCCTTGATTTTAAACAGAAGCGTGCGATCGCTCGCCGTGTCATCCGTGACGCTAAACGCACTTGCTGGCGAGATTATGTCCCCACCATCACCTCTGCTTCCTCTATGAGTGCAGTCTGGAAAAAAGTACGAAAACTGAGTGGTAAATATTCTCCTGACCCGGCTCCTGTTCTGCGGGTTGCGGTGTTGATATAGCAAACCCACTAGATGTTGCCAATGAAATTGGCAATCATCTGGTCCGTATTCCTCAGGGACTCCATCTATGCCCCTCATTTCTTTCCTCAAAGTCTGCCAGAGAGTTAGCACCCTTGGACTTTTCTTCTCTCAGAGAAGAACATTTATAATGTGCCTTTTACACTTCAAGAACTGGAGGCAACACTCTCAGCTTGTCGATCATCGGCAGCTGGGGCCCGACGACATTCATATTCGTATGCTACAACATTTACATCAGTCAGCCCTTGCAGTCCTATTACGCCTTTACAATCTTATTTGGTCACAAGGATTTCTTCCACAGCTGTGGAAATCCGCCATTGTTCTCCCTTTCCGCAAACCAGGCACTACGGGACATGAAACCTCCCACTATCGTCCCATTGCTCTTACCAGTGCAGTTTGCAAAGTAATGGAACGCCTAGTAAATAGACGTTTAGTGTGGTATTTAGAGACACACAACAGTCTCTCCACTCGTCAATATGGCTTTCGTAAGGGACGTTCTACCATAGACCCCTTACTACGCTTGGATACGTATGTTCGTAATGCCTTTGCGAATAACCACTCGGTTATTGCCATATTTTTTGACCTTGAGAAGGCATATGACACAACTTGGAGGTATAATATTTTAGCCCAAGCCCACTCCTTAGGTCTTCGAGGCAATCTACCATCCTTCCTTAAGAACTTTTTAACTGACAGGCATTTCCGTGTTTGGGTTAATAATGTGCTCTCCCCGGACTTTATCCAAGCTGAAGGTGTCCCCCAGGGATGTGTTCTGAGCACAACACTTTTTCTCCTTGCTATTAATGATTTGGCCTCTAGTCTTCCATCAAATATTTGGTCATCACTCTATGTTGATGACTTCGCTATTGCCTGTGCAGGCGCTGACTGTCACCTCCTTACAGTTTCTCTCCAACATGCAGTCGACCATGTTTCCAATTTGGGCCACCACACGTGGGTTTAAATTTCCAGCACTAAAACCCACCAAATCACTTTCACTAGACGCTCTGTCATCTCCGATCATCCCTTTTTACCTCTATGGCTCCCGTATCCCTGAACGTGATACAGTCAAGTTTCTGGGCCTCCCTCTTTGATCGTAGGTTATCCTGGAAACCTCAAAATTACCTCTCTGAAGGCAACTTGTCACAGCCGGCTGAACCTTCTTAAAAACTTGCTCATCTTTCGTGGGGAGCTGATCGTCGAACCCTCCTTTGCCTACATTCCACCCTTATTTTATCGAAACTTGATTATGGTGACCAGATCTATTCAGCGGCATCTCCTGCTACTCTCTCTAGCCTTAACCCCATTTTATCACCAAGAATTACGTTTATGCCTTGGTGCTTTTCGCTCTTCCCCTGTCGAGAGCCTCTATCCAGAAGCGAACGTTCCATCCTTTCCGATCGCCGTGATGCCCATTGCCTGCGCTACTATGTACGCTCTCATGATCTCCGCAATCCTTCCATTTATAGAATGGTCACTGATTTAGTAGACATTCTTTATTTGTTCGCCGCCCCTGTTTACTCCGTCCCTTCTCTCTTCGCCTTCATTCGCTCTTGTCTTCTCTTCAACTACCACCTTTCTATGTACATGTAGCATCTCACTTTTCCCTACCCCCTGGGAAGTTCCAGCTGTTCGAACTGTTCTTTCTCCCTCCCTTGCTCGAAAGCCCAACTGTCTACGGTCGCTTCCCGCTCTCTTTTTCTTGACCACTTTCACTCTCATTCTCATGCCATTGCTGTGTACATAGATGGCTCTAAGTCTTCTGACGGCGTAGGATTCGCAGCACTGTTTCCGGACAGCGTCGTACAAGGGCATTTACTATCTTCGGCTAGTATTTTTACTGCTGAATTATATGCCATCCTTACAGCACTTATCCGTATTGCATCTATGCCTGTGTCATCATTTGTGGTTGTCTCAGACTCCCTTAGTGCTTTACAGGCTATACAAAAATTTGATACACCTCACCCCTTAGTCCTCCGTATCCAACTTTGACTACGCCGCATCTTTACCAAGCATAAAGATATTGTTTTTTGTTGGGTCCCTGGTCATGTTGACGTACAGGGCAATGAACAGGCAGACACTGCTGCGGGGTCAGCAGTACATGACCTACCAGTTTCTTATAGAGGTATTCCATTTACGGACTATTTTGCTGCAATATCTTCCCACCTTCACACCCGTTGGCAACAACGTTGGTCTACTATGCTCAGCAACAAACTTCAATCTATTAAACCGAGTATAGGTTACTGGCCGTCTTCTTATCACCAGTGTCGAGGTTGGGAGACTACTCTCTCCCGTCTTCGCATTGGCCATACTCGTCTTACTCGTGGATATCTCGTGGAGAGGCGTCTTGCTCCTCTCTGTGAAAATTGCCAAGCTCCATTATCAGTCAGCCACATTCTGTTGGACTGCCCACTTTATCAACGAGCACGCAGAATTTACCTCTGTCGTCGTCTTCGCTCCGCTGCTCTCTCTTTACCTTCCCTTCTCGCTGATGGACCCACCTTTCATCCGGACTCTCTCATTGACTTTTTGACAACGACTGACTGACTTCACAAATTCTGATACCTTCAGCCCTTTCTACTTCAATCTCTTGCTACCCTCTACCCCCGTACTATCCCCTGCCCCGCTGTTTTCTGTAACCTGCTGATCATCCCTCCTCCCTTCTGCCATCCAATTCCCTTGCTTCCTTCCCTACCCTGCAGCGCTGTATAGCCCTTGTGGCTTAGCGCTTCTTTTTGATTATAATAATAATCTCAACTTATTAAGTATAAATTGTGGCATGCTTGTGTCAGAAGCCAGACACAGGTATGGTAAGATTGTGGACAGTGGAGTCAGAGTGCACATGCTGTGGATTCCATCTCACATAGGTCTTCAGATGCATGATAGAACTGATAAATTGATTAAGCTGTATGCTTTCAAAGAGGGGGTAGATTACAATCTTGGGTTGTCAGTTAGCAGTTTGAGAACAATAATACGAAAAGAACTTCAAATGAACTTTATTGACTTAAGACTTAGGGAGACTGACACAAGTCAGTCCATCTATCATCATTCCATCATGCAGGAGGAGCCACATGTCTATGGTGCATCCAACAAGATAAGCAGACTCTTGGATGTCACTACTGCCCGGCTCCGGCTGGGTAACAAGTATCTATGGCAGGTTAAATCGCCACCACCAGATGTAGACCAAACGAAATGTAAACTTTGCCAGATGGACTATTGTCACACCTTGCATCATTATGTACTGGAGTGTGATCAAATTAATGAATTTAGAAACAACTCGCTCAGAAATGTTCAAGAAATGGCAAAGTATTTTATCCATAGTGGTATATTACAGACCATTCTGGAGAAATACCCTGACTTTGCTAGCTGTAAATAATGCATTACCATTGTGTGTGTGTGTACTCACCTATTTGTGGTTGCAGGGGTCGAGTCATAGCTCCTGGCCCTGCCTCTTCACTGATTGCTACTAGGTCCTCTCTCTCCCTGCTCCATGAGCTTTATCATACCTCGCCTTAAAACTATGTATGGTTCCCGCCTCCACTACTTCACTTTCTAGGCTATTCCACGGCTTGACTACTCTATGACTGAAGAAATACTTCCTAACATCCCTTTGATTCATCTGAGTCTTTAACTTCCAATTGTGACCTCTTGTGTCTGTGTCCCATCTCTGGAACATCCTGTCTTTGTCCACCTTGTCTATTCCGTGCAGTATTTTGTATGTCGTTATCATGTCTCCCCTGACCCTCCTGGCCTCCAGTGTCGTCAGGCCAATTTCCCTCAACCTTTCTTCATAGGACAATCCCCGTAGCTCTGGGACTAGTCTTGTTGCAAACCTTTGCATTTTCTCTAATTTCTTGACGTGCTTGACTAGGTGTGGATTCCAAACTGGTGCTGCATACTCCAGTATGGGCCTGACGTAAATGGTATACAGAGTCTTGAACGACTCCTTACTGAGGTATCGGAACGGTATCCGTAGGTTTGCCAGGCGCCCGTATGCTGCAGCAGTTATCTGATTGATGTGCACCTCAGGAGATATGCTCGGTGTTATACTCACCCCCAGATCTTTTTCCTTGAGTGAGGTTTGCAGACTTTGGCCATCTAAACTATATTGTGTCTGCGGTCTTCTTTGCCCTTCCCCAATCTTCATGACTTTGCATTTGGCGGGGTTAAACTCAAGGAGCCAGTTGCTGGACCAGGCTTGTAGCCTGTCCAGGTCTCTTCGTAGTCCTGCCTGATCCTCATCCGATTTGATTCTTCTCATTAACTTCACATCGTCCGCAAACACGGACACTTCTGAGTCTATCCCTTCCGTTATGTCATTCACATATACCAAGAACAGCACAGGTCCAAGGACTGCCCCCTGTGGAACCCCGCTTGTCACAGACGCCCACTTTGACACCTCGTCACGTACCATGACTCGTTGTTGCCTCCCTGTAAGGCATTCTCTTATCCATTGCAGTGCCTTTCCTGTTATGTGTGCCTGATCCTCTAGCTTTTGCAGTAACCTCTTGTGAGGAACTGTGTTGAAGGCTTCTTGCAGTCCAAAAAAATGCAGTCGACCACCCCCCCTCTCTTGTCTTTTGTCCCCC
>NC_069402.1:63666982-63711976 GCF_026875155.1 Cherax quadricarinatus | reverse complement strand
TTCCAGGTGTAATAATCATGTATCTCTCCCGCCTGCGTTCCAGGGAATACAGGTTTAGGAACCTCAAGCGCTCCCAGTAATTGAGGTGTTTTATCTCCGTTATGCGCGCCGTGAAAGTTCTCTGTACATTTTCTATGTCAGCAATTTCACCTGCCTTGAAAGGTGCTGTTAGTGTGCAGCAATATTACAGCCTAGATAGAACAAGTGACCTGAAGAGTGTCATCATGGGCTTGGTATCCCTAGTTTTGAAGGTTTTCATTATTCATCCTGTCATTTTTCTAGCAGATGCGATTGATACAATGTTGTGGTCTTTGCTGGTGAGATCTTCTGACATGATCACTCCCAGGTCTTTTACATTAGTTTTTCGCTCTGTTGTGTGGTTGGAATTTGTTTTTTACTCCGATGTAGTTTTAATTTCCTCTTGTTTTCCATATCAGAGTAATTGGAATTTCTCATCATTGAACTTCATATTGTTTTCTGCGGCCCATTTAAAGATTTGGTTGATGTCCGCCTGGAGCTTTGCAGTGTCTGCAATGGAAGACACTGTCATGCAGATTCGGGTGTCATCTGCAAAGGAAGACACGGTGCTGTGGCTGACATCCTTGTCTATGTCAGATATGAGGATGAGAAACAAGATGGGAGCGAGTACTGTGCCTTGTGGAACAGAGCTTTTCACCGTAGCTGCCTCGGACTTTACTCTGTTGACGACTACTCTCTGTGTTCTGTTTGTGAGGAAATTATAGATCCATCTACCAACTTTTCCCGTTATTCCTTTATCACGTATTTTTGTGTGCTATTACACCATGGTCACACTTGTCAAAGGCTTTTGCAAAATCTGTGTATACTACATCTGCAATTCGTTTGTCTTCTAGAGTATCCAGGACCTTGTCGTAGTGGTCCAGTAGTTGGGACAGACAGGAGCGACCTGCTCTAAACCCATGTTGCCCTGGGTTGTGTAATTGATGGGTATCTAGATGGGTGGCGATCTTGCTTCTTAGAACTTTTCAAAGATTTTTATGATATGCGACGTTGGTGCTATCGGTCTGTAGTTCTTTGCTATTGATTTACTGTCACCTTTGTGGAGTGGGGCTATGTCTGTTGTTTTTAACAACTGTGGGACGAGCCCTGTGTCCATGCTCCCTCTCCATAGGATGTTAAACGCACGTGATAGGGGCTTCTTGCAGTTCTTGATGAACACGGAGTTCCATTAGTCTGGGCCTGGGGCAGAGTGCATGGGCATGTCATTTATCGCCTTTTTGAAGTCATTTGGCGTCAGGATAACATCATATAGGTTTGCGTCTTCCAAATTCTGTGGCTCTCTCATAAAAAATAATTTATGTCTTGGACTCTCAGTCTGGTTAGCGGCTTGCTAAAAACTGAGTCATACTAGGACTTGAGTAGCTCACTCATTTCCTTGCTGTCATCTGTGTAGGACCCATCTTGTTTAATTAAGTAGGGGCTCAATACTGGATGTTGTTCTAGACTTTAATTTGGCATAAGAAAGGAAATACTTTGGGTTTCTTTCTATATTATTTATGGCCCTTTTTATTTCTTCCTTCCCTTTTCTTGCCCTTAAAAGGGTTTTTTTAGCTTTAGTTCGATTTTGCTATTTCTCTGCCCATGCCCCCTTACGTATTGCAATATTTTTGGCCCTTTCAGCCGTTGTTTTTTTTGTTCGCCTGTATAAGGCGAAGTTTGATTCTTCTCCCCTTTTTCAAAAAGGAATTTTCCTTGATAAAACTCAAGTACCACGATTTTTCTGTTCTAGACTAAGTTGCAGCCCGTTTTGTTTGGCTTCATCCCTTTTTTTATACTTTTTAGGTTTTGGGTTTACGCGTCCCACCATGGTTTTTGGGGGGGTTCTGAAGTAATTTTGAAGGTTCCCCGGACTGGTCTTTTTTTGTGGGCTGGCGTCCCGACATACAGTTGAACTTCTACCTCCTCCTCACTCCCCACTGAAAATTATTTCGTCCTAGCATGACTTTATGCGAGGTCCTACACTTTAACTGGGGTCCTAGACTGCTATTACACTGGGTTTTCACACTGACTGTTACCTAGGCCTACACTTTATACTAGTCCTACCCTGACTATTATACGGGTCCTACCCTGACTATTATACTAGGTCAGCCTTGACTTTTTAATGGTCCTAGCCCGATTTTTTCCCTGGCCCTGCACTGCTATTACACTGGGCCTAGCGCTTTTTATACTAGGTCCAGCCCACTATTTATTTTGGGTCCTAGCACTGACTATTAATGGGTCCTAGCCCTTACATTAACTAGGTCCTACCCTGACTATTATACTAGGCCCTAGCTTTGATTATTATTTATTATTTTTAATCACAGGGCCGATTCCCCCCAAGGCGGGGTGGCCCGAAAAAGAAAAAACTTCACCACATCACCCCACACTGTCTTGCCAAAGGGTTTTACACAAAAGTTTTAAAACTGAAAACTTTAAAACCCCCCTCCTTCAAGTGCAGGCATGTACCCCCATCTCCAGGACTCAAGCCCGGGCCCTGCCGTTTCCCTGAATCCCTCAAAAAATTTTATTTGTCAACTCCAACACAGTCAAGTTTAAAAAACCATTTGCCCCTTTTCACCCCTATCAAAAAACGCTCACGCATGCCTCGGGAAGCCCAAAGCCCCTCGCACACAAACCTCCTTTACCCCCTCCCTCCCAACCCTTCCTAGGCCCCGACCCCTACCCCCCTTCCTTCCATCGACGATACACTCTTAAAGCTTCTTTTCGCTCCTTTCCTCTACATTCCGAACCACCTAAACAACCCCTTTCCCTCAGTCCCCTCTGGACAACTTTTGGAATCCCGCACCTCCTCCTAACTTCCAAACTAAAATTCCTGCATTATATTTCACCCCACCTTTGGCCCTCAGACTTGAATCTCCATCCTCCAGCCTTCTCCTCGCTGAAAACATTCATCACCCACGTTTCCCCAAACCCATATAAGAGCTTTTGGTAAAATTTTAAACTCTATACATTCCCCCTTTCCTAAAGGGAAAAAATTTTTGTCTCCACAGATCCAAAGGCCCCACTCACTCTTTTTCCCTCTCAATTCTTATTCACCCATCTTTCATAGACCCATCCGCTACACCCCCACTCCAAATATTAATACATTCACCTCCTCCATACCTCTCCCCCCAAATTTATTTTCAATCTTTATCACCTAATCTTTTTTTTTACCTCAAACCTTACTTTTTCCTGATTCCCCTTTTTAATTTTTTTTCTTTTGCACACCCAAAACCAAATTACCACCAATCTCTGCAGCTTTTTTAGAATCTCCCAAGAGCAATGTCACAGCAAAGAGGCCTGGACAACTCCCCTTTGTGTTGATTTTTTAAACTTTAACTCCCGCCTCTTGCCAAGACCCTCGCTTTTTACTTCTCTTAAAACCCCATCTATAAATATATTAAACAACCCGTGACATCACACACCCTTGCTAACCTTTTTTCGGGGAAAAAAATTTCCCTTTTTTCCTACTACCAAACTTGAGCTCCTATCCTCGAAAAACTCTTCACTGTTTTTTCAGAAAACCTACCTCCACCCCTACATTGCAACATCTCCCCTTTTGCCCCCCCTACCCCCTGTCATACCCTTTTCCAAATCCATAAATGCCACAAAGACCTCTTTAGCCTTATAAAAATACTGTTCATTATATGTTTCACTGAAAAACCCCTGTCCAACCCCCCCTCCCTTTCCCCAAAGCCTCCTTTTTCCCTCTGCATCCTTTCTCCGTCTTACTTTTAAATTCTTTAAATTATAACTTACCATACATTTTAACCAGGTACACTCAAAAACCCCCTTACCCCCTTTTAAAAATTTTTGCACCTCTTTTATCCCCTTTGCTTTATAAAAAGGGAAAAATTGCATGCTTCCCCAATCCCTAGGTCCCTTTACCCTTTTCCAAAATTTTATTAAATAATTGCCCAACCCCCAAAAAAAATTCCCCCCCTTTTTTTAAAACATTTCTATCTTTTCCCATCAATCCGCTGCCTTACCCCCTTCTTTTACCTACGCCTCACAATTTCCCCCACACTCAAAACTGCCTTCCCACCCCAAAAGTGTTATTCCCTTCCCTATAACAAAATCCGGGTTCCCTATCTTTAATCAACATTTAACAATTCCTCAAAAATTTTTCCCTCCATCTTCCCAATCCTTAACTCCCCATTTAATAATCCCCCCCTTTTTTTTTAAGGGACAAATCCTTTTTCCCTAGGTTTTCTTAACTTTTTAAATCTCTCCAAAACTTTTTCTTTTTTCAACAAAATTTGTTGATAACATTCCCCCTCTCTCTTTTTGCTCTCTTTTTACATTTGCTCACCCTCTCTTAACCTCTCTCTTTTTCTCCAAACCTTCCCCTCCTTGCTCACTTCTACTTTGTAAAAACTTCTTTTTCTAACTTTTTTTTTCCCTTACTACTCTCTTTCATCTCACCCACCAAATCGCTCCTTCCCTCCTCACCCATTTTCCCTTTAAACCACAAATTTGCTAAACACTCTAACACAAATTTTTAAAAACCTCCCCCATACCTCTTCGACCCCTTTGCCTATGCTCTCATTACCCCTTATCCTCCAATAGCTGTTTATTTTCTTTCCCAAACTGCCCCCTCTTTTTTTTAAAAACCTCCCCTCTCCTTCCCTGATGCTTCATTCCCCTTTGTTCCCATTACCTTTTTACTCTCAGTTAGCACAACTAGAAAGTGATCTGATATTTGTGGCCCCTCTATAAACATGTACACCGAGTCTACTAAACATCTTTTACTAAAATCAAAATCCCAAAAACTACTGTCTTTTCGCCCAAAAAACTATATCGTTAACTTATTTTCCTCTTTTTTTTAAAAAGATTCCTAAACTAAACCCCTTTCTATCAAAGTTCAATAAAAGGGGCTCCCTTATCATTTACCCCCGGGCACCCCAAACTTACCTACCAAAACCCTCTCAAAAAACTTTCCTACTTAGCTTTCAGGTCCCCTACCACAATCCCTCTCCTTGTTCAAGGCCCTATACATTCACTTAACATCTCCCAAAATCTCCCTCTCCTTTTCTTCCCTTTTTCCCGGGTGCATACACCTTTTTATCCCCACTTCTCCATCCAACCTTTATTTTAATCCACATAACTTGAATTTAACTTTCTATTCTCTTTTCCCCTTCCTAACTGTCTTTAAACATTATGCTACCCCTTCCTTTGCTCAACCTCTAAGATACTCCAGTTTTAATCCCTTTTTTTCCCCCCCACTAAAAACTCCCCTACCCCCTTCACTTTGTTTGTTTTAGAGCCGGGACATCCAACTTTTTCATTCATAACATCAAAATCATTGTTTCTTGCATCCGCACTACTCCCCCGCACATTTAAGCACCCCCCAGTTTTTATAAAGTTTTTTTCTTCTTCTTTTTTTAGTAAATGTTTACAGGGAAGGGGTTACTCCCCCATTGCCCCCGGCATTTTAGTCGCCTCTACGACACGCAGGCTTCGGAGGAAAGATTCTTTTCCCCACTTCCCCTTGGACAATAAAGAAAAAAAAAAAGAACAAGATATTTAAAAAAAGGGAGAAAAACCAGAGTATGTATAATAAATATATGCATGTGCTTTGATTATTAGTTGAAAAATTAGACACAGTGCAACTTTTGGGAAATTTTAAATTGAGGAAACGTTTCGCCACACAGTGGCTTAAAAGTCCATACAAAGGATAAACTTCATAGGATACCAGAGTTGCACAGTTTTAATTTTTCAACATTCGGTTCTCTAAACCTTCATCAAAATGTCAACACTGCAACTTCGGGGGATTTTTAATATTTGGGAATTCTTCGCTTCCCTAATTCTTGGCACGCCCTATTTCCCACATTGAACAAATGTGCCCACCTAGGGACTGCGCACCTCTCCTCCATAGGGTTTAAAAGGCTTTTTCCCCCTTATATGCTGTATTCTTTTAAAGTTTGATGGATTTTGACTCATCGACTCAAGGCTGGGGCTGTACCTCATTTCCCCCTGTTCTCAAGTTTCTCCTCGTATGGACTATGAACCCCTGTGTGGCGAACGTTTCCCATAAAGATACCCAAGGTTGCACATGTGTCTAAATTTTTTCAAAATGTGGTTTTTCTGAAACCCTCCATCACATTTAAATTTTACTAGGTCCTACACTGACTTATACTAGGTCCTAGCACTGACTTATACTGGTCCTAGCCTGACTTATACTAGGTCCTACATGACTTATATAGTCCTAGCCGCTTATACTGGCCTAGCATGACTTAACTTGGGCAGGGACTGACTTTAAAATGGGCTACACACTTTCTAGGTCCTACACGCTTTACTGGGGCCTAGCCTGAAATTTTTTACTGGTCCTACACTATTACACTAGGGCCTAGCACGACTATTACACTAGGGGCCTAGCCTGATATTATACAGGTCCACACTACTATTACACAGGCCACATGACTATTATACTAGGGCCCGCACTGACTATTTCACTAGTCCTAGCATGACATTATACTAGGCCACACTGACTATATACTGGGCCTAGCATGACTTTACACTAGTCCTAGCACTGACATTACACAGGGCCCCACCCTGACTATTACACTAGGCCTAGCACTGACTATTCACTAGGGGCCAGCACTGACATTATACTAGGTCCTAGCACTGATATTTATAGGTCCAGCACTGACTTTTAACTAGGGCCCCGCACTGACTATTACCAGGTCCTAGCCCGACTATTTCACTAGGTCCTAGCACTGACTATTACACTAGGGCCTGCACGACTATTTTACTAGGTCCTAGCACTGCTATTTACTAGTCCTAGCACGACTATTATACTAGGGCTAGCACTGACTTTTACAGGCCAGCACTGACTATTATACAGGGCCTAGCACTGACTATTTAAATAGGGCCCACACTGACTATTTACTAGGTCCTACACTGACTATTATACTGGGGCCTGCCCCGACATTATACTAGGCCCACACTGACATTAACTGGGGCCTAGCACGAATTAACTAGGTCCTAGCACTGACTATTTACTAGGGCCTAGCACGATTTTTACTAGGTCCTAGCACTGTTTTTTACTAGGTTTTGCACCGCTTTTTCTAGCCTAGCACGATATTACACAGGTCCAGCACGACTATTACCAGGGCCTAGCACTACATTATACTAGGGCCTAGCACTGACTATTTACTAGGCCAGCACTGACATTATATAGGTCCTTGCCTCGACTATTTTCAGGGCCTAAGACATTATTAGGTCCTAGCATGATATTACACAGGCCACATGCATTACACTAGGTCCAGCACTGATATTTTTCAGTCCCTGCACTGATATTATACTAGGGCCCCAGCTGACTAAAACTTTCCTAGCATGACTATTCACGGCCCAGCCTTTAAAAATTTACACAGGTCTAGCACTGACATTATACTAGGTCCTAGCACTGACTATATACTAGGTCCTGCACTGACTTTATCTAGTCCTGCACGACATTACCTAGGTCCCACCTGACTATTTATAGGGCCTAGCACTGCTTTAAAACTAGGTCCTGCACTGACTATTATCTAGGTCCTGCACTACTATTTTACTAGTCCAGCACACTAATACTAGTCCCCAGCACTGAATTACCTAGGCCTAACCGACTTATATAGGGCCACATGACTATTATACAGGTCCTAGCACTGACTATTTACAGGGCCCAGCACTGTATTTTACTAGGTCCAGCACTGATATTAAAACTAGGTCCTCACTGATATTAACTATCCTACACTGACTATTACACTAGGTCCTACCTGACTTATACAGGTCCTAGCCTGACTTTACGGGCCCAGCACTGACTATTTTTACTAGGTCCTGCACTGACATTATAAATGGCCTTTGCACGACTATTATACTAGGGCCTAGCCGACTATTAACAGGTCCACACTGACTTAACAGGTCCTAGCACGACTATTAACGGGGCCAGCACTGACTATTAACTAGGTCCTAGCATGACTATTATACTAGGTCAGCATGATATTTTACTAGGTCCACACGCTATTTCACTAGGTCCTAGCACTGACTATTAACTAGGTCCTAGACGACTATTTACAGGTCCTAGCACTGATATTACACTGGCCTAGCCCGACTATTCACTAGGTCCCGACTGCTATTAACTAGGGCCTGCACTGACTATTATACAAAGGGCCTAGCATGACTATTATATAGGTCCTAGCACGCTATTATACTAGGCCTAGCCTGACATTAACTAGGTCCACACTGACTTATATAGGTCCCAGCACTGATATTAAACTAGGGCCTACACGACTATTATAAGGTCCTACACGCAATTTTTAAATGGTCCAGCACTACTATTTTTACTAGGGCCCAGCACTGAATTTCCTAGGTCCTGCACTGACTTTATACAGGCCCCGCACTGACTTTTTAAAATAGGGCCCTAGCACGACTATTACCAGGTTAGCACGACTATACACTAGGTCCTACACTGCTATTACACTAGGTCCTAGCATGACATTTACTAGGTCCAGCATGACTATTATACAGGTCCGCACTGACTATTACATAGGTCCTATCACTGATATTTTAAATAGGTCCCAGCACGATATTTCACTAGGTTTTTAGCACTGACTATTTTAAATAGGTTCTGCACTGACATACACTAGGGCCTAGCACTGACTATTACACTAGGGTTTAACCAAATATTTCACTAGTCCTAGCATGACTTTTTAACTAGGGGCCCACACGACTATTATACTAGGCCTAGCACTGACTATTTTCCTGGTCCTATCCGACTATTTTACAAAGGCCAGCCGACTATTTCACTAGGTCTAGCACGGGGCATTACACAGGCCTAGCACTGACTATTATCAATTCCTAGCATGACTATTCACTAGGTCCTATCACTGAATTATACAGGTCCTGCACTGCCTATTAAACTAGGTCAAAAACTATTACACTAGGTCCTGCCTGATATTAACTGGCCCCAGAACTATTTTACTAGGGCCAGCACTGACTATTTCCAGGTCCTAGAACAACACTAGGTCCAGCACTGACTATTAAACTAGGGCCTATCACTGACATTATACAGGTCCTAGCACTGACTATTACACAGGGTTTTAGCACTGACTATAAAACTAGTCCTAGCCTGACTTTTCACTAGGTTCTAGCATGACTTTTTCACTAGGTCCTATCATGACTATTATACAGGGCCTAAAATGACTATTAAACTAGGGGTTTTAGACGGGGGGGGCTTACACAGGGTTTAGCATGACTTTCACAGTCCTAGCACTGACTATTACACTTTTTTCTAGCACTGACTATTACACAGGGCCTATCACGACTTTTTTAAATAGGTCCCAGCACGACTATTACACCCAGGTTCTAGCACTGCTATTACACTAGGCCTAGCACTGACTAATACTAGGGGCCCAGCATGACTATTACCAAAATCCCATCCTACTATTTTACAGTCCTAGCACGCCATTTACTAGGTCCTAAAACTATTTCACAGGTCCCAGCATGACAATTTCATAGGCCCCAGAAATAATTTTTACTGGCCCCAGCACTGAATTACCTAGGGCCTAGAACTTTTTCACGGGCCAGCACTGAATTATACAAAGGGCCTATCACGACTATTATCTGGTCCCGCACTGACTATATACTATTTCCCGAACTATTACACTGGCCTAGCCTGGGTTTCACAGGGCCCAGAACTATTTTTCTAGGTCCTAGCACTGATATTTCCTAGGGCCCTTAGAACTATTACACTAGGTCCCAGCACTGACCCTTCACTATCCTGAACAAATTTCCAAGTCCTAGCATTACTAAATACCAGGTGCAGCACTACCAGGGCCCCACGGTCTAAGCAAATTTTCAACTTGACTCAAGTTTTTCCAAATGACAACAACCCCCCGATCAACCCCCATGATCAAAACCCCCCAGATCAACCCCCCCGATCAACACCCCCCATTAAAACACCCCCTGATCAACCCCCCATGATCCAAACCCCCATGATCAAAACCCCCATGCAACACCTCCCCATGATCAACACCCCCCATGATCAACACCCCCCCTGATCAAAACCCCCCCCATCAACACCCCCAATCAACACCCCCCTGATCAACACCCCCTGTCAACACCCCCCTGATCAACACCCCCCCATCAACACCCCCATGATCAACACCCCCTGATAACACCTCCCCTGATCAACACCCCCCATTCCAAAACCCCCTGATCAACACCCCCCATGATCAAAACCCCCTTTTCCCCCCCCAAACAAAAAACCCCTGAAAACACCCCCCTGTCAAAACCCCCCATGACAACACCCCCATGATCCACCCCCTGATCAACACCCCCCTGATCAACCCCCCCTGATCAAACCCCCCAGTCAACACCCCCCCGATCAACACCCCCATGTCAACCCCCCTGATTTAACACCCCCGTCAACACCCCGCCTGATAACACCCCATGTTTAAACCCCCCATGTCAAAATCCCCCCTGATAACGCCCCCCCATGATAACACCCCCATGATCACCCCCCATTCAATACCCCCATATCAACCCCCCAGATCAACCCCCCATGATCAACCCCCCATGAAAACACCCCCCTGTCAAACAAACCCCCCCTGATCAACACCCCCCGTCAACCCCCCCATGACAAAACCCCCGTCAACACCCCCCATGATCAACACCCCCCATTTCAACACCCAAAAGATCAACACCCCCTGCAACACCCCCCATGATCAACACCCCCCATGCAACCCCCCCCAGTCAAAACCCCCCTTATTTAACACCCCCAGATCAACACCCCCATGATCCCCCCTGATCCCACCCCCCTTTTCAACACCCCCATGATCAACACCCCCCATGATCAAACCCCCATATCAAAACCCCCCCTAATCAACCCCTTTTTCAACACCCCCAGTCAACCCCCCAGCAACACCCCCCTGTCAACACCCTAGTCAACTCCCATGATCAACATCCCCCCTGATCAACCCCCCCATGATCAAAAACCCCCCCTGATCAAAACCCCCTCAGTCAACCCCCCTGTCAACACCCCCCCAAAATTTTAAACACCCCCATGTCAAAACCCCTCATATCAACACCGCCCGATCAACACCCCCCCTGATCAACCCCCCAGATCAACCCTCCAGATCAACCCCCCCTGACCCCCCCCCCATGATCAACACCCCCCTGTCACACCCCCCTGTCAACAAACCCCTGATCAACACCCCCCAGATCACACCCCCCCCACAAAACCCCCATTCAACACCCCCCTGATCAACCCCCCATGATCACCCCCCCCAGATAACACCCCCCTGATCAACCCCCAGATCACCCCCCAGTCAACACCCATGATCAACACCCCCCCTGATTTAAAACCCCCCATGTCAACCCCCCCCATGATCAAACCCCCCATGATCACACCCCCCTGATCAACCCCCCCGACAAACACCCCCCATGATCAACACCCCCCCTGATCAAAACCCCATGATAACACCCCCCCCCCTGTCAACACCCCCCATATCAAAACCCCAAAAATCAAAACCCCCCCAGACAACCCCCCCCTTAACTACATCTTTACTCAATTTTTATTCCAACATGTCAACAACCCCATGACAACACCCCCATGTCAACACCCCCAGATCAACACCCCCCTGATCAACCCCCCCATGATCAACACCCCCATGATCAACACCCCCTGATCAAACCCCCCCCCTGACAACCCCCCTGTCAACCCCCCCATGTTAAACCCCTCAGTCAACACCCCCCTGATCAAAACCCCCCAGATCAACACCCCCCATGATAACACCCCCATGATCCACCCCCTGATCAACACCCCCTGATCAACACCCCCATTCAACACCCCCATGATCAACACCCCATGTTTAACCCCCCCATGTAAAACCCCCCCTGATCAACACCCCCCGTCAACACCCCCCTGATAACACCCTCATTCAAACCCCCCCATGATCAACACCCCCCTGATCAACACCCTAGATCAACACCCCCCCTGCAACACCCCCCTGATCCAAACCCCCCTATCAACACCCCCCTGATCAACACCCCCCATGTCAACACCCCCTCTGATCAACACCCCCCCAAAGAGCAACACCCCCTCATGTCAACACCCCAGTCAACACCCCCATGATCAAAACACCCCCTTATCAACACCCCCCAATCAACACCCCCCATGAGAACACCCCCCAAACCCCCCCTGATCCACCTCATGATCCCCCCCCTGATCAAACCCCCCCTCTATCAAAAACCCCATGATAAACCCCCCCTGATCAACACCCCCCTGCAACACCCCCATATCAACACCCCATGTCAAACCCCCCATATCCCCCCCTTTTATCAACACCCCTCCATGATAACACCCCCCCATGATCAAACCCCATGATCAACACCTCCCATGATCCACCCCCCTTTATCAACACCCCCCCCGTGTCAACACCCCCTATGTCAAAAACCCCCCAGATCAACACCCCCCATGATCAAACACACCATGTCAACACTCCCCTGTCAACACCCCCATGTCAACACCCCTCTGATCAAAACCCCCTAGGATCAAAACCCCCCCTGACAACACCCCCTATATCAACCCCCCCCTGATCACACCCCCGTGTCAATACCCCCCATGTCAACCCCCCTTGGTCAATACCCCCCATGTCAAAAACCCCCCAGACAAAAACCCCCCATGATCAAACCCCCATTTTCAACCCCACCCCTGTCAACACCCCCAATGACAACACCCCCCTGATCAACACCACCCAGATCAACACCCCCCATGTTTAAAAACCCCCATGACAACACCCCCATACAAACCCCAAAAATCAAACCCCCCGACAAAACCCCCAAAACAACACCCCCAATTTAACACCCCCCTGATCACACCCCCCGACAACACCTCCCAGTCAACACCCCCTTTGATCAACACCCCCCATGATCAACACCCCCCATGATCAAAACCCCCAGATCCCAAAACCCCCTATGATCAACCCCCCCAGATCAAAACCCCCTGGGACAATACCCCCCATGAAAAAAACCCCTATGATCAATACCCCCATGATCAACACCCCCCCTGTCACACCACCCATGATCAAAACCCCCATATCAAAACCACCCTGATCAAAACCCTCAATACACACCCCCATGATCAACACCACCCCAAAAATCAAAAACCCCCCCAACAAACCCCCCCATGATCAACACCCCCCATGATCAAAAACCCCCCAGACAACCCCCCAAAATCAAAAACCCCGATCAACACCCCCCTATCAACACCCCAAAAGACAAAACCCCCAACAACCCCCATACAACACCCCCCCCCACAACCTACATAACAAAACAAAAACCCGACTGATTTTCTGAAAAAGGGAAAAAAAACGTGGTTTTTGGGACATAATTTTCCGGATTGAATAAAATATATGTCAAGTTTTTCAACATTTAAAAATTTAAACCCTTTTGTAAAAACCCTTTACTTTTAGGCAGACTTAACCTCATGATTTGCTTTTATTATAAGTAATAAAGAAGCCTACTGGCCTATGCTATAGGTTTTACTCACTCTTAAAATTAATAATAATAAAAACAATAAAATAAAAATAAAAATAATAATAATAAAATAATAAGATAAAAAAATAATAATAATAATAATAATAATAATGACAAAAATAATAATAATAATATAAAATAATAATAAAATAATGACAATAATATTTAAAGAAAATAATAAAATAAAATAATAAAAATAAAAATAATAATAAAAATAAAAAATAATAATAATAAAATGATAAAATAATAAAAAAAAATAATAATAAAAATAAAATAATAATAAAAATAATAAATTATAAGACATTTCCCCAAAATTTGGGCAGTTTTGTCCCAGGATGCGACCCACAAGTCACGCCGGGGGCCCCGGGGGCGTGACCATCCAAATCCTCTCCCGGTATATTCCAGGGATACTCCAGGGGATACCCCCAAACCCCGGTATATCCAGGGATACTCCCAGGTTATTTCCGTATAGAATACTCTCCAGGGAAATTTTAATCTCCAGGTATACTCCCCCCCCTCCCGGTATACTCTCCAGGTATACCCCCAGGATAACCTCCAGGTAACTCCAGGGATAATCCAGGTATACTCTCCAGGAAACTCCCGGTTCCCAGTATACTCTCCAGTATACCTTTCCCGGTATACCCCGGTTACTCCAGGTATACCCCCAGGGAAAACCCCCATTTTTATATCTCCATGTGGGAGTGTGGAGTTCAACTGTGGGAGTGTGGAATTCAACTTTGGGCGTGTGGAATTCAAGTGTGGGAGTGTGGAATTAAACTGTGGGAGTGTGGAGCTCAACTGTTGGAGTGTGGAATTCAACTGTGGGAGTGTGGAATTCAACTGTGGGAGTGTGGAGCTCAACTGTGGGAGTGTGGTCCTCAACTGTGGGAGTGTGGAATTCAACTGCGAGAGTGTGGAGCTCAACTGTGGGAGTGTGGAATTCAACTGTGGGAGTGTGGAGCTCAACTATGGGAGTGTGGAACTCAACTGTGGGAGTGTGGAGCTCAACTGTGGGAGTGGAGCTCAACTGTGGGAGTGTAGAGCTTAAATGTGGGGGCTTGGAGCTTAAATATGGGAGTGTGGAGCTCAAATATGGGAGTGTGGAGCTCAAATGTGGGAGTGTGGAGCTTAAATGTGGGAGTGTGGAGTTCAAATGTGGGAGTGTGAAGCTCAAATGTGGGAGTGTGGAGCTCAAATGTGGGAGTGTGGAATTCAACTGTGGGAGTGTGGAGCTCAACTGTGGGAGTGTTGAACTCAAATGTGGGAGTGTGGAGCTCAACTGTGGGAGTATGGAGCTCAACTGTGGGAGTGTGGAACTCAACTATATGAGTGTGGAGCTCAACTGTTGGAGTGTGGAGCTCAACTGTGGGAGTGTGGAGCTTAACTGTGGCAGTGTGGAGCTTATCTGTGGGAATGTGGAGCTTAAATGTGGGAATGTGGAGCTTATATTTGGGAGTGTGGAGCTCAACTGTGAGAGTGTGGAGCTCAACAGTGGGAGTGTGGAGCTCAGCTGTGGGAGTGTGGAGCTCAACTGTGGGAGTGTGGAGCTCAACTGTGGGAGTGTGGAGCTCAACTGTGGGAGTGTGGAGCTCTTCTGTGGGAGTGTGGAGCTCTTCTGTGGGAGTGTGGAGCTCAAGTCTTGTTCATTAATTGATCAACATCAGTGACACTATTAACATCAGTGACACCAGTGACATCAGTGACTCCAGTGACATCAGTAACAGTAACACCGGTTGCATCAGTGACACTAGTGACATCAGTGACACCTGTATCATCAGTAACATCAATGGCGCCAGTGACATCAGTGACACCAGTGATGTCAATGACACCAGTGACATTTGTAATATCAGTGACATCAGTGATATCAGTAACATCAGTGACATACGTGACACCAGCGACATCAGTGACCATAGTGATATATGTGACATCAGTGACCATAGTGATATCAGTGACATCAGTGACCATTATGACATCAGTGATACCAGTTACATCAGTGACCATAGTGATATCAATGACACCAGTGACATCAGTGACCATAGTGACATCAGTGACACCAATAACATCAATGACACCAGTGACATGAGTAACATCAGTGACATGAGTGACGTCAGTAATACGAGTGACATCAGTGACACCAGTAACATCAGTGACACGAGTGACATCAGTAACATAATTGACATAGTGACATCAGTAACATCATTAATATCAATGACATCAGTGGAACCAGTGTGTGGGACACTGAGTGCTTGCACCATCACCAGCTGTGACTTTAGTTTACAACCAGTGCATGTGGCACGGTTCTATCATGGAGAAAGGCTGCTGCAGTTAATAAGAGAGCTTGTCTTTTGGCTGTGAGAGCACTTCACTCTGGTGATTTTCTCCTAGCTTTTCTCACTTTTGTGACTGGTATATGTCTTGGCCCGCAAGTTCTTTGCGCTGCAGTGGCTCACCACTTTCTGTCCTTATTCATACTGAGTGCAAGTGCATTTGCAAGAAAATAGTGGCTGATGCATATATCTTCCATGGTCTGAATTATTAAAATTTCAAAGGATGGTACCTTAGACATAATGAAAGTGAGCGAGATTATCAAAAGAAGCCTTGTGACAACCCAGAGAGTTGCTGCTGATCGCAGAGAAGATCAGTCATAATTGTAGGAACCTGGTTTATCATTACTACTACGTGACTCAAGAAATCGTAATGACACGATTGCAAATAAACCATACCCCCGGCCGGGATTGAACCCGCGGTCATAGAGTCTCAAAACTCCAGCCCGTCGCGTTAGCCACTAGACCAGCTAGCCACAATAAGATTCATCCAACTAGGTATATTTCTACACCATAGGAAAGTTAGCACAGGCACCTCTGTGACCACAAATGCAAGTTTTTACAGACGAATCTCCAGCTAGCGTGGCCGTGACGAACTCTAGCTCAAGTCCCTTCACTGCCGTCAACATGACTCAAGAAATCGTAATGACACGATTGCAAATAAACCATACCCCCGGCCGGGATTGAACCCGCGGTCATAGAGTCTATGACCGCGGGTTCAATCCCGGCCGGGGGTATGGTTTACTACTACGTACCTATAGGAACAGAATGTCTTAGACCATGAAGAAAACATGACCCAGGATTCCTCAGGTAGCTGGACTCCAGGCTGAGGCCTGCCACCTTTCTCTTCATGCCATGGTGATCCTTAGAGATAATGCCTGCTGCATGTTGCGCTCCCGTCCTGCCTCTCGGTATCTAAACAACTTAATTCTAAAATCACAATATTTTTTTGTACAGTAGGCTAGTAAATGCCTCAAGACACCGTTGTATCTGTAAAGAATCTTTCACAACCTTTGTTCCATTAACCGAGCCATAATACAACGTTAAATAAAGAATATATATAATATATATATATATATATATATATATATATAATATATATATATATATATATATATTACTGTACATTTAAAAAATATATGTTATTAGAAAGACGTAGGAATTTTTAAAAAATCCACCTCAATGGATAAGTTATTTTTTTTTTAAATAGCAGGTGGAAGGTGGTGTAGTTATTTCTGTGTCAACTCTGACACTTCCTCAGAGTTACATTAACGTGAGAATAAATGTAATTCTGAGTTAATTATGAAGTGAAACACTGAGTCAGGGAGAGGAAAGTCAGGCCTCGAGGTTACTGTAACAGCAACGGTAACAGCCACGACAGTAACAGCCACGACAGTAACAGCCACGACAGTAACAGCCACGACAGTAACAGCCACGACAGTAACAACCACGACAGTAACAGCCACGACAGTAACAACCACGACAGTAACAGCCACGACAGTAACAGCCACGACAGTAACAGCCACGACAGTAACAGCCACGACAGTAACAGCCACGACAGTAACAACAGCACCAACACCAGCAACAGCAGTAGCAACAGCACCATTAACAGCAGCGGCAACAACAGCAACAACAGCAGCAGCAACAGCAGCAACAGTAACACAGTAACAGCAACAACAGCAGCACAAGCACCATCAAAAACAGCAACAACAACAGCAGCAGCAGCAACAAGATTAAGAGCACCCACAAGCAACAGGAGCAACAGCGACAGCAACAGCAGTCAGCCAGGCTGTCATTATCTAGAGCATGTTAGGTGTAATTAGGTCACAGGTCAGGAGAATAACAGTCACTGTTGTGTGATTTATATGTCAGGAAACAGCAGTGTCAGCAGACACTGTGTTGAGACAGAACAGTGTCAGCAGACACTGTGTTGAGACAGAACAGTGTCAGCAGACACTGTGTTGAGACAGAACAGTGTCAGCAGACACTGTGTTGAGACAGAACAGTGTCAGCAGACACTGTTTTTGAGACAGAACAGTGTCAGCAGACACTGTGTTGAGACAGAACAGTGTCAGCAGACACTGTGTTGAGACAGAACAGTGTCAGCAGACACTGTGTTGAGACAGAACAGTGTCAGCAGACACTGTGTTGAGACAGAACAGTGTCAGCAGACACTGTGTTTAGACACAACAGTGTCAGCAGACACTGTGTTGAGACAGAACAGTGTCAGCAGACACTGTGTTGAGACAGAACAGTGTCAGCAGACACTGTGTTGAGACAGAACAGTGTCAGCAGACACTGTGTTGAGACAGAACAGTGTCAGCAGACACTGTGTTGAGACAGAACAGTGTCAGCAGACACTGTGTTGAGACAGAACAGTGTCCAGACACTGTGTTGAGACAGAACAGTGTCAGCAGACACTGTGTTGAGACACAAGTATATATCTCAGTGTATATACACTGAGAGAAGTATATATCTCAGTGTATATACACTGAGAGAAGTATATATCTCAGTGTATATACACTGAGAGAAGTATATATCTCAGTGTATATACACTGAGAGAAGTATATATCTCAGTGTATATACACTGAGAGAAGTATATATCTCAGTGTATATACACTGAGAGAAGTATATATCTCAGTGTATATACACTGAGAGAAGTATATATCTCAGTGTATATACACTGAGAGAAGTATATATCTCAGTGTATATACCTGGAGTTTACCTGGAGAGAGTTCCGGGGGTCAACGCCCCCGCGGCCCGGTCTGTGACCAGGCCTCCTGGTGGATCAGAGCCTGATCAACCAGGCTGTTGCTGCTGGCTGCACGCAAACCAACGTACGAGCCACAGCCCGGCTGATCAGGAACTGACTTTAGGTGCTTGTCCAGTGCCAGCTTGAAGACTGCCAGGGGTCTGTTGGTAATCCCCCTTATGTGTGCTGGGAGGCAGTTGAACAGTCTCGGGCCCCTGACACTTATTGTATGGTCTCTTAACGTGCTAGTGACACTCCTGCTTTTCATTGGGGGAATGGTGCATCGTCTGCCAAGTCTTTTGCTTTCGTAGTGAGTGATTTTCGTGTGCAAGTTCGGTACTAGTCCCTCTAGGATTTTCCAGGTGTATATAATCATGTATCTCTCCCTCCTGCGTTCCAGGGAATACAGGTTTAGGAACCTCAAGCGCTCCCAGTAATTGAGGTGTTTTATCTCCGTTATGCGTGCCGTGAAAGTTCTCGGTACATTTTCTAGGTCGGCAATTTCACCTGCCTTGAAAGGTGCTGTTAGTGTGCAGCAGTATTCCAGCCTAGATAGAACAAGTGACCTGAAGAGTGTCATCATGGGCTTGGCCTCCCTAGTTTTGAAGGTTCTCATTATCCATCCTGTCATTTTTCTAGCAGATGCGATTGATACAATGTTATGGTCCTTGAAGGTGAGATCCTCCGACATGATCACTCCCAGGTCTTTGACGTTGGTGTTTCGCTCTATTTTGTGGCCAGAATTTGTTTTGTACTCTGATGAAGATTTTAATTTCCTCATGTTTACCATATCTGAGTAATTGAAATTTCTCATCGTTGAACTTCATATTGTTTTCTGCAGCCCACTGAAAGATTTGGTTGATGTCCGCCTGGAGCTTTGCAGTGTCTGCAATGGAAGACACTGTCATGCAGATTCGGGTGTCATCTGCAAAGGAAGACACGGTGCTGTGGCTGACATCCTTGTCTGTCGGATATGAGGATGAGGAACAAGATGGGAGCTAGTACTGTGCCTTGTGGAACAGAGCTTTTCACCGTAGCTGCCTCGGACTTTACTCTGTTGACGACTACTCTCTGTGTTCTGTTAGTGAGGAAATTATAGATCCATCGACCGACTTTTCCTGTTATTCCTTTAGCACGCATTTTGTGCGCTATTACGCCATGGTCACACTTGTCGAAGGCTTTTTCAAAGTCTGTATATATTACATCTGCATTCTTTTTGTCTTCTAGTGCATCTAGGACCTTGTCGTAGTGATCCAATAGTTGAGACAGACAGGAGCGACCTGTTCTAAACCCATATTGCCCTGGGTTGTGTAACTGATGGGTTTCTAGATGGGTGGTGATCTTGCTTCTTAGGACCCTTTCAAAGATTTTTATGATATGGGATGTTAGTGCTATTGGTCTGTAGTTCTTTGCTGTTGCTTTACTGCCCCCTTTGTGGAGTGGGGCTATGTCTGTTGTTTTTAGTAACTGTGGGACGACCCCCGTGTCCATGCTCCCTCTCCATGGGATGGAAAAGGCTCGTGATAGAGGCTTATTGCAGTTCTTGATGAACACGGAGTTCCATGAGTCTGGCCCTGGGGCAGAGTGCATGGGCATGTCATTTATCGCCTGTTCGAAGTCATTTGGCGTCAGGATAACATAGTATATATCTCAGTGTATATACACTGAGAGAAGTATATATCTCAGTGTATATACACTGAGAGAAGTATATATCTCAGTGTATATACACTGAGAGAAGTATATATCTCAGTGTATATACACTGAGAGAAATATATATCTCAGTGTATATACACTGAGAGAAGTATATATCCCTTTCCGTAACAAGATGTCGAATCCATATACTGTATTTGATTTTTTAAGAATGGCAAAAAAAAAAAAATAACGCAATACAGCAAAATATACAATAATTAAATTTTATCATACTGCAAGAATATGTTGTAAGTACTGTATCTCAAAAAAAATAGGAATTCTGCACACATATACTGCTTCTCCTGTACTTAGCCATGCTGTATACAGTATACATGTGTGTGCAATTTGTATCCTTTGAAGGTGGTATAAACCTTGGTAATAAATACCGACAAGTTGGTTTAGAAAGACACGCAAGCAAACACTATAACATATTTACTAGAAAACGTTTCGGTCCTGGGACCTTGATCACTTCACATCCTTTGAAAAATATCTGAAGAGATCAAAATGTCCCATTGAAACTCATTCCATTTAAAGATACAAATTCAGTATAATGTTTTAACTGGCAACATTTTGCCCTTGCAGTAAACTTCATCCAATCAAACAGGTGAACCTGGAGAGGAAGCAGTGAGATTCCAGGTTACGTATGAGATGAGTAGTGGGTGTAGAGTTTACCTAACTTCGGTCAGCAGGCCGACTGCAACTGTTTTTCTGGTTGAAATTGTGGGATATATATTGAGGAGTGCTGATTCTGGATGTCTTCCTTGATGATGAGTAGTGTACTCATAAAATTACTCAATTGGTTTTAAGTGTAACAGTGTGAAATGCAGGTATTATTAGTCATCAATTTTACTGGAATTCTGGTGTTCAGGAATGTTTGAAGAAATCGTCTGATGTTTCTCCCACGTATATTTTGTTGCAATCATTGAGAGAGACTGTGCAAGAGACACTGTCAACAAGTTCAAACAACTGCAAGGATATAATAATTCCCTGGAATTACCAAGATACAATATGCAAGCAAGGCATCCAGACTTCCACTAATGCATTTCTGAACACCAATACACCCGTAAAATTAATGACCTAGATAACGTCTGAGTTTCACGTGATAATTCCCAGTCACTCGACTTACGTGTTCTCTTTCTTGAAAGAGAACACCTAAACGTAGCATAGCATCTTAGAATCATCCCTCATCAACTTGTCCAACAATTTCAATCAGAACAATGATGACTACAACATAGCTAAGTCACTTGCCATGAAGCTTCTAAATAGTCTCGTTACATAGCAAAAATTCATAGGAACACTGCAACAGGCTTGCCAATGCAAGCTAAGAAGACCTTACATCCACCATTCATTTTACATATAACCTGACTGCACTCTGTGTGTGGGCAAAAATGTTATCAATAAAAGCCTACATATACTCTATTTCTTTCTATAGGTATCATCTTGGTATTTTATACCATATTTCTACAAAAGCTCTTTCTGTAAACATGATTTTTTTCACTATTTTCAGGTCAATGCCATTTAGATCCATATCCAGTACCTCAGTAAATGCACAAGCTGAAGCACTGGCTACAAGTCTTTAGGTACAATCTCTTTATAAGACATAAATGAGCTACAGGGATGTCAGGAAGTATTTTTTCAATCTTAGGGTGGTCAGAAATGAAATAACTGAATGATCTTGGTGAGGAAGTGGTAGTGGTAAGCTATATACATGTATATAGTTTTGAGAGCAGGTGTAATAGGGCCCACAAAGCTGAGATGGTGGGATTCTGGCAAGCAGCAAGTTGAGAGGTCAGGCTAGGAATTAGGGCTTAACCACTGCAACTACATAGAGGAGAGTGTATTGTGTAGGGGAGCACAGATATGCATACATACCAATGTGCAGTATACAAGTAATAATGCAACGAGAATGATTAAGCCTTTACCAATAATACCAATAAACAGAACCATTCCAAGAGCTTGGTTTTGCTTTTTGGAGTATTGATCTGGTGATTTCCTCCATTTTGGGACTTTCTTGTTGAAGATGGTGTAGCTATCTTAACCAATCTGTTTTGCTTAACAATGCTATGTGACTTTGGAGTTTTGGGTTTTATGTCCACAGTTGTGTCCAGAGGTGATTCTCCCACAGGGGTTGCACCGGGCACTTTATCTCCGGAGACATTCACAGAAGATGAAAGCTTTGTGCTCAGTTTGGCTACAGATTCTGAAGCTTTTGCAGAAGATGGGTGACTACCATTAATGGGAACAGTTTGTGGAGTAGTTACACCTGGAGAATGAGCAGATATGGAGCATCTTGTGAGTCTAGTAGAAGATCTGCGTACCAGCAAATTTAGCTCATTATTTTTAAGAATCTGCTCATTATTGATTGCTGGTGACACATCAATGACTGGACTGAGTTTTCTGTTCTCGTGAGAAACTTCGTATGTAGAAGTCCTGCGTCGTTTTGGAACTATTTTTTCACCTGTGCTCTTAGATTTTGTTTCAGCATCAACGGTTATGTGATGACGCTTTCTTATTTGCCTGTCATTTGCAGCATCACTTTTATTAATGCTGCTCTTTCTGCGATAACCTCTGTTTGATGGAGCTGCTGTAACCTCCTGTGCTTCCTCTTCCATTTCAGAAAATGATTCTGGGAACTGAATGTCTGACAGTAACTCCTCCACTGGTTCTATTTGCTCCTCTTGTGATTTTACACTGTCACTGTCCATCACATCACTTCTTGAAGCAGTAACCAGTACCTCTGTGTCATCACTATACTTTTTCCATAAAAGCTTAGACAAATAAAAGTTTTGTTTCTCATCTTAGTCTTCGACACAAAAGACCAACAGCACTACAAAGATTAATGAAATTCACATTAACTTGCAGCGGACATAAAGGAACCAGAGTATGTTCTGTTCCTAAATGTCATCACTTAATTTGTATCCCTTCAGAACAGCAGTGACTCACCGAAAATGACTGAAATTCTAGGTCATACACAGCAGCACCAACCATGCTAGCTCCCAAGCACAGAGAGGGAGGCGAGCCAATCTTCAGAGCTCCAAACGTATAGGGGGACAGCAAGAATCTGCCAAAAATCAATCCTTTCACTGCTCAGAGTAGGTTCACAGCACCTGCTCAGAGTAGGTTCACCACCCTTGCTCAGAGTAGGTTCACCGCCCTCGCTCAGAGTAGGTTCACCACCCTCGCTCAGAGCAGGTTCACTACATTTACTGAGTAGGTTCACCACCCTCGCTCAGAGCAGGTTCACTACTCTTACTGAGTAGGTTCACCACCCTCGCTCAGAGCAGGTTCACTACTCTTCTGAGTAGTTCACAGCCCCGCTCAGAGCAGGTTCACTACTCTTACTGAGTAGGTTCACAGCCCTCGCTCAGAGCAGGTTCACTACTCTTACTGAGTAGGTTCACAGCCCTCGCTCAGAGCAGGTTCACTACTCTTACTGAGTAGGTTCACCACCCTCGCTCAGAGCAGGTTCACTACTCTTACTGAGTAGGTTCACAGCCCTCGCTCAGAGCAGGTTCACTACTCTTACTGAGTAGGTTCACAGCCCTCGCTCAGAGCAGGTTCACTACTCTTACTGAGTAGGTTCACAGCCCTCGCTCAGAGCAGGTTCACTACTCTTACTGAGTAGGTTCACCACCTCGCTCAGAGCAGGTTCACTACTCTTACTGAGTAGGTTCACCACCCTCGCTCAGAGCAGGTTCACTACTCTTACTGAGTAGGTTCACCACCCTCGCTCAGAGCAGGTTCACTACTCTTACTGAGTAGGTTCACCACCCTCGCTCAGAGCAGGTTCACTACTCTTACTGAGTAGGTTTTCAGCCCTCGCTCAGAGCAGGTTCACTACTCTTACTGAGTAGGTTCACCACCCTCGCTCAGAGCAGGTTCACTACTCTTACTGAGTAGGTTCACCACCCTCGCTCAGAGCAGGTTCACTACTCTTACTGAGTAGGTTCACCACCCTCGCTCAGAGCAGGTTCACTACTCTTACTGAGTAGGTTCACCACCCTCGCTCAGAGCAGGTTCACTACTCTTACTGAGTAGGTTCACCACCCTCGCTCAGAGCAGGTTCACTACTCTTACTGAGTAGGTTCACCACCCTCGCTCAGAGCAGGTTCACTACTCTTACTGAGTAGGTTCACCACCCTCGCTCAGAGCAGGTTCACTACTCTTACTGAGTAGGTTCACCCACCCTCGCTCAGAGCAGGTTCACTACTCTTACTGAGTAGGTTCACCACCCTCGCTCAGAGCAGGTTCACTACTCTTACTGAGTAGGTTCACCACCCTCGCTCAGAGCAGGTTCACTACTCTTACTGAGTAGGTTCACCACCCTCGCTCAGAGCAGGTTCACTACTCTTACTGAGTAGGTTCACCACCCTCGCTCAGAGCAGGTTCACTACTCTTACTGAGTAGGTTCACAGCCCTCGCTCAGAGCAGGTTCACTACTCTTACTGAGTAGGTTCACCACCCTCGCTCAGAGCAGGTTCACTACTCTTACTGAGTAGGTTCACCAGCCCTCGCTCAGAGCAGGTTCACTACTCTTACTGAGTAGGTTCACCACCCTCGCTCAGAGCAGGTTCACTACTCTTACTGAGTAGGTTTTCAGCCCTCGCTCAGAGCAGGTTCACTACTCTTACTGAGTAGGTTCACCACCCTCGCTCAGAGCAGGTTCACTACTCTTACTGAGTAGGTTCACAGCCCTCGCTCAGAGCAGGTTCACTACTCTTACTGAGTAGGTTCACCACCCTCGCTCAGAGCAGGTTCACTACTCTTACTGAGTAGGTTCACCACCCTCGCTCAGAGCAGGTTCACTACTCTTACTGAGTAGGTTCACCACCCTCGCTCAGAGCAGGTTCACTACTCTTACTGAGTAGGTTCACAGCCCTCGCTCAGAGCAGGTTCACTACTCTTACTGAGTAGGTTCACCACCCTCGCTCAGAGCAGGTTCACTACTCTTACTGAGTAGGTTCACCACCCTCGCTCAGAGCAGGTTCACTACTCTTACTGAGTAGGTTCACCACCCTCGCTCAGAGCAGGTTCACTACTCTTACTGAGTAGGTTCACCACCCTCGCTCAGAGCAGGTTCACTACTCTTACTGAGTAGGTTCACCACCCTCGCTCAGAGCAGGTTCACTACTCTTACTGAGTAGGTTCACCACCCTCGCTCAGAGCAGGTTCACTACTCTTACTGAGTAGGTTCACCACCCTCGCTCAGAGCAGGTTCACTACTCTTACTGAGTAGGTTCACCACCCTCGCTCAGAGCAGGTTCACTACTCTTACTGAGTAGGTTCACCACCCTCGCTCAGAGCAGGTTCACTACTCTTACTGAGTAGGTTCACACGCCCTCGCTCAGAGCAGGTCCACTACTCTTACTGAGTAGTTCACCACCCTCGCTCAGAGCAGGTTCACTACTCTTACTGAGTAGTTCACCACCCTCGCTCAGAGCAGGTTCACTACTCTTACTGAGTAGGTTCACAGCCCTCGCTCAGAGCAGGTTCACTACTCTTACTGAGTAGGTTCACCACCCTCGCTCAGAGCAGGTTCACTACTCTTACTGAGTAGGTTCACCACCCTCGCTCAGAGCCCCAAGGAATAAAGGTTCACTACTCTTACTGAGTAGGTTCACCACCCTCGCTCAGAGCAGGTTCACTACTCTTACTGAGTAGGTTCACCACCCTCGCTCAGAGCAGGTTCACTACTCTTACTGAGTAGGTTCACCACCCTCGCTCAGAGCAAGTTCACTACTCTTACTGAGTAGGTTCACCACCCTCGCTCAGAGTAGGTTCACTACTCTTACTGAGTAGGTTCACCACCCTCGCTCAGAGCAGGTTCACTACTCTTACTGAGTAGGTTTCACCACCCTCGCTCAGAGCAGATTCACTACTCTTACTGAGTAGGTTCAACACCCTCGCTCAGAGCAGATTCACTACTCTTACTGAGTAGGTTCACCACCCTCGCTCAGAGCAGGTTCACTACTCTTACTGAGTAGGTTCACCACCCTCGCTCAGAGCAGGTTCACTACTCTTACTGAGTAGGTTCACCACCCTCGCTCAGAGCAGGTTCACTACTCTTACTGAGTAGGTTCACCACCCTCGCTCAGAGCAGGTTCACTACTCTTACTGAGTAGGTTCACAGCCCTCGCTCAGAGCAGGTTCACTACTCTTACTGAGTAGGTTCACCACCCTCGCTCAGAGCAGGTTCACTACTCTTACTGAGTAGGTTCACCACCCTCGCTCAGAGCAGGTTCACTACTCTTACTGAGTAGGTTCACCACCCTCGCTCAGAGCAGATTCACTACTCTTACTGAGTAGGTTCACCACCCTCGCTCAGAGCAGGTTCACTACTCTTACTGAGTAGGTTCACCACCCTCGCTCAGAGCAGATTCACTACTCTTACTGAGTAGGTTCACCACCCTCGCTCAGAGCAGGTTCACTACTCTTACTGAGTAGGTTCACCACCCTCGCTCAGAGCAGATTCACTACTCTTACTGAGTAGGTTCACCACCCTCGCTCAGAGCAGGTTCACTACTCTTACTGAGTAGGTTCACCACCCTCGCTCAGAGCAGGTTCACTACTCTTACTGAGTAGGTTCACCACCCTCGCTCAGAGCAGGTTCACTACTCTTACTGAGTAGGTTCACCACCCTCGCTCAGAGCAGATTCACTACTCTTACTGAGTAGGTTCACCACCCTCGCTCAGAGCAGGTTCACTACTCTTACTGAGTAGGTTCACCACCCTCGCTCAGAGCAGATTCACTACTCTTACTGAGTAGGTTCACCACCCTCGCTCAGAGCAGGTTCACTACTCTTACTGAGTAGGTTCACCACCCTCGCTCAGAGCAGATTCACTACTCTTACTGAGTAGGTTCACCACCCTCGCTCAGAGCAGGTTCACTACTCTTACTGAGTAGGTTCACCACCCTCGCTCAGAGCAGGTTCACTACTCTTACTGAGTAGGTTCACCACCCTCGCTCAGAGCAGGTTCACTACTCTTACTGAGTAGGTTCACCACCCTCGCTCAGAGCAGGTTCACTACTCTTACTGAGTAGGTTCACAGCCCTCGCTCAGAGCAGGTTCACTACTCTTACTGAGTAGGTTTTCAGCCCTCGCTCTGAGAAGGTTTCCACACACATTCTCCGAGTTTGTTCATACACTCTTCTGAGCACAGTCAGACACTCAGCCTTTAATACATCCCCCGCTCTAGAAGATTACTTAGTCCCAGACAACGTGAACTTTTATGTATAACACTACAAGAGAGAGAACTTTGTATCATATAATAAGTTTTATATGGATTCTTTTATAATAAAGATCACATTTTATTTAGTCGGATCAGTCTCCTAATGAAAATCCCCATATTAAATTGACGTGTCTAAGGACGACTAGACGAGAGCTGGATTTGACATCTTGTTACGGAAAGGTGCCAAAACAGTCCCATAGACATGGCCCCACACGTAACAACCTACTGAGAGAAGTATATATCTCAGTGTATATACACTGAGAGAAGTATATATCTCAGTGTATATACACTGAGAGAAGTATATATCTCAGTGTATATACACTGAGAGAAGTATATATCTCAGTGTATATACACTGAGAGAAGTATATATCTCAGTGTATATACACTGAGAGAAGTATATATCTCAGTGTATATACACTGAGAGAAGTATATATCTCAGTGTATATACACTGAGAGAAGTATATATCTCAGTGTATATACACTGAGAGAAGTATATATCTCAGTGTATATACACTGAGAGAAGTATATATCTCAGTGTATATACACTGAGAGAAGTATATATCTCAGTGTAATACACTGAGAGAAGTATATATCTCAGTGTATATACACTGAGAGAAGTATATATCTCAGTGTATATACACTGAGAGAAGTATATATCTCAGTGTATATACACTGAGAGAAGTATATATCTCAGTGTATATACACTGAGAGAAGTATATATCTCAGTGTATATACACTGAGAGAAGTATATATCTCAGTGTATATACACTGAGAGAAGTATATATCTCAGTGTATATACACTGAGAGAAGTATATATCTCAGTGTATATACACTGAGAGAAGTATATATCTCAGTGTATATACACTGAGAGAAGTATATATCTCAGTGTATATACACTGAGAGAAGTATATATCTCAGTGTATATACACTGAGAGAAGTATATATCTCAGTGTATATACACTGAGATATATTTTAATTCCTATAATATACTCTTCCTGACTGGTGATGTACAGGTGAGTCTTGTGCAGTAGAAAGTCTTTAAACCTAATTAACCCACCTACGGTATTGTTCCATCCTCGGTATACCTGGAGTTTACCTTGAGAGGGTTTCAGGGGTCAACTCCCCCTCGGCTCGGTGTGTGACCAGGCTTTGTGGTGGATCATTGTCTGATCAACCAGGTTGTTACTGCTGGCCGCACGGAAATTGACGTACGAACCACAGCCCGGCTGGTCAGGTACTGACTTTAGGTGCCTGTAAAGTGCCTGGGAGTCAGTTGAACAGTCTTGGGCCCCGGACACTTATTGTGTTGTCTCAGTGTATTCGTGCCGCCCCTGGTTTTCATCGGGGGAATGTTGCATCTCCTGCTTAGTCTTTTGCTTTCGCAGGGAGTGATTTTCGTGTGCAAGTTTGGTACTAATCCCTCTAGGATTTTCCAAGTGTATATTATCATGTATCTCTCTCGCCTGCGTTCCAGGGAATACAAAACAAGAGACTTAAACCATTCCAGTAATTTAGGTGCCTTATCGCACTTATGTATGCCGTGAAAGTTCTTTGTACACTCTCCAGCCTTGAAAGGCGCAGTTAGTGTACAGCAATATTCTAGCCTAGAGAGAACAAGTGATTTGAAGTGGATCATGGGCTTGTCGGCCCTAGTTTTGAAGGTTCTCATTATCCATCCTATTATTTTCCTAGCAGATGCGGTAGATACATTGTTGTGATCTCTGAGAGTGAGATCCTCTGACATTATCACTCCCAGGTCCTTCACATTACTTTCTCACTGTATTGTGTGGTTAGAATTTGTTATATTCTCCGATACACTTTTAATTTCCTCGAGTTTTCCATATCAGAGTAATTGAAATTTCTCATCATTGAACTTCATATTGTTTGGTGTGTCACATTGTTTGGTGTGTCACATTGTTTGATGTGTCACATTGTTTGGTGTGTCACATTGTTTGGTGTGTCACATTGTTTGGTGTGTCAGATTGTTTGGTGTGTCACATTGTTTGATGTGTCACATTGTTTGGTGTGTCACATTGTTTGGTGTGTCACATTGTTTGGTGTGTCACATTGTTTGGTGTGTCACATTGTTTGGTGTGTCACATTGTTTGATGTGTCACATTGTTTGGTGTGTCACATTGTTTGGTGTGTCACATTGTTTGGTGTGTCACATTGTTTGGTGTGTCACATTGTTTGGTGTGTCACATTGTTTGGTGTGTCACATTGTTTGGTGTGTCACATTCTTTGGTGTGTCACATTCTCTGGTGTGTCACGTTGTTTCATGTGTCACATTGTTTGGTGTGTCACATTGTTTGGTGTGTCACATTGTTTCATGTGTCACATTGTTTGGTGTGTCACATTGTTTGGTGTGTCACATTGTTTGGTGTGTCACATTCTTTGGTGTGTCACATTCTTTGGTGTGTCACATTCTTTGGTGTGTCACATTGTTTCATGTGTCACATTGTTTGGTGTGTCACATTGGTATGTCACATTGTTTGGTGTGTCACATTGTTTCATGTGTCACATTGTTTGGTGTGTCACATTGTTTCATGTGTCACATTGTTTCGTGTGTCACATTTGTTGGTGTGTCACATTGTTTGGTGTGTCACATTCTTTGGTGTGTCACATTGTTTCATGTGTCACATTGTTTGGTGTGTCACATTCTTTCATGTGTCACATTGTTTGGTGTGTCACATTCTTTGGTGTGTCACATTCTTTGGTGTGTCACATTGTTTCATGTGTCACATTGTTTGGTGTGACACATTGGTGTGTCACATTGTTTGGTGTGTCACATTGTTTCATGTGTCACATTGTTTCGTGTGTCACATTGTTTGGTGTGTCACATTGTTTGGTGTGTCACATTGTTTGGTGTGTCACATTGTTTCATGTGTCACATTGTTTGGTGTGTCACATTGTTTGGTGTGTCACATTGTTTCATGTGTCACATTGTTTGGTGTGTCACATTCTTTGGTGTGTCACATTGTTTCGTGTGTCACATTGTTTGGTGTGTCACATTGTTTGGTGTGTCACATTGTTCCGTGTGTCACACTGTTTCGTGTGTCACACTGTTTCGTGTGTCACACTGTTTCGTGTGTCACACTGTTTCGTGTGTCACACTGTTTCGTGTGTCACATTGTTTTGTGTGTCACACTGTTTCGTGTCACACTGTTTCGTGTGTCACACTGTTTCGTGTGTCACATTGTTTCGTGTGTCACACTGTTTCGTGTGTCACACTGTTTCGTGTGTCACATTGTTTCGTGTGTCACGCTGTTTCGTGTGTCACACTGTTTCGTGTGTCACATTGTTTCGTGTCACATTGTTTCGTGTGTCACACTTTCCTGTGTCACATTGTTTCGTGTGTCACATTGTTTCGTGTGTCGCATTGTTTCGTGTGTCACACTGTTTCGTGTGTCACACTGTTTCGTGTGTCACATTCTTCGGTGTGTCACATTGTTTCGTGTGTCACACAGTTTCGTGTGTCACACTGTTTCGTGTGTCACACTGTTTCGTGTGTCACACTGTTTCGTGTGTCACACTGTTTCGTGTGTTACATTGTTTCGTGTGTCACGCTGTTTCGTGTGTCACGCTGTTTCGTGTGTCACACTGTTTCGTGTGTCACATTGTTTCGTGTGTCACACTGTTTCGTGTGTCACACTTTTTCGTGTGTCACATTGTTTCGTGTGTCACACTGTTTCGTGTGTCACATTGTTTCGTGTGTCACATTGTTTCGTGTGTCACACTGTTTCGTGTGTCACATTGTTTCGTGTGTCACATTGTTTCGTGTGTCACATTGTTTCGTGTGTTACACTGTTTCGTGTGTCACACTGTTTCGTGTGTCACATTGTTTCGTGTGTCACACTGTTTCGTGTGTCACACTGTTTCGTGTGTCACATTGTTTCGTGTGTCACACTGTTTCGTGTGTCACATTGTTTCGTGTGTCACATTGTTTCGTGTGTCACACTGTTTCGTGTGTCACACTGTTTCGTGTGTCACATTGTTTCGTGTGTCACACTGTTTCGTGTGTCACACTATTTCGTGTGTCACACTGTTTCGTGTGTCACACTGTTTCGTGTGTTTCACTGTTTCGTGTGTCACATTGTTTAGTGTGTCACACTGTTTCGTGTGTCACACTGTTTCGTGTATCACTGTTTCGTGTGTCACACTGTTTCGTGTGTCACACTGTTTCGTGTGTCACGTTTTTTCGTGTCACGTTGTTTCGTGTGTCACATTGTTTCGTGTGTCACATTGTTTCGTGTGTCGCACTGTTTCGTGTGTCACATCGTTTCGTGTGTCACATTGTTTCGTGTGTCACATTGTTTCGTGTGTCACATTGTTTCGTGTGTCACATTGTTTCGTGTGTCACATTGTTTCGTGTGTCACATTGTTTCGTGTGTCACACTGGTTCGTGTGTCACACTGTTTCGTGTGTCACATTGTTTCGTGTGTCACACTGTTTCGTGTGTCACACTGTTTCGTGTGTCACACTGTTTCGTGTGCCACACTTTCGTGTGTCACACTGTTTCGTGTGTCACAGTGTTTCGTGTGTCACACTGTTTCGTGTGTCACACTGTTTCGTGTGTCACATTGTTTCGTGTGTTACACTGTTTCGTGTGTCACATTCAAATTCAAATTCAAATTCAAAGTTTATTCTCTATAAGGATTACAATGCTGAGTTTACAGAAATTTGGTTATTGTTTGGTTTACATGTAGTAAAATTGTGATTACAGAGTGTACCACTAGAACGCTTAGCATGGCTAGGCATTTCGGGCATACTTAGTTTTATTCTTAATTGTAAAATATTACAAATTATGAGGTAAGTTGGTATTATGGCTAAGTGACTAAATACTAGTTTGTGCGTTTAGCAATGTGAATGCTTTTGTTTTGGCACAGTACATAGTTTCAGTATTGGAGTATCACAGGATTCATTATTTTAAGATTGAGATTAATATTTCTGTTTATGGTCAAATGAGTGAGTGAGTGTAAGTGTGAACCACCAGGTGGTATTCGTGTAGTTAGTTGACGGGGTGTATCAGGGAGATAAGATGTTTTCTAATGGTAGTTTTGAAGGTGATGAATGTGTCTGCAGTTCTAGAGTTCTCAGGTAGGGTATTCCAGATTTTAGGGCCTTTGACATACATTGAATTTTTGTGAAGGTTTAGTCGGACACGGGGAATGTCGTAGAGATGTTTGTGTCTGGTGTTATGCCTGTGGGTTCTGTCACAACTATCAAGAAAGCGTTTTAGGTCAAGGTTGATATTAGAGTTTAAGGCCCTGTAGATGTAGATTGCACAGTAGTAAGTGTGGATGTACTGAACTGGGAGTAAGTTTAGGTCTATGAAGAGTGGGGGAGTGTGTTGCCAGGGATGGGATTTAGTGATTATTCTTACTGCAGCTTTTTGTTGGGTTATTATTGGCTTTAGGTGTGTTGCTGCAGTTGATCCCCAAGCACAAATAGCATAGGTGAGGTATGGATAAATAAGTGAGTGGTATAGTGTGAGAAGGGCATTTTGTGGCACGTAGTATCGTATCTTGGAGAGGATCCCAACCGTTTTGGATACTTTTTTGGTTATATGCTGGATATGGGTGCTGAAATTCAGGTTGTTGTCAAGGTATAGGTCTAGGAATTTTCCCCCATTATTTCTGGTAATTAGAGTGTTCTCAATCGTAATGTTAATTTGTGCATCTCCTGCTCTGCTACCAAACATAATATAGTAGGTTTTGTCAGTGTTAAGCGTAAGTTTATTGGCTGTCATCCAAGTCGATATTTTAATCAGCTCCTCATTCACAATGGTGTTGAGTGTGGCAAGATTAGGGTGAGAGATGACATAAGTCGTGTCATCAGCAAAGAGAATGGGTTTCAGGTGTTGGGATACGTTTGGAAGGTCATTGATGTATATGAGGAAGAGCAGGGGACCAAGGACACTTCCCTGCGGAACTCCAGTATCAAGTGGCCGTATTGCTGATGCTGTGTCTTTAATGGTGACGTACTGATACCTATTAGTAAGGTAAGATTTGAAATAAGCAAGCGCATGGCCTCTTATACCGTAATGATCAAGTTTGTGGAGTAGGATGTCGTGGTCTACTGTGTCAAAAGCTTTTCTTAGGTCAATAAAAATTCCTAGTGGATATTCCTTATTTTCCAATGCTGTGTAAAGCAGATCTAGCATTTTTATGATTGCATCATTAGTGCTTTTATTTTTCCTGAATCCAAATTGGCAGGGGTTGAGTATGTTTTATGCTGTTATAAATGAATATAGTCTCCTGTGCACGAGTTTCTCGAAAATTTTGGATAGCAATGGCAAGTTTGATATTGGCCTATAGTTGTTTAAGTCTGTAGGGTCACCACCTTTATGTATTGGTGTAACCCTTGCCATCTTCAGTAGTTTCGGGAAGGTGCTAGTCTCTAGTGACTTGTTAAAAAGTAATGAAATTGCATGCGAAAGGACATGGGCCGCTCGCTTGTACAGTAATGGTGGGACATTATAATGTGACTTTATAATCTCAATGACTTCCGTGGGCTCAGTTGGTGTAAGATAGAAGGAATTAGGGAAATTCCCATCTAGGTAGTCCCCGGCATGGGCATTGGTATGTGGGATTTTACTGGCGAGATTAGATCCTATGATTGAGAAGAAGTCGTTTATCTTGTTAGCTGTGTCAGTGGGATGTAGTGGTGTTTCATTAGGTTTAGTTAGGACAATATTCTTGGTTTTTCTCAGTTTGTGGGTCCCTAGAATCTTGAGAGAGTGTTTTCCAGGTCTTTTTTATATCTCCTCTAGTGTCTGTGAATCTACTGGAGTAGTATAGTTGTTTGGCTTTCTTTATTACTTTGTTTCGTGCGTCACACTGTTTCGTGTGTCACATTGTTTCGTGTGTCACATTGTTTCGTGTGTCACACTGTTTCGTGTGTCACATTGTGTTCGTGTGCACATTGTTTCGTGTGTCACACTGTTTCGTGTGTCACACTGTTTCGTGTGTCACACTGTTTCGTGTGTCACACTGTTTCGTGTGTCGCACTGTTTCGTGTGTCACATTGTTTCGTGTGTCACACTGTTTCGTGTGTCACATTGTTTCGTGTGTCACATTGTTTCGTGTGTCACACTGTTTCGTGTGTCACACTGTTTCGCGTGTCACATTGTTTCGTGTGTCACATTGTTTCGTGTGTCACACTGTTTCGTGTGTCATTGTTTCGTGTGTCACACTGTTTCGTGTATCACATTGTTTCTTGTGTCACATTGTTTCGTGTGTCACACTGTTTCGTGTGTCACACTATTTCGTGTGTCACATTGTTTCGTGTTTCACACTGTTTCGTGTGTCCACAGTTTCGTGTGTCACATTGTTTTCGTGTGTCACATTGTTTCGTGTGTCACATTGTATCGTGTGTCACATTGTTTCGTGTGTCACACTGTTTCGTGTTTCACACTGTTTCGTGTGTCACATTGTTTCGTGTGTCACATTGTTTCGTGTGTCACATTGTTTCGTGTGTCACACTGTTTCGTGTGTCACATTGTTTCGTGTGTCACATTGTTTCGTGTGTCACATTGTTTCGTGTGTCACACTGTTTCGTGTGTCACATTGTTTCGTTTGTCACATTGTTTCGTGTGTCACATTGTTTCGTGTGTCACACTGTTTCGTGTGTCACACTGTTTCGTGTGTCACATTGTTTCGTGTGTCACATTGTTTCGTGTGTCAAAACTGTTTCGTGTGTCACACTGTTTCGTGTGTCACACTGTTTCGTGTGTCACACTGTTTCGTGTGTCACATTGTTTCGTGTGTCACATTGTTTCGTGTGTCACACTGTTTCGTGTGTCACACTATTTCGTGTGTCACACTGTTTCGTGTATTTCACTGTTTCGTGTGTCACATTGTTTCGTGTGTCACATTGTTTCGTGTGTCAAATTTTTTCGTGTGTCACATTGTTTCGTGTGTCACACTGTTTCGTGTGTCACACTGTTTCGTGTGTCACATTGTTTCGTGGGTCACATTTTTTCGTGTGTCACACTCGTGTGTCACATTGTTTCATGTGTCACATTGTTTCGTGTGTCACACTTTCGTGTGTCACATTATTTCGTGTGTCACACTGTTTCGTGTGTCTCATTGTTTCGTGTGTCACACTGTTTTGTGTGTCACATTGTTTCGTTTGTCACACTGTTTCGTGTGTCACATTGTTTTGTGTGTCACATTGTTTCGTGTGTCACACTGTTTCGTGTGTCACACTGTTTCGCGTGTCACATTGTTTCGTGTGTCACACTGTTTCGTGTGTAACCTTGTTTCGTGTGTCACACTGTTTCGTGTGTCACATTGTTTCGTGTGTCACATTGTTTCGTGTGTCACATTGTTTCGTGTGTCATATTGTTTCGTGTGTCACACTGTTTCGTATTTCACACTGTTTCGTGTGTCACACTGTTTCGTGTGTCACACTGTTTCGTGTGTCACACTGTTTAGTGTGTTACACTGTTTCGTGTGTCGCACTGTTTCGTGTGTCACACTGTTTCGTGTGTCACATTGTTTCGTGTGTCACATTGTTTCGTGTGTCACATTGTTTCGTGTGTCACAGTGTTTCGTGTGTCACACTGTTTCGTGTGTCACACTGTTTCGTGTGTCACACTTGTTCGTGTGTCACACTGGTTTGTGTGTCACACTGTTTCGTGTGTCACAGTTTCGTGTGTCACACTGTTTCGTGTATCACATTGTTTCGTGTGTCACATTGTTTCATGTATCACACTGTTTCTTGTGTCACACTGTTTCGTGTGTCATACTGTTTCGTGTGTCGTACTGTTTCGTGTGTCACACTGTTTCGTGTGTCACACTGTTTCGTGTGTCACACTGGTTCGTGTGTCACACTGTTTCGTGTGTAACACTGTTTCGTGTGTCACATTGTTTAGTGTGTCACACTGTTTCGTGTGTCACACTGTTTCGTGTGTCACACTGTTTCGTGTATCACACTGTTTCGTGTGTCACACTGTTTTGTGTGTCACGTTGTTTCGTGTGTCACGTTGTTTCGTGTGTCACATTGTTTCGTGTGTCACATTGTTTCGTGTGTCACATTGTTTCGTGTGTCGCACTGTTTCGTGTGTCACATCGTTTCGTGTGTCACATTGTTTCGTGTGTCACATTGTTTCGTGTGTCACATTGTTTCGTGTGTCACATTGTTTCGTGTGTCACACTGGTTCGTGTGTCACACTGTTTCGTGTGTCACACTGTTTCGTGTGTCACACTGTTTCGTGTGTCACACTGTTTCGTGTGTCACACTGTTTCGTGTGTCGCACTGTTTCGTGTGTCACATCGTTTCGTGTGTCACATTGTTTCGTGTGTCACATTGTTTCGTGTGTCATACTGTTTCGTGTGTCGCACTGTTTCGTGTGTCACACTGTTTCGTGTGTCACACTGTTTCGTGTGTCACACTGTTTCGTGTGTCACACTGTTTCGTGTGTCATACTGTTTCGTGTGTCACACTGTTTCGTGTGTCACATTGTTTCGTGTGTCATACTGTTTCGTGTGTCACACTGTTTCGTGTGTCACATTGTTTCGTGTGTCACACTGTTTCGTGTGTCACATTGTTTCGTGTGTCACATTGTTTTGTGTGTCACAGTTTCGTGTGTCACACTGTTTCGTGTGTCACATTGTTTTGTGTGTCACAGTTTCGTGTGTCACACTGTTTCGTGTGTCACATTGTTTCGTGTGTCACACTGTTTGGTGTGTCACATTGTTTCGTGTGTCACATTGTTTGGTGTGTCACACTGTTTTGGTGTGTCACATTGTTTCGTGTGTCACATTGTTTGTGTGTCACATTGTTTGGTGTGTCACATTGTTTGGTGTGTCACATTGTTTCGTGTGTCACATTGTTTCGTGTGTCACATTGTTTGGTGTGTCACATTGTTTCGTGTGTCACATTGTTTCGTGTGTCACATTGTTTGGTGTGTCACATTGTTTGGTGTGTCACATTGTTTGGTGTCACATTGTTTCGTGTGTCACATTGTTTGGTGTGTCACATTGTTTCGTGTGTCACATTGTTTCGTGTGTCACATTGTTTGGTGTGTCACATTGTTTCGTGTGTCACATTGTTTGGTGTGTCACATTGTTTGGTGTGTCACATTGTTTGGTGTGTCACATTGTTTGGTGTGTCACATTGTTTCGTGTGTCACATTGTTCGTGTGTCACATTGTTTCGTGTGTCACATTGTTTCGGTGTGTCACATTGTTTGGTGTGTCACATTGTTTGGTGTGTCACATTGTTTGGTGTGTCACATTGTTTGGTGTGTCACATTGTTTGGTGTGTCACATTGTTTGGTGTGTCACACTTGTTTGGTGTGTCACATTGTTTGGTGTGTCACATTGTTTGGTGTGTCACATTGTTTGGTTTTGTCACATTGTTTGGTGTGTCACATTGTTTGGTGTGTCACATTGTTTGGTGTGTCACATTGTTTGGTGTGTCACATTGTTTGGTGTGTCACATTGTTTGGTGTGTCACATTGTTTGGTGTGTCACATTGTTTGGTGTGTCACATTGTTGGTGTGTCACATTGTTTGGTGTGTCACATTGTTTTGGTGTGTCACATTGTTTGGTGTGTCACATTGTTTGGTGTGTCACATTGTTTGGTGTGTCACATTGTTTGGTGTGTCACATTGTTTGGTGTGTCACATTGTTTGGTGTGTCACATTGTTTGGTGTGCCCACATTGTTTGGTGTGTCACATTGTTTGGTGTGTCACATTGTTTGGTGTGTCACATTGTTTGTGGTCACATTGTTTGGGTTCACATTGTTTGGTGTGTCACATTGTTTGGTGTGTCACATTGTTTGGTGTGTCACATTGTTTGGTGTGTCACATTGTTTCGTGTGTCACATTGTTTGGTGTGTCACATTGTTTCGTGTGTCACACTGTACGTAATGAATATTTTAATCCAGTGTATTATATTATCTCCATAATTATTAATACTTATTAATTATTATTACCTTAATTATTACTTATTAGTTATTATGATTATTAATAATTATTAATTATTATTATTATTATTATTATTATTATTATTATTATTATTATTATTATTATTATTATTATTATTATTATTAATTATTAATAGTACTTATTATTATCATTATTATAGTTATTAATTATTATTATAATTATTAATTATTATTATTGTTAATTATTATATGTAATGTTGAGGCGGAAGCGCTAAACCAGTCAGGGCTAATACAGTGACTGGTTTATATAAGAAGTTTAAGTTGGTAGTAGTTAATATCCCGCGTGGCGGAGCCTCCTGGTGTAGCCCCGGCGGGTTTACCGCGTTTCCTGACACTGTGTGAACGTCAGTAAGTCTGGAGGAAGATCAGGTGTCAGGCACTAGAAGGATCTTGATGCGAGGAAGTGGAGCCACCACCCCCTCTCCTTCCTCGGCTCAAACCTGATTAATTCCGGTTTACTTATAAAAGCATTTACATAATTTATATTATTTACGGTATTTATGTAATTTACAGCATTTACAATATTTATATTTATAGCATTTACATAATTCTCAGCATTTACAACATTTACAACATTTACAACATTTACAACATTTAAAACATTTACAACATTAACAACATTTACAACATTTAAAACATTTACAACATTAACAACATTTACAACATTTAAAACATTTACAACATTTACAACATTTACAACATTAACAACATTTACAACATTTACAACATTTAAAACATTTACAACATTTACAACATTAACAACATTTAAAACATTTACAACATTAACAACATTTACAACATTTACAACATTTACAACATTTACAACATTTACAACATTTAAAACATTTACAACATTTACAACATTAACAACATTTACAACATTTACAACATTTACAACATTTACAACATTTACAACATTTACAACATTTACAACATTTACAACATTTACAACATTTACAACATTTAAAACATTTACAACATTAACAACATTTACAACATTTACAACATTTAAAACATTTACAACATTTACAACATTGACAACATTTACAACATTTACAACATTTACAACATTTACAACATTTACAACATTTACAACATTTAAAACATTTACAACATTTACAACATTAACAACATTTAAAACATTTACAACATTAACAACATTTACAACATTAACAACATTTACAACATTTAAAACATTTACAACATTTAAAACATTTACAACATTAACAACATTTACAACATTTACAACATTTACAACATTTACAACATTTACAACATTTAAAACATTTACAACATTTACAACATTAACAACATTTAAAACATTTACAACATTAACAACATTTACAACATTTACAACATTTACAACATTTAAAACATTTACAACATTTAAAACATTTACAACATTAACAACATTTACAACATTTAAAACATTTACAACATTTAAAACATTTACAACATTAACAACATTTACAACATTAACAACATTTACAACATTTAAAACATTTACAACATTTAAAACATTAACAACATTTACAACATTTACAACATTTACAACATTTACAACATTTACAACATTAACAACATTTACAACATTTACAACATTTACAACATTTACAACATTTACAACATTTACAACATTAACTCGTCTCTGTTTTTATTAAGCAAGAAAATTTCCCAGAGTGAAAGTTGCTTACAAGGTAAAGCAAGACTTACTGATCACTTCCAACACTTCTTGATCACTTCCAACACTTCTTGATCACTTCCAACACTTCTTGATCACTTCCAACACTTCTTGATCACTTCCAACACTTCTTGGTCAGTTCCAACACTTCTTGATCACTTCCAACACTTCTTGATCACTTCCAACACTTCTTGATCACTTCCAACACTTCTTGATCACTTCCAACACTTCTTGATCACTTCCAACACTTCTTGATCACTTCCAACACTTCTTGGTCAGTTCCAACACTTCTTGATCACTTCCAACACTTCTTGATCACTTCCAACACTTCTTGATCACTTCCAACACTTCTTGATCACTTCCAACACTTCTTGATCACTTCCAACACTTCTTGATCACTTCCAACACTTCTTGAATCACTTCCAACACTTCTTGATCACTTCCAACACTTCTTGATCACTTCCAACACTTCTTGATCACTTCCAACACTTCTTGATCACTTCCAACACTTCTTGATCACTTCCAACACTTCTTGATCACTTCCAACACTTCTTGATCACTTCCAACACTTCTTGATCACTTCCAACACTTCTTGATCACTTCCAACACTTCTTGATCACTTCCAACACTTCTTGATCACTTCCAACACTTTTGATCACTTCCAACACTTCTTGATCACTTCCAACACTTCTTGAACACTTCCAACACTTCTTGATCACTTCCAACACTTCTTGATCACTTCCAACACTTCTTGATCACTTCCAACACTTCTTGATCACTTCCAACACTTCTGGTCAGTTCCAACACTTCTTGATCACTTCCAACACTTCTTGATCACTTCCAACACTTCTTGATCACTTCCAACACTTCTTGATCACTTCCACACTTCTTGATCACTTCCAACACTTCTTGATCACTTCCAACACTTCTTGATCACTTCCAACACTTCTTGATCACTTCCAACACTTCTTGATCACTTCCAACACTTCTTGATCACTTCCAACACTTCTTGATCACTTCCAACACTTCTTGATCACTTCCAACACTTCTTGATCACTTCCAACACTTCTTGATCACTTCCAACACTTCTTGATCACTTCCAACACTTCTTGATCACTTCCAACACTTCTTGATCACTTCCAACACTTCTTGATCACTTCCAACACTTCTTGATCACTTCCAACACTTCTTGATCACTTCCAACACTTCTTGATCACTTCCAACATCTCTTGATCACTTCCAACACTTCTTGATCACTTCCAACACTTCTTGATCACTTCCAACACTCTTGGTCAGTTCCAACACTTCTTGATCACTTCCAAACTTCTTGATCACTTCCAAACACTTCTTGATCACTTCCAACACTTCTTGATCACTTCCAACACTTCTTGATCACTTCCAACACTTCTTGATCACTTCCAACACTTCTTGATCACTTCCAACACTTCTTGATCACTTCCAACACTTCTTGATCACTTCCAACACTTCTTGATCACTTCCAACACTTCTTGGTCAGTTCCAACACTTCTTGATCACTTCCAACATTTCTTGATCACTTCCAACACTTCTTTGTCAGTGCCAACACTTCTTGATCACTTCCAACACTTCTTGATCACTTCCAACACTTCTTGATCACTTCCAACACTTCTTGATCACGTCCAACACTTCTTGATCACTTCCAACACTTCTTGGTCAGTGCCAACACTTCTTGATCACTTCCAACACTTCTTGATCACTTCCAACACTTCTTGGTCAGTTCCAACAATTCTTGATCAGTTCCAACACTTCTTGATCAGTTCCAACACTTCTTGATCACTTCCAACACTTTTTGATCACGTCCAACACTTCTTGATCACTTCCAACACTTCTTGGTCAGTGCCAACACTTCTTGATCACTTCCAACACTTCTTGATCACTTCCAACACTTCTTGGTCAGTGCCAACACTTCTTGATCACTTCCAACACTTCTTGATCAGTTCCAACACTTCTTGATCAGTTCCAACACTTCTTGATCACTTCCAACAATTCTTGATCACTTCCAACACTTCTTGATCACTTCTAACACTTCTTGATCACTTCCAACACTTTTTGATCACTTCCAACACTTCTTGGTCAGTGCCAACACATCTTGATCACTTCCAACACTTCTTGATCACTTCCAACACTTCTTGATCAGTTCCAACACTTCTTGGTCAGTTCCAACACTTCTTGATCACTTCCAACACTTCTTGATCACTTCCAACACTTCTTGATCACTTCCAACACTTCTTGATCACTTCCAACACTTCTTGATCACTTCCAACACTTCTTGATCACTTCCAACACTTCTTGATCACTTCCAACACTTCTTGATCACTTCCAACACTTCTTGATCACTTCAAACACTTCTTGATCACTTCCAACACTTTTTGATCACTTCCAACACTTCTTGATCAGTTCCAAAACTTCTTGATCACTTCCAACACTTCTTGGCCAGTTCCAACACTTCTTGATCACTTCCAACACTTCTTGATCACTTCCAACACTTCTTGATCACTTCCAACACTTCTTGATCAGTTCCAAAACTTCTTGATCACTTCCAACACTTCTTGGCCAGTTCCAACACTTCTTGATCACTTCCAACACTTCTTGATCACTTCCAACACTTCTTGGTCAGTTCCAACGCTTCTTCATCACTTCCAACACTTCTTGATCACTTCCAACAATTCTTGGCCAGTTCCAACGCTTCTTCATCACTTCCAACACTTCTTGATCACTTCCAACAATTCTTGATCACTTCCAACACTTCTTGATCACTTCCAACAATTCTTGATCAGTTCCAACACTTGTTGATCACTTCCAACACTTCTTGGTCAGTTCCAACGCTTCTTCATCACTTCCAACACTTCTTGATCACTTCCAACACTTCTTGATCAGTTCCAACACTTTTTGATCAGTGTCAACACTTCTTGATCAGTTCCAACACTTCTTGATCAGTTTCAACACTTCTTGATCAGTTCCAACACTTCTTGATCAGTTCCAACACTTCTTGATCAGTTCCAACACTTCTTGATCAGTTTCAACACTTCTTGATCAGTTCCAACACTTCTTGATCAGTTCTCAACACTTCTTGATCAGTTCTCAACACTTCTTGATCACTTCCAACACTTCTTGATCAGTTCCAAAACTTCTTGATCAGTTCCAACACTTCCTGATCAGTTCCAACACTTCTTGATCAGTTCCAACGCTTCTTGATCAGTTCCAAAACTTCTTGATCAGTTCCAACACTTCTTGATCAGTTCCAACACTTCTTGGTCAGTTCCAACACTTCTTGATCAGTTCCAACACTTCTTGAACAGTTCCCAACACTTCTTGATCAGTTCCAACACTTCTTGAACAGTTCCAAAACTTCTTGATCAGTTCCAAAACTTCTTGATCAGTTCCAACGCTTCTTGAACAATTCCCAACACTTCTTGATCAGTTCTCAACACTTCTTGATCAGTTTTCAACACTTCTTGAACAGTTCCCAACACTTCTTGAACAGTTCCCAACACTTCTTGATCAGTTCTCAACACTTCTTGATCAGTTCAAACACTTCTTGAACAGTTCCCAACACTTCTTGATCAGTTCAAACACTTCTTGAACAGTTCCAAAACTTCTTGATCAGTTCCAACACTTCTTGATCAGTTCTCAACACTTCTTGAACAGTTCCCAACACTTCTTGATCAGTTCCAACACTTCTTGAACAGTTCCAAAACTTCTTGATCAGTTCCAACACTTCTTGATCAGTTCTCAACACTTCTTGAACAGTTCCCAACACTTCTTGAGCAGTTCCAACACTTCTTGAGCAGTTCCAAAACTTCTTGATCAGTTCCAACACTTCTTGATCAGTTCCAACACTTCTTGATCAGTTCCAACACTTCTTGATCAGTCCCAACACTTCTTTATCAGTTCCAAAACTTCTTGATCAGTTCCAACACTTCTTGATCAGTCCCAACACTTCTTGATCAGTTCCAAAACTTCTTGATCAGTTCCAACACTTCTTGAACAGTTCCAACACTTCTTGAACAGTTCCAACACTTCTTGATCAGTTCTCAACACTTCTTGAACAGTTCCCAACACTTCTTGAACAGTTCCAACACTTCTTGAACAGTTCCAACACTTCTTGATCAGTTCTCAACACTTCTTGAACAGTTCCCAACACTTCTTGAACAGTTCCCAACACTTCTTGAACAGTTCCAACACTTCTTGAACAGTTCCAACACTTCTTGATCAGTTCTCAACACTTCTTGAACAGTTCCCAACACTTCTTGATCAGTTCTCAACATCTTGAACATTCCCAACACTTCTTGAACAGTTCCAACACTTCTTGAACAGTTCCAACACTTCTTGATCAGTTCTCAACACTTCTTGAACACTTCCAACACTTCTTGAACGGTTCCAACACTTCTTGAACAGTTCTCAACACTTCTTGAACAGTTCCCAACACTTCTTGAACAGTTTCCAACACTTCTTGAACAGTTCCAACACTTCTTGAACAGTTCCAACACTTCTTGAACAGTTTCCAACACTTCTTGAACAGTTCCAACACTTCTTGAACAGTTCCCAGCACTTTTTGAACAGTCCCAACACTTTTTGAACAGTTCCCAACACTTCTTGAACAGTTCCAACACTTCTTGAACAGTTCTCAACACTTCTTGAACAGTTATCAACTCTTCTTGAACAGTTCCAACACTTCTTGAACAGTTCTCAACACTTCTTGAACAGTTATCAACTCTTCTTGAACAGTTCCAACTCTTCTTGAACAGTTCCAACACTTCTTGAACAGTTCTCAACACTTCTTGAAC
>NC_069402.1:63631982-63661982 GCF_026875155.1 Cherax quadricarinatus | reverse complement strand
TATAGTCACTACCATTATAGTCACTAACATTACCATAGTCACTACTATTACAATCACTACCATTATCATAGCCACTACCATTATAGTCACTACCATTATCATAGTCACTATCATTATCATAATCACTACCATCATTTTAGTCACTACCATTATCATAGTCATTACCATTATCATTGCCACTACTATTATTATAGTCACTACCATTATCATAATCACTACCATTATCATAATCACTACCATTATAGTCACTACCATTATCATATTCACTACCATTATCATAATCACTACCATTATAGTCACTACCATTATCATATTCACTACCATTATCATAGTCCGTACCATTACCATAGTCACTAGCATTATCATAGTCATTACCACTACCAGAATCACTACCATCATTATAGTCACTACCAATATCATAGTCACTACCATTATCATTGCCACTACCATTATCATAATCACTACCATTATCATTGTCACTACAATTATGGTCACTACCATTATCATAGTCACTACCATTATCATAGTCACTACCATTATAGTCACTAGGATTATCATAGTCACTACCATTATAGTCACTACCATTATCATAGTTACTATCATTATCATAATCACTACCATTATCATAGTCACTACTGTTATCATAATCACTACCATTATCATAGTCACTACCATTATAGTCACTAGGATTATCATAGTCACTACCATTATCATATTCACTACGATTATCATAGTCACTACCATTATCATAGTCACTACTAGTATTATAGTCACTACCATTATCATACTCACTACCATTATCATAATCACAACCATTAGGGAATATAGTAGTTAAGGTCACAGCACCGTGGCTGGAAGCCAGTTCACAAAACTTTAAAGAGAACCTTAAGCCTACGTTCAGGTCCCTCCTAAACCACGGTCACTGAGTTACAAGAGAGCGAGGCAACAGGAAGGTGACCAGAGGACTGGTCTAGTGGAGAGATGATGTTTTACCTGGAGTGAGTTCCGGGGGTCAACGACCCCGCGGCCCGGTCTGTGACCAGGCCTCCTTAGGTCAGTGTCCCAGGATGCGACCCACACCAGTCGACTAACACCCAGGTACCCATTTTACTGATGGGGAACATAGACAACAGGTGGAAAGAAACACGTCCAATGTTTCTACTCTGGCTGGGAATCGAACCCAGGCCCTCACCGTGTGAAGCGAGAGCGTTAACCACCAGGCCACCAGACAGAAGACAAGTGAGATGACTAGCAGTAGTCAGTTATCTGTGATAACACATTACATGTCAAGGAGATGAAGTGACTAGATTATCTCTTCCAACACACGTCTCTTAAGTGACTCGGAAAGGAAGAAACAAGTGAAGCAAATCTTGCGTGACAAGTCAGGTGAAGAAAATTCAAGTAATGTAAAGAGGTGAGGAGAGAGCCAAGGTCAGATTCTGAAGATTAGGGCAGTTGACGGTACTGAGAAAAACAACAGTAAGAAAACCTGTATCAAGATTTATGTGAAAAAACATTATGTGTAATGAATGACTTAACAAGATGGCATCTGAGTACACTAGAAGTATAGATAGTTATTATGGGGCTCCAGTATGTAGGATATCCCACAGCTTGGTTGGTAACGCGCTTAGTTCACACACTGAGTGTCCGTGGTTTGATACCCTCTACTGGTGGAAACATCAGGACGTGTTTCCTTAAGACACCCGCTGTTTCAGTTCACCTAGCAATATGTACCTGGGTATTAGCTGACTGGCGTGGGTCGCATCCTCCTAACAAAATTAACCTAAATTGGCCAAAGTATTCTGTATAACCAGGGACTTTCTATATAGTATGTCATTGCTATCAATTATGGTCTGTTCAAATTGTATCATGTACTTGTAGAAATAAAGATTATTATTATTATTATTATTATTATTAACATGACAGAAAAGTATGTTGTTAGTGTCAGCAAGCTGAATACTTCTCTCGTATTCTTTAAGTCTTTTAAACAGCAGCCGGTTTCACCAATGTATTGGAAAGAACGAGAGAAGCAAGAAATGAGTATCTACTGGAAATATAAGTGTCAGGACGAGCAAAAATATGATCCAGATTTCTACGAAGTATATTGTGTTGACGACATTTAAGTTTCCTTCTCAGAAGACAGAGGGAGTTAATAAGATTGTGTAAATTAGCTTCATAGGGAAGGAGAAGCGGGCTTAGTAGAGGAAAAAGCTTGTTGATTACGAGAATAGATTTTTTAAAACTAAAAAGTATAGCTGAGCCGAGAGAATGATCTGTGGAGAAGGGAAATTTCAGAGTCGAAAATGTTGGGATCACAGATGCGAAGGGCGCTGAGAAAACCGTCATGACCAGTGAATGTATGTGTTACTCTGCATAGACCTGTGGTAAACGAAAATGAAAAGCTTGTCACAAAATGGTGTAATACACAAATAACCCGCACGAGGGAGAGAGTAGCTTACGACGACGTCTCAGTCCGTCTTGAACCATTTACAAAGTCAGAATGGTATACATGAGCATGTAGGAAGGTAAACAAACCACGGGTTCAATCCCCCCCCGTACTGTGTGTTTGCAATCGTGTCATTACGATTTCTTGACTCAGATATAGGAAGGTAAGTAGTGAGTCACATTCTCATTCAGGTAAACCTTACTGATGGAGGGAAATTATTGAGGACATAGATACTAGAGTATCGTGGCCAGAGCAAAGACATTATCTACCTAGCAACGCAAGTCAGACACCAGTAGTTGGAAGTGGAACACTTTCCAAATACTCTAGGAAGATGAATTATCTGATTGTTAACCTTAACACTGAAAAACATGTTATTATGAAAATGGTATAAAATACCGACAAGCTGATGATTAAGACACGTATGCAATGTTTTGCCTACACAGTAAGCTTCTTCGGTCAAAAACAGAGGAGGCCGCATTGTAGACAGCGGGAACAGATGAACTGATTACATTCATCTTAACTTCGCTGCTGCTGCTCCTGTCTACAATACATCTATATTTGACTGATGAAGCCTGCCGTGAAGGTGAAACATTTCATCAGTGAAGATACCCAACTGCTGCACCTGTGTCTTAATCACCAGAACACATTACGGGCAGGACGTGGTCGTACGCGGTCCATGAAGTCTTGGAGTAAGAGGAAAAGAACTGAGAGGAGAAAGAACTTTGGCCAGCCAAGAGGCAAGAAGATGTGAGAGACATCCTGAGGAAGTGATGTATCGTAGAGGAACACCAGCTTTGCGAGTTTTAGTAAAACCATAGAAATATAACAGAGATGAACAAATGACATGGAAGCGTATAAAATATCGAGGTCTTGTGGACGGAGGTGGGAAAGAGTGTATAGTTTAATGTTGAAAGCTCACTTGACGTGATCAAGAGAACTTTGAAGAGGACTTAATTTTTCAGAGGAAATCCTGACGATAAGGAACAACCATCGCATTGTCTTTGTCAGGGTTAACCTGTAAGCCAGCCAAAGGCCTCGGTCAGGTAGCTTAAAGCTCCAACGGCGGGTTATCATCTGACTTGGACTCGCGTCAGGAGTCTTGTCCTGTTTCCTGACGAACTTTACCTAACCTAACCTTTGTCAGGAGGAAAGATAACAATACCAAATAAGAATAAAAAGTCACAGTACAGTGACTGGAACAATACACGAATAACCTGCATATAGAAGAGAGAATCTTATAACAACGTTGTCATCAATGTCCTTCTCTTATGCGTGAGTTATTTATGTATAACAACGCCAGTCGCAGATTTAAGAGGCGCGTCATTTCCCCCGTCTTCAAATAATATGTTCATTTTTCCACTATAATCTACCTTGTCCATAATTACTATCACATTTGCTTTGTCTGTTTCGTAAGGTGAAGTCCAGGATCTTTCCTTAATTCATGGTATAACTTAACAAATATTTGAAGACAATTGTGTTGCAGACGTCTAAGGTCAGACCTTCGCAACACAATTGTCATCAGATATTTGTTAAGTTATACCATGAATTAAGGAAAGATCCTGGACTTCACCTTACGAAACAAACAAAACAAATGCGATAATTATTGACAAGGTAGATTATAGTGGAAAAATGAACATGTTATTAGAAGACTGGGGAACTTAGGTGCCTCTTAACAAGCAAGAAACAAAGTGAGGATTAAGAATAAGGTCAACAAGGGCAGGATTACAGCACCACGACTGGTCGACACATCATGATAATGAAAGAGTGAGACTGGTGGTAGAGGTCAAAGAAGTTAATCAGGTCACTGGCAGTTCAAGGGCTGGGTGAGAGTGTAAGGGAAAGACCGAAACCAACAAGTTCAAGTTAATGTTGAGAAAGTGGTACAGAAGAAACATTAGTAGCGTAGTCAGTGAGGGAAAAATTTGGACCAATGGCTGTCTGAGATTAAACAGTGAAGGTTGTACTATAATGTAACAGAAAATAGGCAAGAAGGTGAGTATTAAGTGGTATTAAGAAGGTTATGAAGATCATCGGGACGAGAGATAGAGAGAGAACGTTGATTTGATCCTGAAGGATGGTAATAAAACCATCCTTTACTTGAGGCTCGGTAGAAATTAGGAGATGTTGGAAAAAAAAAAATGGCGATCATATTCCGAAAAGAAAAAGACCATCCATCGAAAAGTTCACTTTTACTGTGAAAATTCCTGTGCTCTGCTTTCCCTATGTTTCTAATTTACAGACTTTTATTAAACCCTTTTCTTTGAATAATAAATTTGAACTTCACCAATCTGGTTCACATTCCTCCTGTCACTGATGCTTCTGATGGCTATTTCGTTTCTTGCTCCTCTTACCTTGTCCAATATACTGGTGAAACTGGCCGCAATTTGACAGACTTAAAGAATTGTTGATAATGGTATAAAATACAGACAAGTTGATGATTAAGACACATGTGCAACAGTTGGGTATTTTTATTTGTAGATGTTTCGCCAATCACATTATGTTCATGTATTGGCCTTGTCAATCCAATACAAGAACATAATGTGAAGAATTATATATAAAAGATTAGGTAATCAGTCTTGGAGTTGGTGAAGAGCACCGTAGTCTTGAAGGAACAGAAGCACAGTCATGGAGCTTGGTGCTTTTATACTGGCGACAGGTGTAGGACATGCAGCAGACAAAGACATTGTCACTGGTAAGCGGAAATCTCCAGTGGGAGTTAGGTTATACACAAGGAATGGGTCAGTAGCAAGAAAGAAGGTTGTGCAGATGTCCTCTGTACCAAGATTCCATATACTGTACAAGACTGGTATACAATACCGACATGATGAAGATTTCGACATCCGGTGGCTTTATCAATGTAAATTGTAGGACATAATTTAAAGACAGTAGAACTATATACAAAAGATGAGGTAATCAGTCCCTCAGCCTTGGAGTTGGTGTGAGGAGCACCGTAGTCGTGAAGATTCTGGATCACAGGCAAGGAGGCTGGCGCTTATATACTAATCGTCAGGTGGAAAGGGACGGGAAGCAGACGAGAGTACAGTCACTGGAAGGCGGGATTCCCCAGTGGAAGTAGGTCATACCCAAAGGGATGGGTAAGTTGTAGTAGCCGTGGAGAAAGTCAAGCAGTTGTCCTCTGAACCAAGATTCCATGATGATGCAGTGTCTGACAAGTTGCACAAGAGACTCCACGGGGCATTTGATGAACTGGAATGAGGCACAACTCGTTCTCACCGAACCAGACCTCAGACGCCGACGGTGCCAAGAAGCCTCACTAATCGCCGTCACCGACACTATAGAACGTGGATAAATTAGACACATGTGCAACACTTGGGTATCTTTATTAAGGAAACGTTTCGCCACACAGTGGCTTCATCAGTCCATACACAGGAGAAACTTGAAGAACAGGAGGAGAATGAGGTAATCAGTCCCTCAACCTTGAGTCGATGTGGTCAGTCCATCAATCTTGAATAGAATACGGCATATGAGCGGAGAAGCAGCTTATAAACCGTATGGCAGGAGAGGTGCAGCAGTTGTAGGTGGTGTCACAACAATAGAACGTAACACTGGAAACCACAAAAATTCAAAAACATTAGCATACATGATACTAAAGCAGGCACAGCACCACCAACCCAACAACACAGGAGTCGTTGGAAATAAATGGTATAAAATACCGACACAATGGAAATATAAACACATATGCAGTTTAATGTGATCCTTTATTGACAACGTTTCGCCCACACAGTGGGCTTTTTCAAGTCACAAACAGATCTACCTGGGGTGGAAGGTACGCGAGTATTTATAGTCAGGTTCAGAATGCTGAGGTCAGGTGAAGAATGCTGCATCTGATGATGTACCGAGTGGGGTTGTAGAGTCTAGAATCTTAGGTAGCTTGGAAGGGAGATTGGATAAGTTTGTGAGCAGACCTTCCACAGTGTTCTTATGTGGGATAGCGATGAAGAAGTTTCTTGGCAAGTGGTTCAACTATGTTACAGAAGCCATTATTCTGGTTGAAGTTGTTGGTCATAGAGATAAGCGATGATTCCAGGATTCTTCGGTATTGAGTGTTGTCTTCTGTGGCGATAAATCTTGAGTTTCTGTTGTTTATTAAATGGTTGTGTGAATTACGGTGTTGTACACAGTTATTCCTTGCTTGCGGATTGGTATTCTGAAATATGTTTGGAGGTCTCTTGATGATTCGCCCACGCATAATTTGTTGCATTCATTACAAGGGATTATGTATACCCCTGCAGAGGATGGAAGCTTGATGGTCGTGGTTGTGGAGGTAGATACTTGGAATGAGGTATTGGAAAAGATGTTGGAAACATGTTTGGCAATGGAGTTGGTGGGGAGGACTATGTATCTCTTCTTGTCAGTGTCTTCTCTGGGTGTGTTGAAGATGTTTACTGCCCGCCGTCTGCAGTCTCTGATGAAGTGACGAGGATAGTAGAGTTTAGAAAATACTTGTTCAATTATAGCGCATTCTTCCTCAAGGAACTCATTGCTGCAGATTCTGAGTGCGCGCAGGAAGAAGCCTATAATTACACCACGTTTAGTTTTGGTGTCGTGGTGAGAGTAGAAGTGGAGAAGATCGTTTTGGTTGGTGGGTTTTCGATAGACTTTAAAACGAAGTTCATGGTCAGCTTTGCAGAGAAGAACATCAAGGAAAGGAAGTGTGTTGTCGACTTCTTCAAGTGTGAACTGGATTGAGGGCTCAACCTGGTTGAGCTTGTCTTGGAGAGCTTGAACGTTGAAGCGCCTGGGAGTTATGAGGAGAATGTCGTCAACATAACGGAGCCAGGTGACAGTCGAAGGAATAATGGTGGAGAAACGCTCGGCTTCCAGATGATCCATGTATAAGTTCGCCAGGACGGCACTGAGTGGCGAATCCATGGGTAGTCCCAAAGTCTGCTGAAAGAGGCTATTTTCGAAAGAGAAATACGTAAAGCCGACTGTCACCTGGCTCCGTTATGTTGACGACATTCTCCTCATAACTCCCAGGCGCTTCAACGTTCAAGCTCTCCAAGACAAGCTCAACCAGGTTGAGCCCTCAATCCAGTTCACACTTGAAGAAGTCGACAACACACTTCCTTTCCTTGATGTTCTTCTCTGCAAAGCTGACCATGAACTTCGTTTTAAAGTCTATCGAAAACCCACCAACCAAAACGATCTTCTCCACTTCTACTCTCACCACGACACCAAAACTAAACGTGGTGTAATTATAGGCTTCTTCCTGCGCGCACTCAGAATCTGCAGCAATGAGTTCCTTGAGGAAGAATGCTTTCTTATTGAACAAGTATTTTCTAAACTCCACTATCCTCGTTACTTCATCAGAGACTGCAGACGGCGGGCATTAAACATCTTCAACACACCCAGAGAAGACACTGCCGAGAAGAGATACATAGTCCTCCCCACCAACTCTATTGCCAAACACGTTTCCAATATCTTTTCCAATGCATCATTCCAAGTATCTACCTCCACAACCACGACCATCAAGGACATCACCAGTAGTAGACAGGACAAGCTTCCATCCTCTGCAGGGGTATACATAATCCCTTGTAATGACTGCAACGTGGTATAAACCTTGGTAATAAATACCGACAAGTTGGTTTAGAAAGACACGTAAGCAAACACTATAACATATTTATTAGAAAACGTTTCGGTCCTGGAACCTTGAAGTGATCAAGGTTCCAGGACCGAAACGTTTTCTAATAAATATGTTATAGTGTTTGCTTACGTGTCTTTCTAAACCAATGACTGCAACAAATTATACGTGCGCGAACCATCAAGAGACCTCCAAACACGTATTTCAGAACACCAATATGCAAGCAGGTCTGACGATACAAGGAATGCCTGTGTACAACATCGCAATTCACACAACCATTTAATTAACTACAGAAACTCAAGACTTATCGCCACAGAAGACAACACTCAATACCGAAGAATCCTGGAAATATAAACACATATGCAGTATAATGTGATCCTTTATTGACTACGTTTCGCCCACACAGTGGGCTTTTTCAAGTCACAAACAGATCTGTTTGTGACCTAACAATCTGTCGGTATTTTATACCATTTTAATGTTCAGATCTGTTTGTGTGTTAGGTAAGACACATATGCAACAGTTAGGTATCTTTATTTCGAAACGTTTCGCCTACACAGTAGGCTTCTTCAGTCGAGTACAGAAAAGTTGATAGAAGCAGAAGAGATTTGAAGACGATGTAATCAGTCCATCACCCTTAAAGTTTTGAGATGGTCAGTCCCTCAGTCTGAAGAATTGAGACACTTATGCAACACATGGGAATCTTTATTGAAGAAACGTTTCGCCACACAGTGGCTTCATCAGTCCAATACAAAGTAGAAATGGGTAAGGAGAGTAGAAGTATGAGGTAATCAGTCCCTCAACCTGGATACGATGTGTTCAGTCCATCACAAGAGTGATGGACTGAACACATCGTATCCAGGTTGAGGGACTGATTACCTCATACTTCTACTCTCCTTACCCATTTCTACTTTGTATTGGACTGATGAAGCCACTGTGTGGCGAAACGTTTCTTCAATAAAGATTCCCATGTGTTGCATAAGTGTCTCAATTCTTCAACTTGTCGGTTTTCAAAACCATTCATCACAGTCCCTCAGTCTGGAGAAGAGCATTGTTCCAAAGTCTGAAACAATATGGAGTTGAAGTGAAAGGGTGGAGCCTTATATAGCGCCAGGAGGTGAGACGTAGGTCACTAGTAGAAGTAAGATCTGTTTGTGACTTGAAAAAGCCCACTGTGTGGGCGAAACGTAGTCAATAAAGGATCACATTATACTGCATATGTGTTTATATTTCCATTGTGTCGGTATTTTATACCATTTATTTCCACCGGAGAATCCTGGAATCATCGCTTATCTCTATAACCAACAATTTCAACCAGAACAATGGCTTCTATAACATAGCTGAACCACTTGCCAAGAAACTTCTTCATCGCTATCCCACATAACCCTAGTTGGGTTATTGAGGCTAGGACTTTGGGTAGTTTCAAATTTAGGTTGGATAAGTACATGAGTGGGAGGGGTTGGATTTGAGTGGGACTTGCACATCGGAGCTTGTTTCTTGGGTGGCATTGAAAATTGGGTTGGTCAAATGTTTGTTAGTGGGATGAATTGTAAAGGACCTGCCTAGTATGGGCCAACAGGCCTGCTGCAGTGTTCCTCCTTTCTTATGTTCTTATAAGAACATAGAACACTGCAGAAGGTCTACTCACAACTTGTCCAGTACCCCTGCCAAGCTACCCAAGACTCTATAACCTCACTCTGTACATCATCAGATGCAGCATTCTCCACCTGACCTCAACATTCTGAACCTGACTATAAATACTCACGTACCTTCCACCCCAGGTAGATCTGTTTGTGACTTGAAAAAACCCACTGTGTGGGCGAAACGTTGTCAATAAAGGATCACTTTAAGCTGCATATGTGTTTATATTTCCAACACAGGAGTCACATGATTTCATCGTCTACCCGTCCTTATCCCAACATGACATTCTTCAGGTCACCATGCGCCACTCACACCTCACTTCATGTCACCATGCGTCACTCAGACCTCACTTCAGGTCACCATGCGTCACTCACACCTCACTTCAGGTCACCATGTGTCACTCACACCTCACTTCAGGTCACCATGCGTCACTCACACCTCACTCTCCGCCTATATATATATATATAATGTCTTTCTACCTCTGTATGTTAGAAGTGATCAAGGTCCCAGGACCGAAACGTTTTCTAATAAATATGTCATAGTGTTTACTTACGTGTCTTTCTAAACCAACTTGCCGGTGTGATGAATGGTTTGAAAAACCGACAAGTTGAAGATTGAGACACTTATGCAACTTGTCGGTTTTTCAAACCATTCATCACAACTGTCAGACACTGCAGCATCATGGGATCTTGTTACAAAGAATTCTTCAACACTTGTTCAACCTCTGGACGAAGACCTACTTCGACTAGTGGATGGTACCACTATGACCCCGCCTCCGCCTGCTTCACCTCACCTCACTACAGTATATAAGCCTCGTCTACGGCCCTATGCTGTACATTCTACAAGATTGATGGACTGAACACATCGACTCCAGGCTGAGGGACTGATTACCTCATACTCCTCCTCTCCTTACGCCTTCCTCTTTGTATTGGACTGATGAAGCCACTGTGTGGCGAAACGTTTCCTGAATAAAGATTTCCATATGCTGCATAAGTGTCTCAATCTTCAACTTGCCGGTATTTATTACCAAGGTAATAAATATAAGAAGCCATCTGGATAAGAACATAAGAATGTAGGAACACTGCAGAAGGCCTACTGGCCCATACGAGGCAGGTCCTTATAAGCATAGCTTGATTAATAATACTCAGCATGGATTCACGAGGGGACGTTTCTGCTTAACTAATTTATTAACCTTCTTCAGTAAAGCTTTTGAGGCCGTTGATCATGATAAAGAATACGATATTGTTTATTTAGATTTTAGCAAGGCTTTTGATAGAGTACCGCACCAGAGACTATTAAAAAAAGTGGCAGCTCAGGCATTGGGGGAAAAGTGCTGTCATGGATCGAGTCATGGCTCACTAATAGGAAGTAGAGAGTATGCTTAAATGGGGTTCAGTCCGAGTGGGGATCTGTAACAAGTGGCGTACCACAGGGATCAGTCTTAGGCCCGTTGTTGTTTTTAATATATATCAATGACCTTGATGAGGGTATTACTAGTGATATGAGCAAATTCGCCGATGACACAAAGATAGGTAGGATAATTGGTTCAAACGTAGATGTTAGGGAAATTCAGGAGGATTTACACAAACTCTATTCTTGGTCAGAAAAGTGGCAGATGCGGTTCATCTACAATCCTGTCAGACACTGCAACTTCTTGGGATCTTAATACTTGGGAATTCTTCACTTGCCTAACCCTTGGGTACGACCTACTTCCACATTGGACAAATGTGACACCACCTACGACTGCTGCCCCTCACCTGTCTACTGTTTATAAGCTGCTTCTCCGCTCATATTCCGTATTCTATTCAAGATTGATGGACTGACCACATCGACTCAAGGCTGAGGGACTGATTATCTCATTCTCCTCCTGTTCTTCAAGATTCTCCTTCGTATGGACTGATGAAGCCACTGTGTAGCGAAACGTTTCCTCAATAAAGATACCCAAGAGTTGCACATGTGTCTAATTCAACAACATATCGGTTCTCTGAACCATTCATCTACAACTCATGTATAGTGTTCAGAAAACTGTCATATTGATAGCTCTCTTCGTTACCCCAGTCAACAGATGATAAGTGTTCTCTAAGCCCATCGTAATCTGCTAAGCGAAAATCTGGGACTGTTACTGAGTTATCGCTACTATCGTACTTCCATTAATGCTAAATGTAATTGATTTGTGGTCGCTAGCACCCAGTTCCTCTGAAATTTCTAAATTATTAACAAGGGATTCATTGTTTGCCATAACTAAGTCAAGCAGGTTATTTCCCCTTGTAGGTTCTCTCACAAACTGCTTCAAAAAACAATCCTGAACTACTTCTAAGAAGTCGTATGATTCTAAATTCTCAGTCAAGAAATTCCAATCAATATGACTAAAGTTAAAGTCTCATAGAATTACTACATTATCGTGCCTTGTGGCCTTAACAATTTCCTCCCATAGTAGTCTCCCTTGGTCCCTATCTAAGTTTGGGGGACGGTATATCATTCCTAAAATCAGTTTTTCATGCCCCTTTGAAAATTCTATCCAAACAGACTCTGTATGTGTTACTTCAGACTTAATACCCGTTTTTATGCAACAGTTCAAGCGATCTCGGACATACAACGCCACCCCACCCCCCTTCCCAATACTTCTATCTACTTGGAACAATTTAAAACCCTGAATGTGACATTCTGCAGGCATGTCCCGACTTTTTTAATTAAACCACGTCTCAGTTAAGGCAAATACATCAATGTTACCTGCACTAGCAACTAGTCTCAACTTGTCCATCTTATTCCTAGCACTGTGACTATTTGTGTAATATATATTTAAAGACCCTCCTCTGTCTTTACCCTTCCTGCTCCTTTCTGTTATTCCACTAAACCTATTACTGTCCTTGTCAATTAGTGCCACTGGCTTTCCAATATCCACCTCATTTTGCCTATTACTAGTTCTCCTAGTACTCATATTACTACACTGCGACTTCACTGTTTTCCCGCCAAAACCCATACCACTAACCATTCCTAGTTTAAAGACCTAACTGCTCCCTCCACTGCGTTGGCCAGTGCTCCCACCCCACACCTAGATAAGTGAACCCCATCCCTGGCATACATGTCATTTCTGCCATAGAAGAGGTCCCAGTTGTCAATGAATGTTACCGCATTTTCCTTACAGTATTTGTCCAGCCAGCAATTGACACCAATTGCCCTGGACAACCATTCATTTCCAACTCCTCTCCTTGGCAAAATGCCACATATGACAGGTTTCCCACCCTTCCTCCTAATTATCTCTATAGCTGACCTATACCTGCTAATCAGGTCCTCACTCCTACGTCTGCCAACATCGTTGCCTCCAGCACTGAGACAGATAATAGGATTGCTCCCATTACCTCTCATGATGTCATCCAGACGACTAACAATATCCTTCATCCCAGCCCCAGGAAAACACACTCTCTGCCTCCTACTCCTATCCTTCAAGCAGAATGCCCTATCCATGTACCTAATCTGGCTATCCCCAACAACAACAATGTTTTTACCTTCCTTGGCGTCGTCCGTCGTGATGCTCCCAGTAGTCGACTCACATTCGTCAGGTAGCATTATACCACTTGTGGGATTCGTCAAGACGTTGTCGATGGTCTTCGTTGGGGTTTCTAGGGATGTCTCACTCACGTCTGCCAATGCTTCCTTGGTGCTCGTTGTGGCATTCCCAGTAGAACACTCACATTCGTCAGGTAGCACCGAGAATAGGTTGGAAGTTTCCACGGTAGTCTTCTGGTTTCTCGTTGTTTCTGCCTCTCCAACCGTTTTCTTGATCCTCAGCTTGGTTCCATGTTGCCCGGCCACTGACCAAGCTCCCCTCTTAACCTGGGGACTCACAACAGGAGGATTACTACGAATCCTCTTGTTCTCCTCCGTTAATCGCCGTATCTCCAGCTTAGCAACTCTGAGCTCTTCTCACAGCTGCTGGTAAAATTGCTCAAGAGAGGGCATCCTGGTTCAGATTTCAGAGAGAGCACACAAACAGGTCTTCACAGCGCTAAGTACACGTCACCACTGAGTGACGTGTACTGAGTGCAGCATATGGGAATCTTTATTCAGGAAACGTTTCGCCACACAGTGGCTTCATCAGTCCAATACAAAGAGGAAGGCGTACGGAGAGGAGGAGTATGAGGTAATCAGTCCCTCAGCCTGGAGTCGATGTGTTCAGTCCATCAATCTTCAACTTGTCGGTTTTTCAAACCATTCATCACAACTGTCAGACACTGCAGCATCATGGGATCTTGTTACAAAGAATTCTTCAACACTTGTTCAACCTTTGGACGAAGACCTACTTCGACTAGTGGATGGTACCACTATGACCCCGCCTCCGCCTGCTTCACCTCACCTCACTACAGTATATAAGCCACGTCTACGGCCCTATGCTGTACATTCTACAAGATTGATGGACTGAACACATCGACTCCAGGCTTAGGGACTGATTACCTCATACTCCTCCTTACGCCTTCCTCTTTGTATTGGACTGATGAAGCCACTGTGTGGCGAAACGTTTCCTGAATAAAGATTCCCATATGCTGCACAAGTGTCTCAATCTTCATCATGCAGTACAGTACCTTGGAGGGAGCACCGTCTGGGAGTGGAGAGAGGGAGTTGCTGGGCGATGGTGCCTGTAGATTAGCGTGTAGAGTCTTGGTGGTGTCGGTTTGTGGTTTGGTTATTGCAGCGTATGTCGGTGAATTGGAGGTGTTCTTCAGAACTTTAGTTTTCTTCAATATGATTTCTTTCCTGAGTGGGCACTTAGCTGCAAGGGTATGATGATTACCCTTGCAGTTAAGACAAGTTGGTGCTGTAGTAATGGTGCAGGATCTGAAATCGTGTCCATCATTCCCACATTTTGAACAAAACTTCTTATCCTTGGTAGAGCAGTCCTTGGTGGTGTGATTATAGGAGTAGCAGGTCCAGCAGTGAGAGATGTATGTGAAACGTTCTTGTTCTATATGACTTGGGTGAATGTGGTAATATGATATGGCCAGACCGTCAGAGAGAGCTTGGGCAGCCATGAAGATGTCTGAGAATGTAATCTTTAGCATAGATGAGGCGTTGGGGATCTTGGAGATGCTGTCTACCGAGGGACCTACGTCTCACCTCCTGGCGCTATATAAGGCTCCATCCTTTCACTTCAACTCCATATTGTTCCAGACTATGGAACAATACTCTTCTCCAGACTGAGGGACTGACCACCTCAAAACTTCATGGGTGATGGACTGATTACATCGTCTTCAAGTCTCTTCTGCTTCTATCAACTTTGCTGTACTCGACTGAAGAAGCCTACTGTGTAGGCGAAACGTTTCGATCGAAATAAAGATACCTAACTGTTGCATATGTGTCTTACCTAACAGGCCTCATTTAGACTATGCTGCACAGTTCTGGTCACCGTATTACAGAATGGATATAAATGCTCTGGAAAACGTACAGAGGAGGATGACAAAGTTGATCCCATGTATCAGAAATCTTCCCTATGAGGATAGACTGAAGCCCTGAATCTGCACTCTCTAGAAAGGCGTAGAATCAGGGATGATATGATTGAGGTGTATAAATGGAAGACAATAATAAATAAAAGGGATGTAAATAGCGTGCTGAAAATATCTAGCGAAGACAGGACTCGCAGGATATAGGAAAGCACTGGTTTGGTAATAGAGTTGTGGACGAGTGGAACAAACTCCCGAGTACAGTTATTGAAGCTAAAACGTTGTGTAGTTTTAAAAATAGGTTAGATAAATACATGAGGGGGTGTGTTGGACCTGCCTCGCATGAGTCAGTATGCCTGCTGCAGTGCTCCTTTCTAATGTTCGAACAGTTGAGAAAAGTTTATCATTAGTATTCTCTCTCACTGGTTATGGGCTCTAGATCCCAGGAACTGGATCTCTCCACTACTTCCTCGGATCAAGCCTCACCACCTCCCATTCCGCAAGCACTGTATGACCCATATTGAATTATCAACTCACCGCAATTCGGTATTGTAATCTCTTTTCCGTCCAGCCTGATGACCTGTTTCGTAGGCGCTATATGACCCATACTAGTTTACCTCTTCCCCATGAATATAATATAGTTTTGAAGATTAGGACACATGTGCAACAGTTACCTGGAGAGGGTTTCGGGGGTCAACGCCCCCGACACTCGGTCCGAGACCAGGCCTCATGGGGGATCAGGGTCTGATCAACCAGGCTGTTACTGCTGGCCGCACGCAAGCTGACGTACGAACCACAACCCGGTTGGTCAGGTACTGACTTTAGGTGCCTGTCCAGTGCCTTCTTGAAGACAGCCAGGGGTCTATTGGTAATTCCCTTTATGTATGCTGGGAGGCAGTTGAACAGTCTTGGGCCCCGGACACTTATTGTGTTGTCTCTCAGTGTATTCGTGGCACCCCTGGTTTTCATCGGGGGAATGTTGCATCTCCTGCCTAGTCTTTTGCTTTCATAGGGAGTGTGCAGGTTTGGTGCCAATCCCTCCAGGACCTTCCAAGTGTATATTATCATGTATCTCTCTCGCCTGCGGTCGAGGGAATGCAGATCAAGGACCTTCAACCGTTCCCAGTAGTTTAGGTGCCTTATCGCACTTATGTATACCGTGAAAGTTCTTTGTACACTCTCCAGGTCTGCAATGTCGCCAGCCTTGAAGGGGGCCGTTAGTGTACAGCAGTATTCCAGCCTAGAGAGCACAAGCGATTTAAAGAGAATCATCATGGGCTTGGCGTCCCTAGTTTTGAAGGTTCTCATTATCCATCCTATTATTTTCCTAACGGATGAGGTAGATACATTGTTGTGGTCTTTGAAGGCGAGATCCTCTGACATTATCACTCCCAGATCCTTCACATTACTTTTCCACTCTATTGTATGGTTAGAATTTGTTGTATACCCTGATACATTTTTAATTTCTTCAAGTTTTCCATATCTGAGTAGTTGAAATTTCTCCTCGTTGGCCTTCATATTGCTTTGAGTGACCCATTTGAAGATTTGGTTGATGTCCGCTTGGAGTCTCGCAGTGTCTTCCATGGAGGTCACTACCATGGTGATTCGGGTGTCATCCACAAAGGAAGACACGGAGCTATGACTTACATCTCTGTCTATGTCAGATATGATGAGGAATAGAATGGGAGCGAGTACTGTGCCTTGTGGAACAGAGCTTTTTACTGTGGCTGCCTGGGATTTTACTCTGTTTACTATTACTCTTTGTGTTCTATTTGTCAGGAAGTTGTAGATCCTTCTACCAACTTTTCCCGTTATTCTTTTATCTCGCATTTTGTGTGCTATTACACCATGGTCACACTTGTCGAAACCTTTTGCAAAGTCTGTGTATACTACATCTGTATTTTGTTTATCCTCTACAGCATCCAGGACCTTGTCATAGTGGTCCAGTAGCTGGGACAGGCAGGAGCGACCTTCTCTAAACCCGTGTTGCCCTGGGTTGTGTAACTGATGGGTATCTAGGTGGTTGGCGATCTTGCTTCTTAGAACCCTCTCAAAGACTTTTATGATATGGGATGTTAGTGTTATCAGTCTATAGTTCTTTGCTATTGCTTTACTGCCCCCTTTGTGGAGTGTGGTTATGTCTGTTGTTTTCAGTGTGTGTGGGATGACCTCTGTGTCCATGCTCCTTCTCCATAAAATGCTGAAGGCGCGTGATAGGGGCTTGGTTGGGTATCTTTATTAATGAAACGTTTCGCCTATCCAGTAGACTTCTTCAGTCAAATATAAAGGTAGTAATAATGCAATAAAGATGTATCAATACATCAACCATGGAGAAAAAGTACCTGAGGTGGTCAGTCCCCTAACTGACCACCTCAAACCGTCTTCATTTCACTACTACATCTGCTGTCGCTGTATCTGACTGAAGAGGCCTACTGTGTAGGCGAAATGTTTCATCAGATACGCAGCTGTAGTACATGTGTCTTAATCTTTAAAACAGTTTTTCTGGGGAAAGTCCCTCTGAGAGGAAGTGCTTCAAATCTTGTATTCCACTTTTCAGTAATAACAAGAGGCATTTCCTTTGTCCTTCTCTGCCATGAACCACGTCTATGACATGTTTTTTGTCAAGGATAGTAGGTTTGTGGGGGCAAGTTGCTGGGGATCCCCAGCAAGCCTCTGTATATGATCTCTTGACGCAGTGCTAGACTTGTTATATCTCAAAGGTTCGCTGAGTCAGCGTGTAAGTGAAACCAGGTTCGCTTCCGGCTTCGGGTGAACCCAGGTTCACTAGCCGCTCAAGGTAGTGTATTGAGGACCTTCCTTCAATTAAGGCCTCAGTGTATATACACTGAGAGGTGTATTTTTAAGTGTATATACACTGCGAGGTGTGTTTCTGTATATACACTCATATACACTGATAATTTAATCCTTATTTTAGGTACCAAAGTATTGCCTGGTGGTGATAAGGTCAGGTGCAGCCTTAATGACTCTAGTGTAGTCGACCGGCTTGAAACTTTATTAACCAACTAGTCAAGAGAGAGCGCTTTGACGCCGGCGAAGAGCTCTTCATACCTGGAATTGGAGCTGTTCTCCACTTCCTCGGACCAAATCTCATTACCTCCCGTTCCCCAGTCGCTTTATGGCCCCTACTAATTTAGCACTTCCCTGCGGTGTTAATAATAATAATAATAATAATAATAATAATAATAATAATAATAATAATAATAATGATAAACCGCCCAGGGAGGTACTACCGTCCTGCCAAGTGAGTGTAAAACGGAATCCTGTAATTGTTTTACATGATGGTAGGATTGCTGGTGTGTTTTCTGTCTCATAAACATACAAGATAACAGGTACGTCTTGCTACTTCTACTTACACTTAGGTCACACTACACATACATGTACCAGCATATATATACACACACACCTCTGGGTTTTCTATTTTCTTACTAGTTCTTGTTCTTGTTTATTTCCTCTTACCTCCATGGGGAAGTGGAACAGAATTCTTCCTCCGTAAGTCATACGTGTCGTAAGAGGCGACTAAAATGCCGGGAGCAAGGGGATAGTAACCCCTTCTCTTATATACATTACTAAAATTTAAAAGAAAAACTTTGGTTTTTTTTTTCAGGTCACCCTGCCTCAGTGGGACATGGCCAGTTTATTGAAAATAATAATAATAATTACAATAATAATAATGATAATATTATTTGCAATAATATTTTACAACAATGACCAAAAAAACAACAACAATAATAATAATAATAATAATAATAATAATAATAATAATACTGTCGTCACCAGCTGAGTGAACTGGTAACCCCAATAACACTATTGTTCTGGTTAATGTTAGGTTATTAACCAAATCTGCCGTTATGGTGGTTAAAAATAAGTCAGGTTACAGCTGCTGTCCCTCGTTAACCAGAAAAAAAAATGGCTGAAGTGAATTAGACTAGACTAGTACCTGAGAAAAAGGTTTTAAAGTCTGGAAAAAATAGGAGGGTGGAAAAAATACTGTAAACGTCCTTGAGAGTAGAGAGAAGTTCAGTGCAGCCTTGGAGGGATGGAGGGAGGGAGGGAGGGAGGGAGGCTGGAGGAGGGAGAACACGAGGGTATATATACAGGAGACTTACAGAAGGTAGGAGACAAGACTTGTGTGGAGGAAACGTGTACAGACTCAACAGTTCAACCATAATGGTAACGTGTTTGGGACCCGTGTGGTGATAATGGTGGGCCTTGTGTAATGGTGGTAGTGTGTGTGGTAGTGTTGATGGTGGCAGTGCTGGTGTCTCTGTACTCGCCTAACTGGGACTATGGGGGGCCAGTTATCGGTTCGTGGCTCCATCGAAGTGCCTGCCATTTCATACCTACTCTTACCTCTGTGTGGAGAGTCCGTTCCACGACTTTCTCATCCACTTGTAACGACTCTTGAGTGAACGACCTTTCTTACAACCTCTCACTTATATGAGTTTGTAGCTTACCTTCTGTATCTCCTCAGTCCCCTTCTATATCCAGCCAGTTCCCTTCTATGTCCAGTCAGTTCCCTTCTACATCCAGTCAGTCCTCTTCTATATCCAGTCAGTCCTCTTCTAAATCCGGTCAGTCCCCTTCTATATCCAATCTCCTACATTCCCCTCAGTCTCCTTCTGTAGCCCCTCAGACCCTTTCAGTCTGTCTCGGCTCTGTCATATGAGTACCTTGTACTTGCTACTGTAGCCTCTTTGAATCTCGTACTTGCTACTGTAGCCTCTTTGAATCTCGTACTTGCTACTGTAGCCTCTTTGAATCTCGTACTTGCTACTGTAGCCTCTTTGAATCTCGTACTTGCTACTGTAGCCTCTTTGAATCTCCTATATTCTGGTGTCGTACGATTTAGTTTCTTTAGTATTTATAGGTAATTTCTGTTAGTGCAGAGATTACTCTCGAAGTGACTGGATTATCTCTTGTTGTTGAGTATGTGTGCTCAGACGAAGGTTCCATGCTGGTGCTGCATACTCTGATAAGTCTAACATGAATCACATTGATGGTTCGGAAGGATTCGATCTTAATTTCTCCAGACACATATACACTGTTGTTTTTTCTCAACTGTTGTGTGATTCTGGCGTTTGTGATGACAGTAATGGTACATGATGTGGACAAGGTGATGTATAAGACACATGTGTAACACACTGATTTTTTTATTTTCCGATACGTTTCTCCTGCGCAGCAGGCTTCTTCAGTTGAGTACAGAGGCGAGTGATATACTAGACACAATAACTTTTAGGCACAGGTACGCATAAGTACAATTATCATACGTAGTGTGAATTACCAAGGATAATCCAGTCAGAGAAAGTGACTTAGTTCCACTGGGGGTCTTTGAAAGAAGATATCTGAGGTGTTCAGTCCCTCAGTCTTGACAGAGGTTATCCACTTCCATGGCTGACCTCTGAAACCTCTACCTTCTTTAATATTTGAAGCCTCTGTCTTCCATTCCTCTGTCTTTATTCTCCTCTCCTCTCCACTTTCCAGATTTTAATAACCTTGCACTTGCTGGGGTCAAAGTCCAGTGTTACCCGTCCGACCTGTTCTGAAGTCTGTTCGTGTCTTTTTTTTACATATAACATTACGATATCTTATCCGGTATTGAATCTATCTCGATGTTAGGTTCATTGTGTGGTAAGTGGCGTGTGTGTGTGGGACTACCTTGTTAGATGTTATGTATGTATGTAAGGAATAGTGAGTCCCATGATGACTCCCTGGGGGACGCCTCTCGTCCTGACACCTGCATCACCATACATCCATCCCAACACCTCCATCCCGACACCTCCATCCCAACACCTCCATCCCAACACCTCCATGTCAACACCTCCATCCCAACACCTCCATCCCAACACCTCCATCCCAACACCTCCATCCCAACACCTCCATCCCAACACCTCCATCCCAACACCTCCATCCCAACACCTCCATCTCACCACCTCCCTGAGTATCATTCTCTCTCTTTCCTTTACAGTATTCTCCCACTCATCAATATATCTTCCCTGTTATTTCTATTTGTTCTTCCATTTTAAGAAGTAAGCTTAATTTGAGATACTGTTACATACTTTCTCATAATCTACAAGGAACAATAAAAGTAACAACATCGTGAATCAGGGAACGGGTGGGGGTTAAACCCGTGGCGAGTGAGTCAAAGTGTTATAACTATGACCATAATTTTTAAAGGGGTGGAGGGGTAAGCCAGCGAAAGGCCTCTGTCAGATGACCAAAAGCTCCAACGGCGGGTCATCTAAGACCCGCGTGAGGAAACACTTGTCCTGTTTCCTGACAAACTTTACCTGAGTGAGTAGTAAAACTCCAGGCCAGTGCGCTAACCACTGGACTAGCTGGCTACAGTAAGAGTCATCCAAGTAGGTATATTTATACATCATAGGAAGGTTAACATGGGCCACCACTGTGGCCACAAATGTTGGGTTTTACAGATGATTCCCACAATAGTGTGACCGTGTCGTGCTCTGTTTACCTGGAGTTTACCTGGAGAGGGTTTCGGGGGTCAACGCCCCCGCGACTCGGTCTAAGACCAGGCCTCATGGTGGATCAGGGTCTGATCAACCAGGCTGCTACTGTTGGTCACACGCAAACTGACGTACGAACCACAGCCCGGCTGGTCAGGTACTGACTTTAGGTTCCTGTGTCTAGCTCAAGTCCCTTCAAAACTACCTTCACGTCTGACGAAATCGTAATAACACGATTTGTTTACATTCGTGTTATTACGATTTCGTGAATCAACAACATGGTGGCCGGAACAACTCACAATATCCGGCACTTTGCAGAGAGAACTTCAGACCATGTTGCAAGTTGCAGCTCATAATAGTCTAGAATTTGTTGAAAATTGCATAAAATACCGACAAGTTGATGATTAAGACAAATGTGCAACACTTGGGTATCTTTCATGAGGAAACGTTTCGCACACAGTGGCTTCGTCAGTCCATACAAAGGGCTGATTACATCGACTCAAGTCTGAGGGACTGATTACCTCAAACTCCTCCTGTTCTTAACGATTCTCCTTCGTATGGACTGATGAAGCCACTGTGTGGCGACACATTTCCTCATTAAAGATACCCAATTGTTGGGTATCTTTATTGTTGAAACGTTTCACCTCAACAGTAGACTTCTTCAGTCCAATGCAGAACAAGATGGAAGACGAGGACTTTGCGGTAATCAGTCCCTAAATCCTTTCAAGACAGCGGGACTGACCACCTCATAACTACGTCTTCAAGACTGAAGGACTGACTACATCTCTACTGCTTCTGCCTACTTTTCTGTACTCGACTGAAGAAAATAAAACTTAAGACACATGTTCAACATCTGGGTATCTTCATCGTAGACGTTTCGCCCTAAAGCGACTTTATCAATACAGATTCCAGGACATAACTTCAAGACAGTAGAATTATATACCATTGTGACATTCAAGTGGGACTTAAATATGGGTCAGTAGTGTTAAATAGGTTGGGGAAATATTTTTGTTAGTAGGGTTTCGGTATGAGAAGGACCTGCCTAGTATGGGCCAGTAGGCCTCCTGCAGTGTTCCTCCTTTCTTATGTTCTAATGGAGGCAAAAGTAACCAGTAATTGGAAAAAATATATACAGTGGACCCCCGGTTAACGATATTTTTTCACTCCAGAAGTATGTTCAGGTGCCAGTACTGACCGAATTTGTTCCCATAAGGAATATTGTGAAGTAGATTAGTCCATTTCAGACCCCCAAACATACACGTACAAACGCACTTACATAAATACACTTACATAATTGGTCGCATTCGGAGGTGATCGTTATGCGGGGGTCCACTGTATTTGTATCTAGGAGGGCTGTTGTACCATTATTCCCCCCCCCCGGCCTACCAGTGGTTGTATATTCGGCGTGTATATTAAGGATACACTGTATACTTTATATACACGCCAAGTATACTTGGTTGAGTGTTGCGTGTATATCTGTCCCCTTGTTTCAATATTGAACTGTTTCCGTTTTCAAGATTTCCTACAGGGGCCGTCTTGCTCCCGTAACTTGTACCTTTGTACCTAAGCAACAAGGTCACCTTATAATGACCTTGTTGCTCACACTACACTAGTGGTCTTACAGTGACCTTGTTGCTCACACTACACTAGTGGTCTTATAGTGACCTTGTTGCTCACACCACACTAGTGGTCTTACAGTGACCTTGTTGCTCACACCACACTAGTGGTCTTACAGTGACCTTGTTGCTCACACTATACTAGTGGTCTTACAGTGACCTTGTTGCTCACACTATACTAGTGGTCTTACAGTGACCTTGTTGCTCACACTATACTAGTGGTCTTACAGTGACCTTGTTGCTCACACCACACTAGTGGTCTTACAGTGACCTTGTTGCTCACACTACACTAGTGGTCTTACAGTGACCTTGTTGCTCACACCATACAAGGTACTACACCTTCTAATGCTGCCAGAACTTATAACTTTTCCAATTTCACTGCCTGATGTGTTAATGTTATCCTGTCTCCTTTCTTCTCTTCTTCCTCTCTTCTCTTCTTCCTCTCTTCTCTTCTTCCTGTCTTCTCTACTTCCTGTCTTCTCTTCTTCCTCTCTTCTCTTCTTCCTCTCTTTCTCTACTTCCTGTCTTTCTCTTCTTCCTGTCTTCTCTTCTTCCTGTCTTCTCTTCTTCCTGTCTTCTCTACTTCCTGTCTTCTCTTCTTCCTTTCTTCTCTTCTTCCTGTCTTCTCTTCTTCCTGTCTTCTCTTCTTCCTGTCTTCTCTTCTTCCTGTCTTCTCTACTTCCTGTCTTCTCTACTTCCTGTATTCTCTTCTTCCTGTCTTCTCTACTTCCTGTCTTCTCTTCTTCCTGTCTTCTTTCTTCCTGTCTTCTCTTCTTCCTGTCTTCTCTTCTTCCTATCTTCTCTACTTCCTGTCTTCTCTTCTTCCTGTCTTCTCTACTTCCTGTCTTCTCTTCTTCCTGTCTTCTTTGATTCCTGTCTTCTCTACTTCCTGTCTTCTCTTCTTCCTGTCTTCTCTACTTCCTGTCTTCTCTACTTCCTGTCTTCTCTTCTTCCTGTCTTCTCTTCTTCCTGTCTTCTCTACTTCCTGTCTTCTCTTCTTCCTGCCTTCTCTACTTCCTGTCTCCTCTACTTCCAGTCTTCTCTTCTTCCTGTCTTCTCTTCTTCCTGTCTTCTCTTCTTCCTGTCTTCTCTTCTTCCAGTCTTCTCTACTTCCTGTCTTCTCTACTTCCTGTCTTCTCTTCTTCCTGTCTTTTCATCTTCCTGTCTTCTCTTCTTCCTGTCTTCTCTTCTTCCAGTCTTCTCTACTTCCTGTCTTCTCTACTTCCTGTCTTCTCTTCTTCCTGTCTTCTCTTCTTCCTGTCTTCTCTTCTTCCTGTCTTCTCTTCTTCCAGTCTTCTCTACTTCCTCTCTTCTCTACTTCCTGTCTTCTCTACTTCCAGTCATCTCTACTTCCTGTCTTCTCTACTTCCAGTCATCTCTACTTCCTGTCTTCTCTTCTTCCTGTCTTCACCGTCACTGTTCCCATCACTGCCCTGAACACCTCCTGGGGACAGTGAAGAAATAACATTCCACTGGAACAGTGTTGTGCACTGCAACACTCAGTGTCCTGAGTAACTGAAGCCTCACCTCCAGTCCTGAGTAACTGAAGCCTCACCTCCAGTCCTGAGTAACTGAAGCCTCACCTCCAGTCCTGAGTAACTGAAACCTTACCTCCAGTCCTGAGTAACTGAAGCCTCACCTCCAGTCCTGAGTAACTGAATTCTCACCTCCAGTCCTGAGTAACTGAAGCCTCACCTCCAGTCCTGAGTAACTGAAGCCTCACCTCCAGTCCTGAGTAACTGAAGCCTCACCTCCAGTCCTGAGTAACTGAAGCCTCACCTCCAGTCCTGAGTAACTGAAGCCTCACCTCCAGTCCTGAGTAACTGAAGCCTCACCTCCAGTTCTGAGTAACTGAATTCTCACCTCCAGTCCTGAGTAACTAAAGCCTCACCTCCAGTCCTGAGTAACTGAAGCCTCACCTCCAGTCCTGAGTAACTGAAGCCTCACCTCCAGTCCTGAGTAACTGAAGTCTCACCTCCAGTCCTGAGTAACTGAAGCCTCACCTCCAGTCCTGAGTAACTGAAGCCTCACCTCCAGTCCTGAGTAACTGAAGTCTCACCTCCAGTCCTGAGTAACTGAAGCCTCACCTCCAGTCCTGAGTAACTGAAGCCTCACCTCCAGTCCTGAGTAACTGAAGCCTCACCTCCAGTCCTGAGTAACTGAAGTCTCACCTCCAGTCCTGAGTAACTGAGGTCTCACCTCCAGTCCTGAGTAACTGAAGCCTCAGCTCCAGTCCTGAGTAACTGAAGCCTCAGCTCCAGTCCTGAGTAACTGAAGCCTCAGCTCCAGTCCTGAGTAACTGAAGCCTCACCTCCAGTCCTGAGTAACTGAGGTCTCACCTCCAGTCCTCAGTAACTGAAGTCTCACCTCCAGTCCTGAGTAACTGAAGCCTCAGCTCCAGTCCTGAGTAACTGAAGCCTCACCTCCAGTCCTGAGTAACTGAAGCCTCACCTCCAGTCCTCAGTAACTGAAGTCTCACCTCCAGTCCTGAGTAACTGAGGTCTCACCTCCAGTCCTGAGTAACTGAAGCCTCAGCTCCAGTACTGAGTAACTAAAGCCTCACCTCCAGTCCCGAGTAACTGAAGTCTCACCTCCAGTCCTGAGTAACTGAAGCCTCACCTCCAGTCCTGAGTAACTGAAGCCTCACCTCCAGTCCTGAGTAACTGAAGCCTCAGCTCCAGTCCTGAGTAACTGAAGCCTCACCTCCAGTTCTGAGTAACTGAATTCTCACCTCCAGTCCTGAGTAACTGAAGCCTCAGCTCCAGTCCTGAGTAACTGAAGCCTCACCTCCAGTCCTGAGTAACTGAAGCCTCACCTCCAGTACTGAGTAACTGAAGCCTCAGCTCCAGTCCTGAGTAACTGAAGCCTCACCTCCAGTCCTGAGTAACTGAATTCTCACCTCCAGTCCTGAGTAACTGAAGCCTCAGCTCCAGTCCTGAGTAACTGAAGCCTCACCTCCAGTCCTGAGTAACTGAAGCCTCACCTCCAGTCCTGAGTAACTGAATTCTCACCTCCAGTCCTGAGTAACTGAAGCCTCACCTCCAGTCCTGAGTAACTGAAGTCTCACCTCCAGTCCTGAGTAACTGAAGCCTCAGCTCCAGTCCTGAGTAACTGAAGCCTCACCTCCAGTCCTGAGTAACTGAATTCTCACTCCAGTCCTGAGTAACTGAAGCCTCACCTCCAGTCCTGAGTAACTGAAGCCTCACCTCCAGTCCTGAGTAACTGAATTCTCACCTCCAGTCCTGAGTAACTGAAGCCTCAGCTCCAGTCCTGAGTAACTGAATTCTCACCTCCAGTCCTGAGTAACTGAAGCCTCACCTCCAGTCCTGAGTAACTGAATTCTCACCTCCAGTCCTGAGTAACTGAAGTCTCACCTCCAGTCCTGAGTAACTGAAGCCTCACCTCCAGTCCTGAGTAACTGAAGCCTCACCTCCAGTCCTGAGTAACTGAATTCTCACCTCCAGTCCTGAGTAACTGAAGCCTCACCTCCAGTCCTGAGTAACTGAAGTCTCACCTCCAGTCCTGAGTAACTGAAGCCTCACCTCCAGTCCTGAGTAACTGAAGCCTCACCTCCAGTCCTGAGTAACTGAAGCCTCACCTCCAGTCCTGAGTAACTGAAGCCTCACCTCCAGTCCTGAGTAACTGAAGCCTCACCTCCAGTCCTGAGTAACTGAAGCCTCACCTCCAGTCCTGAGTAACTGAAGCCTCACCTCCAGTCCTGAGTAACTGAAGCCTCACCTCCAGTCCTGAGTAACTGAAGCCTCAGCTCCAGTCCTGAGTAACTGAAGCCTCACCTCCAGTCCTGAGTAACTGAATTCTCACCTCCAGTCCTGAGTAACTGAAGCCTCACCTCCAGTCCTGAGTAACTGAATTCTCACCTCCAGTCCTGAGTAACTGAAGCCTCACCTCCAGTCCTGAGTAACTGAAGCCTCACCTCCAGTCCTGAGTAACTGAAGCCTCACCTCCAGTCCTGAGTAACTGAAGCCTCACCTCCAGTCCTGAGTAACTGAAGCCTCACCTCCAGTCCTGAGTAACTGAAACCTTACCTCCAGTCCTGAGTAACTGACCTAACTTTCCTCTTGCTACTAGCGCCTTAATAATAATAATAATAATAATAATAATAATAATAATAATAATAATAATAATAATAATAATTATAATAATTTCTACCAGTACATGTACAAGGTATACAGATCATAGTTAACATCAGTGACATACTACTATATAGAAAGTCGCTTGTTATGCTGAGTATTTCCTGCAAATTAGGTCAGTTTTGTTCCCAGGATGCGACCCACACCAGTCCACTAACACCCAGGATGTGACCCACACCAGTCCACTAACACCCAGGATGCGACCCACACCAGTCCACTAACACCCAGGATGTGACCCACACCAGTCCACTAACACCCAGGATGTGACCCACACCAGTCCACTAACACCCAGGATGTGACCCACACCAGTCCACTAACACCCAGGATGTGACCCACACCAGTCCACTAACACCCAGGATGTGACCCACACCAGTCCACTAACACCCAAGGATGTGACCCACACCAGTCCACTAACACCCAGGATGTGACCCACACCAGTCCACTAACACCCAGGATGCGACCCACACCAGTCCACTAACACCCAGGTACTTACTTCCTGCTAGGTGAACATCTACAGCAGGTGTCTTAAGGAAACACGTCATGTTTCCAGCCGTACCGGGGATCGATCTCCGGACTTCGGGACACCTTAGTATCGAGTCTTATCTCTTCTCTTGTTCTTCTGTTCTCTTATTCATTGTCCTCTCTATCTTTCTGTATTTTCCCCATCCTTTACTAATTATTGTACTCCGTCTCTCTGCGGGTGTAATAAGTATGTACTCTCTGTGTACTCCACGTCTTGGGTGTACTCTTCTGCCTCCGGGAACTTTTCTGCTAGGTACTGGCACTTTCCTGCTAGATACTGGCACTTTCCTGCTAGGCACTGGCACTTTCCTGCTGGATACTGGCACTTTCCTGCTAGGCACTGGCACTTTCCTGCTAGGCACTGGCACTTTCATGCTAGGTACTGGCACTTTCCTGCTAGATACTGGCACTTTCCTGCTAGGCACTGGCACCTTCCTGCTAGGTACTGGCACTTTTCTGCTAGGTACTGGTACTTTCCTGCTAGGCACTGGCACGGGACAGCAGGTGCGAGGAAACACGTGCAATGTTTCCACCCTCGCCGGGGATCGAACCCCGGACACTGTGTGTGTGAGGCGAAAGTGTTGGATTTCACTCTGTGTAGAGGTTTATCGAATGATTTTCTCTCCGTTGAGAGTATTTTGGTCATATTTCCCTCAGTTTAGAGCTTTGCCAGTCATGAGCTGACACAGCTCTCCGCGGAGGATGACCTGCAACTTTCATTCTGCAACAGAGTGATTGTTGCAACATACACTCACACAAACACTGCAGAAAACAGTGTGAGGTCAGGTACGTGTACTGGTGCTGACCAGACACTGACTTCTAGTGTCACACTCTCACTCTTGTTCACCTCCACACACTCTCTCCTCTCTCTCTCTCTCTCTCTCTCTCTCTCTCTCTCTCTCTCTCTCTCTCTCTCTCTCTCTCTCTCTCTCTCTCTCTCTCTCTCTCTCTCTCTCTCTCTCTCTCTTTACACAGGGTTTGACAAGGTTAAGGATCCCTAGCTTTATTGACAAGCTATTTACAGGTTAAGGATTCCTAACTTTATTGGCAAGCTAAGAGCTGTTACCTACATCAGCTCATTTGAAAGCATTTTTATTGTTATGAGACATACAAGTAGGGAACAGGATGAAGTTGGAGCCATCTGTGGGCCAGCTGAGGGCCATCTGTGGGCCAGCTGAGGGCCATCTGTGGGCCAGCATTTTCATTTGATCAACTGACTTTATCTCGTTGACATCATGATGCTGTACGAATGTGTTCCATACTCGAGTCATCCTGGGGATAAATGATCTCAGATGGAGTGATGTTCTGCTCTCTCTCTCTCTCTCTCTCTCTCTCTCTCTCTCTCTCTCTCTCTCTCTCTCTCTCTCTCTCTCTCTCTCTCTCTCTCTCCACGTATCTACATCCATTATATATCTGAAGAGATAGACCAGCAGTGACAGTGACTAAATATCTGGAAGTTCAGGGTAAGGTCGTGTGCTGAGGGTCGAGAGGCCCCGACTTGATCCTGGGCTAGACGGAGACTTTGGACATGTCTACTTCTGTTGTCCCTGTTCACCTAGCAGTAAGTAGGTACCTGGGTGATAGTCACCTTACACCTGCTGTCGCTGTTCACCTAGCAGTAAGTAGGTACCTGGGTGATAGTCACCTTACACCTACTGTCCCTGTTCACCTAGCAGTAAGTAGGTACCTGGGTAATAGCCACCTTACAAATGCTGTCCCTGTTCACCTGGCAGTAAGTAGGTATCCGGGTGATAGTCACCTTACACCTGCTGTCCCTGTTCACCTAGCAGTAAGTAGGTACCTGGGTGATAGTCACCTTACACCTGCTGTCGCTGTTCACCTAGCAGTAAGTAGGTACCCGGGTGATAGTCACCTTACGCCTGCTGTCGCTGTTCACCTAGCAGTAAGTAGGTACCTGGGTAATAGTCACCTTACACCTACTGTCCCTGTTCACCTAGCAGTAAGTAGGTACCTGGGTGATAGTCACCTTACATCTGCTGTCGCTGTTCACCTAGCAGTAAGTAGGTACCTGGGTGATAGTCACCTTACACCTGCTGTCGCTGTTCACCTAGCAGTAAGTAGGTATCCGGGTGATAGTCACC
>NC_069402.1:63584482-63629482 GCF_026875155.1 Cherax quadricarinatus | reverse complement strand
GTCATATTCCATCACATAGGATGGTCTCTGTCATATTCCATCACATAGGATGGTCTCTGTCATATTCCATCACATAGGATGGTCTCTGTCATATTCCATCACATAGGATGGTCTCTGTCATATTCCATCACATAGGATGGTCTCCCTGTCATATTCCATCACATAGGATGGTCTCTGTCATATTCCATCACATAGGATGGTCTCCCTGTCATATTCCATCACATAGGATGGTCTCTGTCATATTCCATCACATAGGATGGTCTCTGTCATATTCCATCACATAGGATGGTCTCTGTCATATTCCATCACATAGGATGGTCTCTGTCATATTCCATCACATAGGATGGTCTCTGTCATATTCCATCACATAGGATGGTCTCTGTCATATTCCATCACATAGGATGGTCTCTGTCATATTCCATCACATAGCATGGTCTCTGTCATATTCCATCACATAGGATGGTCTCTGTCATATTCCATCACATAGGATGGTCTCTGTCATATTCCATCACATAGGATGGTCTCCCTGTCATATTCCATCACATAGGATGGTCTCTGTCATATTCCATCACATAGGATGGTCTCTGTCATATTCCATCACATAGGATGGTCTCCCTGTCATATTCCATCACATAGGATGGTCTCTGTCATATTCCATCACATAGGATGGTCTCCCTGTCATATTCCATCACATAGGATGGTCTCTGTCATATTCCATCACATAGGATGGTCTCCCTGTCATATTCCATCACATAGGATGGTCTCTGTCATATTCCATCACATAGGATGGTCTCCCTGTCATATTCCATCACATAGGATGGTCTCTGTCATATTCCATCACATAGGATGGTCTCTGTCATATTCCATCACATAGCATGGTCTCTGTCATATTCCATCACATAGGATGGTCTCTGTCATATTCCATCACATAGCATGGTCTCTGTCATATTCCATCACATAGGATGGTCTCTGTCATATTCCATCACATAGGATGGTCTCTGTCATATTCCATCACATAGGATGGTCTCTGTCATATTCCATCACATAGGATGGTCTCTGTCATATTCCATCACATAGGATGGTCTCTGTCATATTCCATCACATAGGATGGTCTCTGTCATATTCCATCACATAGGATGGTCTCTGTCATATTCCATCACATAGGATGGTCTCTGTCATATTCCATCACATAGGATGGTCTCTGTCATATTCCATCACATAGGATGGTCTCCCTGTCATATTCCATCACATAGGATGGTCTCTGTCATATTCCACCACATAGGATGGTCCCTGTCATATTCCATCACATAGGATGGTCTCCCTGTCATATTCCATCACATAGGATGGTCTCTGTCATATTCCATCACATAGGATGGTCTCTGTCATATTCCATCACATAGGATGGTCTCTGTCATATTCCATCACACACACACACATACACACACACACACACACACACACACACACACACACACACATACACATACACATACACATACACACATACACACACACACACACACACACATACACACACAGATGTAAGAATAATAAGGGACATGTCTCACCTGGGGGCAGGTAAGCAGGTTCAAAACTACCTACCTGCCCAGACAAAATCGTGCACTTTAGAACGCTTCCTGGTTACACCCAGACTCCTCGTTGCCAGACGTGTCGCCACCGTTGTTTTTTTTATCTTATTTGCTTATATGTGGTGAAATACACGTTTATATGGATTTATATAAACTAACTTCTTATAACCTAACATAACTTAATCTAACCTAGCATAACCTAATCTAACCTAACCTAATGTAACCTAACTTAACCTAGCACAACCAAATCGAACCTAACCTAGCATAACCTAATCTAACTTAACCTAATCTGACCTAACCTAATGTATCCTAACTTAACCAAGCCTAATCTAACCTGAGTTAACCTAACCTAACCTTAACTAAAGTAATCTAACCATTAAATGAAACGTCAAGAAACTAACGTTGGGAATCTTATAATAATGTAATGAGGCTGTGTCGGGAGCCACGGTGGCCCGTGGCCTGGTAGGCAAAACTGTCGCTTCACGCGCTGGGGGTACAGGTTAGATTCTCGGCAAGGGTAGAAATATTGGGCGTGTTCCCTTACACCGGTTGTCTATTTTCCCCATCAGTAAAATAGGTACCTGGGTGTTAGTGGACTGGTGTGGGTCACATCCTGGGTGTTAGTGGACTGGTGTGGGTCACATCCTGGGTGTTAGTGGACTGGTGTGGGTCACATCCCGGGTGTTAGTGGACTGGTGTGGGTCACATCCTGGGTGTTAGTGGACTGGTGTGGGTCACATCCTGGGTGTTAGTGGACTGGTGTGGGTCACATCCTGGGTGTTAGTGGACTGGTGTGGGTTTACATCCTGGGTGTTAGTGGACTGGTGTGGGTCGCATCCTGGGTGTTAGTGGACTGGTGTGGTTCACATCCTGGGTTTTAGTGGACTGGTGTGGGTCACATCCTGGGTGTTAGTGGACTGGTGTGGGTCACATCCTGGGTGTTAGTGGACTGGTGTGGGGTCACATCCTGGGTGTTAGTGGACTGGTGTGGGTCACATCCTGGATGTTAGTGGACTGGTGTGGGTCGCATCCTGGGTGTTAGTGGACTGGTGTGGGGTCACATCCTGGGTGTTAGTGGACTGGTGTGGGTCACATCCTGGGTGTTAGTGGACTGGTGTGGGACACATCCTGGGTGTTAGTGGACTGGTGGGTCACATCATGGGTGTTAGTGGACTGGTGTGGGTCACATCCTGGGTGTTAGTAGACTGGTGTGGGTTACATCCTGGGTGTTAGTGGACTGGTGTGGGACACATCCTGGGTGTTAGTGGACTGGTGTGGGTCACATCATGGGTGTTAGTGGACTGGTGTGGGTCACATCCTGGGTGTTAGTGGACTGGTGTGGGTCGCATCCTGGGTGTTAGTGGACTGGTGTGGTTCACATCCTGGGTTTTAGTGGACTGGTGTGGGTCACATCCTGGGTGTTAGTGGACTGGTGTGGGTCACATCCTGGGTGTTAGTGGACTGGTGTGGGGTCACATCCTGGGTGTTAGTGGACTGGTGTGGGTCACATCCTGGATGTTAGTGGACTGGTGTGGGTCGCATCCTGGGTGTTAGTGGACTGGTGTGGGGTCACATCCTGGGTGTTAGTGGACTGGTGTGGGTAAACATCCTGGGTGTTAGTGGACTGGTGTGGGACCATCCTGGGTGTTAGTGGACTGGTGTGGGTCACATCATGGGTGTTAGTGGACTGGTGTGGGTCACATCCTGGGTGTTAGTAGACTGGTGTGGGTTACATCCTGGGTGTTAGTGGACTGGTGTGGGACACATCCTGGGTGTTAGTGGACTGGTGTGGGTCACATCATGGGTGTTAGTGGACTGGTGTGGGTCACATCCTGGGTGTTAGTGGACTGGTGTGGGTCACATCCTGGGTGTTAGTGGACTGGTGTGGGTCACATCATGGGTGTTAGTGGACTGGTGTGGGTCATATCCTGGGTGTTAGTGGACTGGTGTGGGTCACATCCTGGGACAAAACTGACCTAATTTGCGGGAAATGTTCAGCATAACAAGCGACTTTCTATATAGTAGTATGTTACTGATGTCAACTATGATCTGTATACCTTGTACATGTACTGGTAGTAAATATATTATATTATTTTAACGTGTAACGTAACATCAAGGTGAGTGCACCGTCACATCAAGGTGAGTGCACCGTCACATCAAGGTGAGTGCACCGTCACATCAAGGTGAGTGCACCGTAACATCAAGGTGAGTGCACCGTCAAAATCAAGGTGAGTGCACCGTCACATCAAGGTGAGTGCACCGTCACATCAAGGTGAGTGCACCGTCACATCAAGGTGAGTGCACCGTCACATCAAGGTGAGTGCACCGTCACATCAAGGTGAGTGCCCGTAACATCAAGGTGAGTGCACCGTCACATCAAGGTGAGTGCACCGTCACATCAAGGTGAGTGCACCGTCACATCAAGGTGAGTGCACCGTCACATAAACACGCACGAGCACAACAGTTACTGAGGTGGGCTGGAGGAGGGGAAGTAGAGTAGCAAGTTTTTGTGCTCCCCCTCCTTCCCCCTCCCCTCTATGCCCCCTCCCCATTTAATGTCCCCTCCCCTCCTTCCCCCCCCCCTTCCCCTCCCCCCCCCAGTCTTCCCCCCCTTTACATCCCTCCCCCTCCCTCACACCACAAACACAACCGTCAATATCTTCATTACTACCAGTACATGTACAAGGTATACACACCATAGTTGACAACAGTGACATACTGAAAACCACAACCACACAGTAAAAAACCACACACAGTACACAACCACCCCACAGTACACACCCACACCAGTACACAACCCACCCAGTACCAACCACACACGTACCCCAACCACCACAGTGCACAACCACACACAGTACACAACCACCACAGTACCAACCACCCACAGTACACACCCACACGTACACACCACACACAGTAAAACAAACCCCACACGTACCAAACCACACACAGTACACAACCACACACGTACACAACCAACACAGTGCACAACCACACACAGTACACAACCACCCCACAGTACACAACCACACACAGTACAACAACCACACACCAGTACACAACCACACACAGTACACAACCACACCCGTACACAACCACACACAGTACACAACCACACACATACACAACCCACACACAGTACACAACCACACACAGGCACAACCACACACAGTACACCAACCACACACAGTACACAACCACACACAGTACACAACCACACACAGTACACAACCCCCAGTACACAACCACACACATACCCCACCACACACAGAACACAACCACACACAGTACACAACCACACACAAAACACAACCACAAACTCACCCCAAACCACAAACTCTACACAACCACACACAGTACCCAACCACACACAGTACACAACCACACACAGTACACAACCACACACAGTACACAACCACACACAGTACACAACCACAAACCTACACAACCACACACAGAAACCCACCACACACAGTACACAACCACACACACATACACACCACACAACAGTACACAACCACACACGTACACAACCACACACAGTACACAACCACACACAGTACACAACCACAACACATGCACAACCACCACACAGGCACAACCACAAAACAGTACACAACCACACACAGAAACACAACCACACACAGTACACAACCACACACAGTACACAACCACACACAGTAAAACAACCACACACAGTACACAACCACACACAGTCCCACAACCACACACAGTACATAACCACACACAGTACACAAACCACACACAGTACACAACCACACACAGTACACAACCACACACAGTACACAACCACACATAGTAAACAACCACACACAGTACACAACCACACACAGTACACAACCACCACACAGTACACAACCACACACAGTACCAACCACACACAGTTACACAACCACACACAGTACACAACCACAAACTCTACACAACCACACACAGTACACAACCACACACAGTACACAACAACACACAGTACACAACCACACACAGTACACAACCACACACAGTGCACAACCACACACAGTGCACAACCACACACAGTACACAACCACACACAGTACACAACCACACACAGTACACAACCACACACAGTACACAACCACACACAGTACACAACCACCACAGTACACAACCACACACAGTACACAACCACACACAGTACACAACCACACACAGTGCACAACCAAAACACAGTACACAACCACAACAGTACAAACCACACACAGTACACAACCACACACAGTACACAACCACACATAGTGCACAACCACACACAGTACACAACCACACACAGTACACAACCACACACAGTACAAAACCCACACACAGAAACACAACCACACACAGTACACAACCACACACAGTACACAACCACACACAGTACAAAACCCACAAACTCAAACACAACCACACACAGTACACAACCACACACAGTACACAAACCACACACAGTACACAACCACACACAGTACACAACCACACACAGTGCACAACCACACACAGTACACAACCACACAAAAGTACAAAACCCACACAGTGACCAACCAAAACACAGTACACAACCACACACAGAAACACAACCACACACAGTACACAACCACACACAGTACACAACCACACACAGTACACAACCACACACAGTACACAACCACACACAGTACACAACCACACACAGTACACAACCACACACTAAACAACCACACACAGTACATAACCACACACAGTAACACAACCACACACAGTACACAACCACCACAGTACACAACCACACACATACACAACCAAAACACAGTACACAACCCCCCCAAAACAGTACACAACCACCACAGTACACAACCACACACAGTACACAACCACACACAGTACAAAACCACACACAGTACACAACCACACACAGTACAACAACCAAACACACAGTACACAACCACACACAGTACACAACCACAACTCTACACCCCACACACAGTACACAACCACACACAGTACACAACCACACACAAGTACACAACCACACACAGTAAACAACCACACACAGTACACAACCACCCACAGTACACAACCACACACAGTACACAACCACACACAGTACATAACCCACACACAGTACACAACCCCCACACAGTACACAACCACACACAGTACACAACCACCCCACAGTACACCCCACACATACACAACCACCCACAGTACACAACCACACACAGTACACAACCACACACAGTACACAACCACAAAACCTACACAACCACACACAGTACACAACCACACACAGTACAACAACCACACCACAGTACACCAACCACACACAGTACACAACCACACACAGTACACAACCACCACAGTACACAACCACAAACTCACACAACCACACACAGTACACAACCACACACAGTACACAACCAACACAGAAACACAACCACACACAAACACAACCACACACCAGTACCACACCACACACAGAAACATAGCCACACACAGTACAAAAACCACACACAGTACACAACCACACACAGTACACAACCACACACAGTACACAACCACAAACTCTACACAACCACACACAGTACAAAACCCACACACACAGTACACAACCACACACAGTACACAACCACACACAGTACACAACCACACACAGTACACAACCACACACAGTACACAACCACAAACTCTACACAACCACACACAGTACACAACCACACACAGTACACAACCACAAACAGTACACAACCACACACAGTACACAACCACCACAGTACACAACCACACACAGCACACAACAACAAACTCTACACAACCACGCACTCATGCAACCACACACAGTACACAACCACACACAGTACACAACCACACACAGTACACAACCACGCACTCTGTAAATCACACACAGTACACAACCACACACAGTAAAACAACCCACACAGTCACACACACTACAAAACCACAAACTCCTACACAACCACGCACTCTGTATAACCACACACAGTACACAACCACACACACTACACAACCACACACACAGTAAAACAACCACACACACACACAACCACACACACAGTACACAACCACACACAGTAACAACCACACACATACACACACCCACACACAGTACACAACCACACACACACTACACAAACACACACCACTACACAACCAACACACAGTACACAACCACACCAAAACTACACAACCACACACACAGTACACAACCACACACACTACACAACCAAAACACACAGAAACACAAACCACACACACTACACAACCACACACACTACACAACCACACCACAGTACACAACCACACACAGTACACAACCACACACACATACACAACCACACACAGTACACAACCACACACAGTACACAACCACACACAGTACACAACCACACACAGTACACAACCACACACAGTACACAACCACACACACAGAAACACAACCACACAAAACACTACACAACCACCAAAACAGTACACAACCACACACACTACACAAACCCACAATACACAACCACACACATTTACCCAACCACACACGTACAAAAACCAACACAACAACACAACCACACACACTACACAACCCACACACACTACACAACCACACACACAGTACACAACCACACACACTACACAACCCACACACAGTACACAACCACACACCTACCCCAACCACACACCAGTAAAACAACCACACACACTACAAAACCCCACACACACACACAACCACACCACAGTACACAACCACACACAGTAACACAACCACACACACAGTACAAAACCACACACAGAAACCCCAACCACACACGACAAACCACACACACAGTACACAACCACACCCAGTACACAAACCACACACAGTACACAACCACACACACAGAAAAACAACCACACCACACACTACACAACCACACACACATACACAACCACACACACTACCAACCACACACACAATACACAACCACACACACTACACAACCACACACACTACACAACCACACACACAATACACAACCACACACACTACACAACCACACACACAGTACACAACCCACACACTAACACAACCACACACCAATACACAACCACACACACTACACAACCACACACACAATACACAACCACACACACTACACAACCAGACACACAGTACACAACCACACACAGTACACAACCACGCACACAAACACAACCACACACAGTACACAACCCCCCACACACAATACACAACCACACACACTACACAATCACACTCACAGTACACAACCACCACACTACACAACCACACACACTACCAACCACACACACAGTACACAACCACACACACAGTACACAACCACACACACTACACAACCACACACACAATACCCCAACCACACACACTACACAACCCCCACACACAATACACAACCACACACACTACACAACCACACACACAATACACAACCACACACACTGCACAATCCACTCACAGTACACAACCACACACACTACACAACCACACACACTACAAAAAACCACACACACGTACACAACCCACCCACAGTACACAACCACACACACTACACAACCACACACTCTTTACAACCACGCACTCAAACACAACCACGCGCACTACACAACCACGCACTCTACACAACCACGCACCACTACACAACCACGCACACTACACAACCACGCACTCTATACAACCACGCACACTACACAACCACGCACTCTATACAACCACGCACTCTACACAACCACGCGCACTACACAACCACACACTCTACACAACCACGCACACTACACAACCACGCACTCTACACAACCACGCACGCTACACAACCACGCACTCTACTTGTGTTTCCATTGGGGTCCTTGTGTTTCCATTGGTGCCTTTGTATTTCCATTGGGGTCCTTGCATTTCCATTGGGGTCCTTGTATTTCCTTGGGGCCCTTTGTATTTCCTTTGGGGGTCCTTGTATTTCCATTGGGGTCCTTGTATTTCCATTGGGGTCCTTGTATTTCCATTGGGGTCCTTGCATTTCCATTGGGGTCCTTGTATTTCCATTGGGGTCCTTGTATTTCCATTGGGGTCCTTGTATTTCCATTGGGGTCCTTGTATTTCCATTGGGGTCCTTGTGTTTCCATTGGGGTCCTTGTATTTCCTTTGGGGGTCCTTGTATTTCCATTGGATCCTTGTATTTCCATTGGGGCCCTTTGTTTTTTCCATTGGGGTCCTTGTGTTCCATTGGTGTTTTTGAATTCCATTGGGGTCCTTGTATTTCCATTGGGGTCCTTGTGTTCCATTGGGGTCCTTGTGTTTCCTTTGGGGGCCCCTTGGGGGTTTCCAGGGGGCCTTTGTTTTTCCATTTGGGTCCTTGTTTTTCCATTGGGGCCCCTTGTTTTCCATTGGGGTCCTTGAATTTTCCTGTGTGTAATGAACAAGTACGGTGGTAATGAACAAGTACAGTGGTCAATGAACAAATACAGTGTAATGAACAAGTTACAGTTGGTAATGAACAAGTTTAACTGTGGTTAATGACAAGTTACTGTGGTAATGAACAAGTACAGGTGTTAATGTGACAAGTTAAAGTACTGTGGTAATGAACTAGTTACTGTGGTAATGGAACAAGTACAGTTGTAATGAAAACAAGTATACTGTAGTAAAGAACAAGTACAGTGGTAATGAACAAGTTACTGTGGTAATGAACAAGTTACTGTGGTTAATGAACAAGTTACAGCGTGTGGTAATGAACAAGTTACTGTGTATGACAAGTACTGAGGTAATGACAAGGTTTTACAGTGGAATGAACAAATTACAGTGGTAATGACAAGTTACTGTGTGGTAAGAACAAGTTACTTGTGGTAATGAAACAAGTTACTGTGGTAAATGTAACAAGTTACAGTGTAATGAACAAGTTACTGTGGTAATGAACAAGTACTGTGGTAAAGACAAGTTACTGTGGTAATGACAAGTTACAGTTGGTAATGAACAAGTTACAGTGTTAATGAAACAAGTTACTGTGGTAAAGAACAAGTACAGTGGTAATGAACAAGTAACAGTGGTAATGAACAAGTTTACTGTGGTAATGAACAAGTTTACAGTGGATAATGAACAATTACAGTGGTAAAGAACAAATTTACAGTGGTAATGAACAAGTTACTGTGGGTTAATGAACAAGATACAGTGGTAAAGAACAAGTTACGAGTGGTAAATGAAACAATTTACAGTGTAATGAACAAGTTACTATGTTTTTAACTGGTCACAACCGTTAATGAGTTATTTAGACAGACGTAATTAAGACGAACAAAAATATTACCATTATATTACAGCAAGATATACATGGTAAAAACAAGTTTAAGAAGTTTAGTGGATTATTTAGAGTGGAGAAAGTTCAGCGTGAAGATGGTGCGATACCCTTTGTGATATTTATGGTACAAGAAATACGTAAACATTACTCGTAATGAACACTCTCTAGACAAGAAATTGTGTCCTCACATGATGGTTAAGAATCAGTTACAATCCAACCGAGTAATGTGTGGAGACAGCGGAAATACAGACAGTACCACATATATGCACACACAAATGGGCCAGGGAGGTGTGAATCGACCTCTGAAACCACATAGTTGAGTGCAAATTAGAGTTGTCAGTGGCAATAAAAACACAAATGCAGTATAATTGTGATCCTTTAATGACTACGTTTCGCCCACACAGTGGGCTTTTTCAAGTCACAAACGTGAACAAACTACCTGGGGTGGAAGGAACGCGATAGTATTTTATAGTCCCGGCTGAGGTCAGGAGAAGAATGAGCGCATTCTTATGATGTACCGAGTTGGGTTTGTAGAGTCTAAAAAGGCTTTGGGTAGCTTGGAAGGAGACTGGACAATTTTTTTGCGGCAGGACCTTCTACAGAGTACATAGTGGATGCGATGAAGAAGTTTCATGTGCAATTGTTTCAGCTATGTTATAGAAGCCACTAATCTGTTGAAGTTGTCGGATACAGAAATAAGTGTGAATTCCTGGAATCTACGTATTGGTGTTGTCTCTGTGGCGATAAGTCTTGAGTTTTTTGTCTGTAGTTTAATCAAGGTGGTTGTGATGAATTACGGTGTTGTACGCAAGCATTCCTTGTGTCGTCAGACCTCTTGCGTAATTGGTGTTCTGAAATACGTGTTTGGAGTCCCTTGATGTTCGCCCACGTAAAACATGTTGCAGTCATTACAAGGGATTATGTATACCCCTGCAGAGGATGAGGCTTGTCCTGCCTACTACTGGTGATGTCCTTTGATGTCGTGTTGTGGAGTAGAAACTTGGAATGATGTTAGGCAAAGATGTTTGGAAACAAGTTGGCAATGAAGTTGGTGGGAAGGAAAACTATGTATCTCTTCTCGCAGTGTCTTCTCTGGGTGTGTTGAAGATGTTTTAATCTCGACGTCTGCAGTCTCTTGGATGAAGAGACGAGGATAGAGGAGTTTGGTAAAATACCTGTTCAATTATATGCATTCTTCCTCAGGAACTCGTTTCCGCAGATCTGATGCACGCAGGAAGAAGCCTATAATTTACACCACGGTTTGGTTTGGTGTCGTGTGAGAGTAGAAGGAGAAGATCGTTTTGTAGGTGCTTTTCGATAGACTTTACAACGAAGTTCGTGGTCACATGCAGAGTAAGAACATCAAGGAATGGAAGTGTTGTCGACCTCTTATTCAAGTGGTGAACTGGATGAAAGGCTCGAACCTGGTTGAGCTTGTCTTGGAGAGCTTTGAACGTTTGAAGCGTTTAGGAGTTATGAGGGAATGTCGACAACGATAACGGAGCCTGTGACAGACGAAGGAATAAATGGAGGAGAAACGTTCGGCTTCTAGATGTTTCATGTATAGGTTTCGCTAGGACTGCACTGAGGTGGCAAACCCATGGTAATTCCAAAAGTCTGCTGAAAGAGTGATATTCAAAAAGAGAAACACGAAAAGCCAACACAAAGTTCAACCAGGTCGAATGTGAAGTCCCGCTGGCTGGAAGGGAAGATCAAGTGAATCGTCATTTTCTGCGCATGAGATCGATGCTTGTTAGTAGGTACTATATTGAATAGGGACGTCACGTCAACAGGAAAGTTACTTGATCCTGATGTTGATGTTTCGATTGCCGAATAGACAGATCACCTGAGCGGGTTTTGAGATGTGCTGGACTGATAGTGCCCAAAAGTTTCGAGAGGTGTTTTGGCGAAAATCCTGAGAAAGCTGTGTGGGAGCACTGCCTATTCCGAGGATAGGGCTCAGTGGGATAACCAGGCTTGGTAGTCTTTGGCTGGCCGTACATTCTGCAGTCGGGTTTGCTGGGCATGGTGTGTCAGAAGTTCCGTTTTCCTTTTTCTGACTCCTCAGAAGCGGCTAGTCCTTTGAAAGAAAAAAAGGGTATTTTTTAGGTAAGAGTTTGTCCCACCTTGGTTAGATTGTGAGAGGTTTGTAGTTAATCTCTGGGTCATTAAGTAGATTGAGCAATTTGTTCCTGTAATCGACCCAAAATTCATCGCCAAAAACTACAGACACAATGGACTCCCGACTTCCAAAAGGCTATCATCAAGGCATCAACTCAGCAGCCATCTCAACACGCCAGCTCCCCATGACATACCACCGACGTTACATCAATGCACTCAAAGGTTTAGCAGAAGACACGAACCATCCAGGTCACCACCGCTTGGATAAAAGGAGGTTGTGTTTTGTCATCATGAACACTGACGATTACAGGACAAAATGCTCAATCTACTTAATGACCCAGATACCTACCAACCTCTCACAACTAACCAAGTGGACAACCTTACTAAAACTTTTCTTCAAAAGGACTCGCCGCATTCTGAGGAGCTCAGAACAAGGGAAAGAAACTTCTGCACACCATGCCCAGCAACCCCAGACCTGCCAGAATGTACGACCTGCAAAGACTCCACAAGCCTGGTATCCCACAGATGGCCCATATCTCTCGGGAATAGGCATTGCTCCACACAAGCTCTCAGGATTCTCGCCAAACACCTCTCGAACTCTTGGGCACTATCAGTCCGTCACATCTCAAACACTCAGGTTGATCTTCAACAATCGCATTCCGCAACATCAACATCAGGAAACAAGAAACTTATCCATCCTTGACGTGACTTCCCTTATTCACTAAAGTAACCTACAAACAAGCCATCGATTCTCTTGCCGCAAGAAAATTGACATTCACTTGATCTTCCCATTCAGCCACGACTTCATCGACCTGAGAACTATGTTTTGGCTTAACGGTTTCTCTTTATGAAAATCACCTCTTTCAGCAGACTTTTGGAACTACCCATGGTACGCCACTCAGTGCGTCCTAGCGAACTATACATGAACATCTAGAAGCCGAACGTTTCTCCACCAAATTCTTCTCTGTCACCTGGGCTCCGTTATGTGACGACATTCTCCCTCATAACTCCTAAACCTCCAACGTTCAACTCTCCAAGACAAGCTCAACCCAGGTCGAGCCTTCAATCCAGTTTCACACATGATAAGAGGTGCGACAACACTCTTCCCTTTCCTTTGATGTCTACTCTGCAAAGCGACCACGAAACTTCGTTTAAAGTCTAATCGAAACCCACCAAACACAACACGATCTTCTCCACTTCTACTCCTCACCAACGACACCAAACCAAACGTGGTGTAATTAATAGGCTTCTTACCTGCGTGCACTCAGATCTGCAGCAACGAGTTCCGTTGAGGAAGAATGCACTATAATGAAACAGTAATTTTCCAAACTCCACTATCCACGTCACTCACAGGACTGCAGACGACGAGCAATAAAACATCTTCAACACACCCAGAGAAGACACTGCCGAGAAAGATACATAGTCCTTCCCACCAACTCCATTGCAAACATGTTCGCAACATCTTTGCCAAAACATCATCCAATATCTACCTCCACAACCACGACCATCAAGGACACACCAGTAGTAGCAGGACAAGCCACAATCCTCTGCAGGGGTAAACATAATCCCTTGTAATGACTGCAACAATTATACTGGCGAAACTCAAGGGACCTCCAAACACGTAATTCAGAACGCCAATACCAAGCAGGTCTGACGACACAGGAATGCATGCGTACAACACGAGTAATTCACACAACCACTATGATAAACTCAGAAACTCAAGACTATCGTGCCACAGAAGACAACACCCAATACCGAAGAATCCTGGAATCATCACTTATTTCTGTATCCGACAACTTCAACCAGAATAGTGGCTTCTATAACATAGCTGGAACTCACTTGCCAGAACTTCTCATCGCTATCCCACATATAACGACAGTAGAAGGTCTGCTCACAAACTTGTCAGTACTCCTTTCCAAGCTACCCAAGTTTTTAGACACTACAACCTCAACTCGTACATCATCAGAATGCAGCATTCTTCACCTGGACCGTCAGCCGGACTATAAATACTCGCGTTCCCTTCCACCCCAGGTAGTTTCTGTTTGACTTGAAAAAGCCCACTTGTGTGGGGCGAAACGTATCAAAAAAGGATCACCTATAAACTGCATTTGTGTTTATATTGCCATTCGTGTCGGTATTTTATCCATTTATTTCCATAGAGTTGTCAGGAAGTGGAATATCTAGAAGTGATGTATTTGAGGCAGGACCATACGTACTTTGAAGACGAGGTTTTATAAAGCTCATGAAAAAGGTAGAGAGTGTGATCTAGTGGCCGATTCAGTTGAATAGTGTGGTGCCAGGAAGCAATGAATCGACCCCTGCAGCCAAAATAGGCAAGTAACACTATTTTTAATATTCTACAAACCATATCCATACTTCATTCCGGGTCATTGGTCAAAAGTATCAGCATATTCAGATAAAAAAAAAAATAGGCGAAATACATGAGGGCAATATTCAGCACCCTCATTCAGTGGGGTCTCTGAGGCAGCCAATATACAGAATCATTTTCGCCTGTGTTAAACTTTTATGCTAGTGAATCCACACCTGTTTATTGATCAGTGTTTATTACTCACTAATCTAGATACCTTACAATAAGCTTAAACCTATCACCTCTTCTTACAGAAAGACGAGAGGCGTCAGCGGCGTGTGGTGGTGATTCAGTGATCAGTGTTGTTGCAGCTGTCGGAGGCAAACCAGAGAAACAACCAAAGTCGTCGTTCCAACACTGCTAGAGTCCTCCTGCAGGAACCCATAATTACCTAGCGAATATAAAAGATGAAAAAGACATTGTTGTTAACCAGAAGGCCTTGTTAAAGCCATTCGGCGCGAATTTACTGGCTTAGCCTCTGGGAGTATCTGATTTTCAGGAGGAGTTAGTACAGACTTGTGGTTGCGACGAATTATCGTAGGGGTTTGGACCAAGTCATGGAGCGATGAGCTGGATTTGCAGCAGGGAGCTGGTGAATGTCACGGAGTAGGAGCTGGTTTAGGTCACGGAGTAGGATCTGTGTAGGTCACGGAGTATAGCTGTGTAGGCCACGGAGCAGAGGATGTTGGAGATTCTCACAGACTGGTGTAGGCCATGGAGCAGGAGCTGGAATCTCAGCTGGTGCAGACTTTGAGTAGGAGCTGATTCTCGCGGAGGTGCTGTAGACCATAAAGTAGGATGCTGTAATCTCAGCAGGAGCGTGGCGTAGGCCAGGGGGCAGGATCGGCAAGTCATCTCCCTGTTATATCCCCGGACGAAAGAAAACAACGACCGTCAATGTCGGCGTCCCCACACACTGGTGGTGAATGGAAATCACGTGGGAAAAACTCTCAGCGTTCTGACACAAGGAGCAGCAGGAGCCACCGGACACTCGTTCGGCTGGTGGTGGAGTCTTGAACCTGTTTTTACACACATCAGTACAACAACCACACACAGTAACACAACCACACACAGTACACAACCACACACAGTACACAACCACACACACACTACACAACCACACACAACACACAACCACACACACAGTACACAACCACACACACTACACAACCCACACACATTACAACCAACGCACAACACACTAACACAACCACACACACATTACACAACCACACACACTTACACAACCACACACTAACTAACACAACCACACTCAATGACAGTACACAACCACACACAGTACACAAACCAACACACCAACAGTACATACAACCACACACATACACACCCACACACAGTACACAACCACACACATTACACAACCACACACAGTACACAACCACACACAGTACCCAACCACACACACATTACAACTAACCACACACACACTACACAACCACACACACGTACACAAACACACACACTACACAAACACACAATACACAACCACCACACTACACAACCACATCACAGTACACAAAACCACACACACTACAACAACAACACACACTAACACAACCACCACACACTACACAACCAAACGACACAGTACAGAGCAACACACAAACACTACACCAAACCACACACACAGTACACACCACACACACAACACACCACACACACAGGTACTCAACCACAACACACTACATCAACCACACACACTACACAACCACACTCACAGTACACAACCACACACAGTAAACAACCACACACACAGTACACAACCACACACATTACACAACCACAAACACACAGTACACAACCACACACACACAGTACACAACCACACACAGTACACAACCACACACAGTACACAACCACACACACAGTACACAACCACACCCAGCACTACACAACAAAACACACAGTACACAACCACACACACTACACAACCACACACACAATAAAACCACACACACTACACAACCACACACACTACACCACCAAACACACAAATACACAACTCACACACACTACACAACCACACACACAGTACACAACCACACAACCTAACAACCACACACACAATACACAACCACACACACTACACAACCACACAAACAATACACAACCACACACCACTACACAACCAGTACACACAGTACAACAACAACACACAGTACACAACCAACGCACACAATACACAAACCACACACAGTAACAACCACACACACAAATACAACAACCACACACACTACACAATCACACTCACAAGTACACAACCACACACACAACACAACCACCACACACTACACAACCCACACATCAGACAGTACACAACCACACACACAGTAAACAACCACACACACTACACAACCACACACACAAAACACAACCACACACACTACACACAACACCCACAATACACCACCACACACACTACACAACCACAACACACAATACACAACCACACACACTGCACAATCACACTCACAGTCCACAACCACACACACAACACAACCACACACACTACACAACACACACACAGTACACAACCACAACAGTTCACAACCACACACACTACACAACCACACACTCTTTACAAAACCACGCACTCTACACAACCACGCGCACTTACACAACCACGCACTCTAACACAACCACGCACACTACAACAACCACGCACACTACACAACCACGCACTCTATACACCACCACACAACACAACCACGCACTCTAATACAACCACGCACACTACACAACCACGTCGCACTACACAACAACACACTCTACACAACCACGCACACTACACAACCACGCACTCAACACAACCACGCACGCTACACAACCACGCACTCTACTTGTGTTTCCATTGGGGTCCTTGTGTTTTGCCATTGGTGCCTTTTGTATTACCAATGGGTCCTTTGCATTCCATGGTGGTCCTTGTATTTCGCCATTGGGTCCTTGTATTCGCAGTGGGTCATAGTATTACCATTGGGGTCCTTGTATTTCCATTGGGGTCCATGTATTTCCATGGGGTCCTTGCATATTCCCATGGGGTCCATGTATTTCCCCATTGGGTCCTTAGTATTTCCAATTGGGGTCCTTGTATTCCATGGGGGTCCTTGTATTTCCATTGGGTCTTGTGTTTCCATTGTGTGTCCTTGTATTTCATTGGGTCCATGTATTTCCATTGGGAATCCTTGGATTTCCATTGGGGTCTTTGTATTTCCGATTGGGGTTCCTCTTGTGTTTCCATTGGTGTTTTGTATTTCCATTTGAGGGTCCTTGTATTCCTTGGGGACCCTTGTTATCCATTTGGTCCTTGTATTTCCATTGGGGTCCTTGTGTTTCCATTGGGGTCCTTGTGTTTCCATTGGGGTCCTTGTGTTTCCATTGGGGTCCTTGTATTTCCATTGGGGTCCTTGAATTTCCATTGGGGTCCTTGTATTTCCATTGGGAGTTCCTTAATCTCTGTGTGAAGACTTACCAACAACACAACCGGTGCTGTCTGGCTGACCAGATACCATAGTCAACCTTCATCTATCGTCCTTCAGATAGATTTGTAAATTTGGCCGAGGTTATCCGGGCAACTTAGACTGTTTACATTAAGGGTACGAGTGAGCTATGTAATATCTGAGTTAAGGTCACCTAACGCACGCCACTTACCTGCCTTCAAGGTTATAGGACTTGTTTTTGTAGTAGGGCAGTGACTTTATAATCCAGGCAGGACAGTGACTTCATAAATCAGGCAGTGACTTTATAATCCAGGCAGTGACTTTATAATCCAGGCAGTAGCTTTGTAATCCAGGCAGTGACTTTATAATCCAGGCAGGACAGTGACTTCATAAATCAGGCAGTGACTTTATAATCCAAGCAGGACATTGACTTCATAAATCAGGCAGTGACTTTATAATCCAGGCATGGACATTATTATAATCAGGCAGTAGCTTTATAATCCAGGCAGTGACTTTATAATCCAGGCAGGACAGTGACTTCATAAATCAGGCAGTGATTTTATAATCCAGGCAGTGACTTTATAATCCAGGCAGTGACTTTATAATCCAGGCAGTGACTTTATAATCCAGGCAGGACAGTGACTTCATAAATCAGGCAGTGACTTTATAATCAGCAGTGACTTTATAATCCAGGCAGTGACTTTATAATCCAGGCAGTGACTTTATAATCCAGGCAGTGACTTTATAATCCAGGCAGTGACTTTATAATCCAGGCAGGACAGAGACTTCATAAATCAGGCAGTGACTTTATAATCCAAGCAGGACATTGACTTCATAAATCAGGCAGTGACTTTATAATCCAGGCAGTAGCTTTATAATCCAGGCAGTGACTTTATAATCCAGGCAGGACAGTGACTTCATAAATCAGGCAGTGACTTTATAATCCAGGCAGTGACTTTATAATCCAGGCAGTGATTTATAATCCAGGCAGGACAGTGACTTCATAATCAAGGCATGACTTTATAATCATGCAGGACATTTGACTTCATATAATCAGAGCAGTGACTTTATAATCCAGACAGTGACGTTATAATCCAGGGCAGTGACTTTAATCCAGGCAGGACATTGACTTCATAAATCAGGCAGTGACTTTATAATCCAGACAGTGACTTTATAATCCAGGCAGTGACTTTATAATCCAGGCAGGACATTGACTTCATAAATCAGGCAGTGACTTTATAATCCAGGCAGTGACTTTATAATCCAGGCAGGACATTGACTTCATAAATCAGGCAGTGACTTTATAATCCAGGCAGGACAGTGACTTCATAAATCAGGCAGTGACTTTATAATCCAGGCAGTAGCTTTATAATCCAGGCAGTGACTTTATAATCCAGGCAGTGACTTTATAATCCAGGCAGGACAGTGACTTCATAAATCAGGCAGTGACTTTATATTCCAGACAGTGACTTTATAATCCAGGCAGTGACTTTATAATCCAGGCAGGACAAATGACTTCTAATCAGGCAAGTGACTTTTATATCCATTCAGGACAGTGACTTCATAAATCAGGCAGTGACTTTATAATCCAAGCAGGACAGTGACTTCATAAATTAGGCAGTGACTTTATAATCCAGGCAGTAGCTTTATAATCCAGGCAGTGACTTTATAATCCAGGCAGGACAGTGACTTCATAAATCAGGCAGTGACTTTATAATCCAGGCAGGACAGTGACTTCATAAATCAGGCATTGACTTATAATCCAATCCAGAAGTGACTTATAATCCAGGCAGGACTATAATAATCCAGCAGGGACAGTGACATCAAATCAGCAGTGACTTTATAATGCAGGCATAGCTTTATAATCCAGGCAGTGACTTTATAATCCAGGCAGGACAGTGACTTCATAAATCAGGCAGTGACTTTATAATCCAGGCAGTGACTTTATAATCCAGGCAGTGACTTTATAATCCAGGCAGGACAGTGACTTCATAAATCAGGCAGTGACTATATAATCCTTGCGGACAGTGCCGTTCATAAATCAGGCATGACTTATAATTCCACAGAGTGACTTTATAATCCAGGCAGGACAGTGACTTTATAAATCAGGCAGTGACTTTATAATCCAGGCAGGACAGTGACTTCATAAATCAGGCAGTGACTTTATAATCCAGGCAGTGACTTTATAATCCAGGCAGGACAGTGACTTCATAAATCAGGCAGTGACTTTATAATCCAGACAGTGAATTTATAATCCAGGCAGTGACTTTATAATCCAGGCAGGACAAGGACTTTCAAAAATCAGGCCGTGACTTATATAATCGCAGGGCAGTGACCATTTTATAATCCAGCAGAGACTTTAAAATCCAGGCAGTGACTTTATAATCCAGGCAGTGACTTTATAATCCAGGCAGGACAGTGACTTCATAAATCAGGCAGTGACTTTATAATCCAGACATGGGTCCATTATAATCCAGGCAGTGACTTTATAATCCAGGCAGGACAGTGACTTCATAAATCAGGCAGTGACTTCATAAATCAGGCAGTGACTTTATAATCCAGGCAGGACAGTGACTTCATAAATTAGGCAAGTGACTTTATAAAACTCCCAGGGCCGTGAGCTTTATAATCCGCAGTGACTTTAATAATCCAGGGGCAGACATTGACTTCATAAATCAGGCAGTGACTTTTTAATCCAGGCAGTAACTTTATAATCCAGGCAGGACATTGACTTCATAAATCAGGCAGTGACTGTATAATCCCTAGGCATGACTTTACATAATCCAGGCAGGACTTATAATCAGGCAGTGACTTTTAAAATCCATGAGTGAGACTTATATAAACCAGGCAGTGACCTATTATAATCCAGCGCAGGAAAGTGACTATCATAAATCGAGGCAGTGACTTTATAATCCAGGCAGGACATTGACTTCATAAATCAGGCAGTGACTTTATAATCCAGGCAGGACAGTGACTTCAAAATAAGGCAGTGTGACTTTATAATCCAGGCAGGACATTGACAACATAAATCGGCCATGCAGTGACTTTATAATCCAGGCAGGACATGACTTCATAAATCAGGCAGTGACTTTATAATCCAGGCAGGACAGTGACTTCATAAATCAGGCAGTGACTTTATAATCCAGGCAGGACATTGACTTCATAAATCAGGCAGTGACTTTATAATCCAGGCAGTGACTTTATAATCCAGGCAGTGACTTCATAATCCATTCAGGACAGTGACTTCATAAATCAGACAGTGACTTTATATTCCAGGCAGTGACTTCATAATCCATTCAGGACAGTGACTTCATAAATCAGACATTGACTTCATAATCCAGGCTAGATAGTGATTTCATAATCCAGCAAGACAATGACTTCATAGTCCAGCAAGACAGTGACTTCACAATCCAGCAAGACAGTGACTTCATAATTCAGGCAAGTCAATGACTTCATAATCCCGGCAGGACAGTGACGCCATAATCAAGGCAGGACAGTGACGCCATAATCCAGGCAAGACAGTGACGTCATAATCCAGGCAGAACAGTGACATCATAATCCAGGCAGGACAATGACGTCATAATCCAGGCAGGACAGTGACGTCATGTAATGACAATTCTCAGCAATAGTACTTGTGTCTGTTTCCAAAAATTCAGGTTAGAATTGTGTGGGTGGTAGTCACACCATGCCCATGGTGTGGGTGGTAGTCACACCATGCCCATGGTGTGGGTGGTAGTCACACCATACCCATGGTGTATGAGTGGTAGTGCGCCACACGCCATACCCATGGAGTTGGTGGTAGATCACACCAAGCCCATGTGTTGGGGTATTCACACCATGCCACCTGGTGTGGTGTATTCACACCATGCCCTGGTGTGGGTGGTAGTCACACCATGCCCATGGTGTGGGTGGTAGTCACACCATTGCCCATGGTGTGGGTGGTAGTCACACCATGCCCATGGTGTGGGTGGTAGTCACACCATGCCCATGGTGTGGGTGGTATCACACCATGCCATAGGTGTGGGTGGTAGTTCCAACAGGCAATCTGAGGGGCCCATGTGTTGTGGGTGTAGTCCCACACCATTCCCATGGTGTGGGTGAAGTCACACATAGCCCATGGTGTGGGTGGTAGTCACACCATACCCATGGTGTGGGTGTTAGTCACACCATGCCCATGGTGTGGGTGGTAGTCAAAATATTACAGAGGTACATTAATAATGGGTCCAGGGACTGGATCCCAAAGTTTTGATAGCTGAGCAAGTTACAAAGGTAATGAACAAGTTACAAAGGTAATGAACAAGTTACAAAGGTAATGAACAAGTTACAAAGGTAATGAACAAGTTACAAAGGTAATGAACAAGTTACAAAGAATGAACAAGAGTTTACAAAGTAATGACAAGTTACAAAGGTAATGAACAAGTTTACCAGTGTAAAGAACAAGTTACAAAGGTAATAACTAGTTACAAAGTTAATGAAAAAGTATACAGTGGTAATGAACAAGTTACAAATGTAATTAACAAGTTACAAATGGTAATGAAACAAGTACAAAGGTAAATGTCCAAGTTACAAAGGTAATGACAAGTTACGAGTGGTAAAGAAACAATTTTGTTTTTTTTTATTTTTTTAAAAAAACCAGGTGGTAATGCACAAGTTACAAAGGTAATGAACAAGTTACAGTGGTAATGAACAAGTTACAGTGGTAATGAACAAGTTACAAAGGTAATGAACAAGTTACAGTGGTAATGAACAAGTTACAGTGGTAATGAACCAGTTACAAAGGTAATGAACAAGTACAGTGAAATGAATAAGTTACAGTGGTAATGACAGAGTTACAGTGTAATGGAAAAGTGTACAATGGTAATGAATCAAAGTTACAGGGTAATGAACAAGTTACAGTGGTAATGAACAATTTTACTGGTAAAGAACAATTTACAGTGTAATGAGAACAAGTTTACAGTGGTAAAGAACAAGTTTACTGTGGTAATGAACAAGTTACAGTGGTAAATGAACAAGTTACAGTGGTAATTAACAAGTTACAGAGTAACTGAACAAGTTACAGTGGTAATGAACAAGTTTACAGTGGTAATGAACAAGATACAGTTGAAATGAAACAAGTGTAGCTGTGGTAATGATACAAGTACAAAGGTAAAGAAACAAGTTACAGTGGTAATGAACAAGTTGGCAGTGGTAATGAACATGTTACAGTGGTAATGAACAAGTTACAAGGTAATGAACAAGGTTACAGTGGTAAGAACAAGTTGCATGGAATGAACAAGTTACAGTGGTAATGAACAAGTTACAAAGGGTAATGAACAAGTTACAAGTGTAACGAACAAGTTACAACGGTAATGAACAAGTTACAATGTGTAATGAACAAGTTTACAGTGGTAATGACACGTTACTGTTGTAATGAACAAGTTACAAAGGTAATGAACAAGTTACAATGGTAATGAACAAGTTTACAGTGGTAATGAACCATGTTACAGTTGTAATGAACAAGTACCGTTGGTAATGAACAAGTTACAGTGGTAATGAACAAGATACAGTGGTAATGAACAAGTTACTGTGGAATGAACAAGTTACAAATTTAAATGAACAAAGTTACAGTAGGTAATGAAACAAGTTACTGTGGTAGAACAATTACAGAGGTAATGAACAAGTTACAGTGGTAATGGGACAAGTTAACAGTGGTAATGAACAAGTCACTGTGGGTAATGAACCAGTTACAGAAGGTAATGAACACGTTACCAAGGTAATGAACAAGTTACAGTGGTAATGAACAAGTTACATTGTAATGAACAAGTTACTGTGGTAATGAACACGTTACAGTAGTAATGAACAAGTTTACAGTGGTAATGACAAAGTTACTGTGGTAATGAACACGTTTACAGGGTCATGACAAGTTACTGTGGTAAGAACAAGTTACGTGGTAATGACCAAGTTACGAGGAATTGAACAATGTTACAGTGTAATGAACAAGTTACTGAGGTAAAGAGGCAAAGTTACCAGAGTAATGAACAATGTATACAGTGATAATGAACAAGTTACTGTGAAAGAAGCAAGCTACATGAGGTTATGAAACAAGTTACAGTGTAATGGAACAAGTTTACTGGTGTGTAATGAACAAGTTAACTGTGGTATGAACAAGTTACTGTGGTAATAACCAAGTTACAGAGATAATGAACAAGTATAAAGTGGTATGAACAAGTACCTGAATGAACAAGTTTTTTACAGAGGTAAGAACAAAGTTACAGCGGTAAGAACAATAACTGTTGTAATGAACAAGTTACAGTGGTAATGAACAAGTTACAGAGATATGAACAAGTTTACCAGTGTAATGAACAAGTTACTGTGGTAAAGACAAGTTACAGAGGAAATGAACAAGTTACAGTGGTAATGAAACAGTTGGCAGTGTAATGAACACGTTACAGTGGTAAAGAACAAGTTACAAAGGTAATGAGGAACAAGTTACAGTGGTAATGAGTCAAGTTACAAAGGGTAATGAACAAGTTACAATGGTAATGAACAAGTTACAGTGGTAATGAACAAGTTACAGTGGTAATGAACCATTTACAAAAGGTAATGAACAAGTTTACACTGGTAATGAACAAGTTACAGTTGTAATGAACAAGTTACAGTGGTAAAGAACAAGTTACGTGGTAATGAACAAGTTACAGTGGTAATGAACAAGAACAGTGGTAATGAACAAGTTCTGTGGTAATGAACAAGTACAAAGTAATGAACAAGATTACAGTGGTAATGAACAAGTTAACTGTGGTAAATGAACAAGTTACAGAGGTAAAGAACAAGATACAGAGGTAATGAACAAGTTTCAGAGGTAATAACAAGTTTACTGTGGTAATGAACAAGTTACAAAGTAATGAACAGTTACAAGGGTAATGAACAAGTTACAGTGTAATGAACAAGTTACAGTGGTAAAGAACAAGTTACTGTGGTATGAACAAGTACAGAGGAAAATAACAAGTTACAGAGGTAATGAACAAGTATACTGGTGGTAAAGAACAAGTTACAGAGGTAATGAACCAGTTACTGTGGTAATGAACAAGTTACTGTGGTAATGAACAAGTTACAGAGGTAATGAAACAAGTTACAGTGGTACTGAACAAGTGACTGTGGTAATGAGCAAGTTACAGAGGTAATGAAACAAGTTACAGTGAATAATGAACAATTACTGTGTAATTGAACAAGTAACAGAGGTAATGAACTATGTTACATGTAATGACCAAGTAACTGTGGTAATGAACAAGTTACTGTGGTAATGAACAGTTACTGTGTAATGACAAGTTACAGAGATAATGAACAAGTACAGTGGGTAATGAAACAAGTACTTTGGTAATGAAACAAATTAACAGAGGTAATGAGCACGTTACAGTGGTAATTGACAAGTTATACTGTGTGTAATGAACCAAGTTAACTGTTGGTAATGAACAAGTACCTGTGGTAATGAACAAGTTACAGTGAAATGAACAATTTACTGTGTATTGAAACAAAGTTACGGTGTTATGAACAATTTACTGGAATGAACAAGTTACTGTGTGTAATGAACAAGTACGGTGGTAATGAACAAGTACAGTGGTCAATGAACAAATACAGTGTAATGAACAAGTTACAGTTGGTAATGAACAAGTTTAACTGTGGTTAATGACAAGTTACTGTGGTAATGAACAAGTACAGGTGTTAATGTGACAAGTTAAAGTACTGTGGTAATGAACTAGTTACTGTGGTAATGGAACAAGTACAGTTGTAATGAAAACAAGTATACTGTAGTAAAGAACAAGTACAGTGGTAATGAACAAGTTACTGTGGTAATGAACAAGTTACTGTGGTTAATGAACAAGTTACAGCGTGTGGTAATGAACAAGTTACTGTGTATGACAAGTACTGAGGTAATGACAAGGTTTTACAGTGGAATGAACAAATTACAGTGGTAATGACAAGTTACTGTGTGGTAAGAACAAGTTACTTGTGGTAATGAAACAAGTTACTGTGGTAAATGTAACAAGTTACAGTGTAATGAACAAGTTACTGTGGTAATGAACAAGTACTGTGGTAAAGACAAGTTACTGTGGTAATGACAAGTTACAGTTGGTAATGAACAAGTTACAGTGTTAATGAAACAAGTTACTGTGGTAAAGAACAAGTACAGTGGTAATGAACAAGTAACAGTGGTAATGAACAAGTTTACTGTGGTAATGAACAAGTTTACAGTGGATAATGAACAATTACAGTGGTAAAGAACAAATTTACAGTGGTAATGAACAAGTTACTGTGGGTTAATGAACAAGATACAGTGGTAAAGAACAAGTTACGAGTGGTAAATGAAACAATTTACAGTGTAATGAACAAGTTACTATGTTTTTAACTGGTCACAACCGTTAATGAGTTATTTAGACAGACGTAATTAAGACGAACAAAAATATTACCATTATATTACAGCAAGATATACATGGTAAAAACAAGTTTAAGAAGTTTAGTGGATTATTTAGAGTGGAGAAAGTTCAGCGTGAAGATGGTGCGATACCCTTTGTGATATTTATGGTACAAGAAATACGTAAACATTACTCGTAATGAACACTCTCTAGACAAGAAATTGTGTCCTCACATGATGGTTAAGAATCAGTTACAATCCAACCGAGTAATGTGTGGAGACAGCGGAAATACAGACAGTACCACATATATGCACACACAAATGGGCCAGGGAGGTGTGAATCGACCTCTGAAACCACATAGTTGAGTGCAAATTAGAGTTGTCAGTGGCAATAAAAACACAAATGCAGTATAATTGTGATCCTTTAATGACTACGTTTCGCCCACACAGTGGGCTTTTTCAAGTCACAAACGTGAACAAACTACCTGGGGTGGAAGGAACGCGATAGTATTTTATAGTCCCGGCTGAGGTCAGGAGAAGAATGAGCGCATTCTTATGATGTACCGAGTTGGGTTTGTAGAGTCTAAAAAGGCTTTGGGTAGCTTGGAAGGAGACTGGACAATTTTTTTGCGGCAGGACCTTCTACAGAGTACATAGTGGATGCGATGAAGAAGTTTCATGTGCAATTGTTTCAGCTATGTTATAGAAGCCACTAATCTGTTGAAGTTGTCGGATACAGAAATAAGTGTGAATTCCTGGAATCTACGTATTGGTGTTGTCTCTGTGGCGATAAGTCTTGAGTTTTTTGTCTGTAGTTTAATCAAGGTGGTTGTGATGAATTACGGTGTTGTACGCAAGCATTCCTTGTGTCGTCAGACCTCTTGCGTAATTGGTGTTCTGAAATACGTGTTTGGAGTCCCTTGATGTTCGCCCACGTAAAACATGTTGCAGTCATTACAAGGGATTATGTATACCCCTGCAGAGGATGAGGCTTGTCCTGCCTACTACTGGTGATGTCCTTTGATGTCGTGTTGTGGAGTAGAAACTTGGAATGATGTTAGGCAAAGATGTTTGGAAACAAGTTGGCAATGAAGTTGGTGGGAAGGAAAACTATGTATCTCTTCTCGCAGTGTCTTCTCTGGGTGTGTTGAAGATGTTTTAATCTCGACGTCTGCAGTCTCTTGGATGAAGAGACGAGGATAGAGGAGTTTGGTAAAATACCTGTTCAATTATATGCATTCTTCCTCAGGAACTCGTTTCCGCAGATCTGATGCACGCAGGAAGAAGCCTATAATTTACACCACGGTTTGGTTTGGTGTCGTGTGAGAGTAGAAGGAGAAGATCGTTTTGTAGGTGCTTTTCGATAGACTTTACAACGAAGTTCGTGGTCACATGCAGAGTAAGAACATCAAGGAATGGAAGTGTTGTCGACCTCTTATTCAAGTGGTGAACTGGATGAAAGGCTCGAACCTGGTTGAGCTTGTCTTGGAGAGCTTTGAACGTTTGAAGCGTTTAGGAGTTATGAGGGAATGTCGACAACGATAACGGAGCCTGTGACAGACGAAGGAATAAATGGAGGAGAAACGTTCGGCTTCTAGATGTTTCATGTATAGGTTTCGCTAGGACTGCACTGAGGTGGCAAACCCATGGTAATTCCAAAAGTCTGCTGAAAGAGTGATATTCAAAAAGAGAAACACGAAAAGCCAACACAAAGTTCAACCAGGTCGAATGTGAAGTCCCGCTGGCTGGAAGGGAAGATCAAGTGAATCGTCATTTTCTGCGCATGAGATCGATGCTTGTTAGTAGGTACTATATTGAATAGGGACGTCACGTCAACAGGAAAGTTACTTGATCCTGATGTTGATGTTTCGATTGCCGAATAGACAGATCACCTGAGCGGGTTTTGAGATGTGCTGGACTGATAGTGCCCAAAAGTTTCGAGAGGTGTTTTGGCGAAAATCCTGAGAAAGCTGTGTGGGAGCACTGCCTATTCCGAGGATAGGGCTCAGTGGGATAACCAGGCTTGGTAGTCTTTGGCTGGCCGTACATTCTGCAGTCGGGTTTGCTGGGCATGGTGTGTCAGAAGTTCCGTTTTCCTTTTTCTGACTCCTCAGAAGCGGCTAGTCCTTTGAAAGAAAAAAAGGGTATTTTTTAGGTAAGAGTTTGTCCCACCTTGGTTAGATTGTGAGAGGTTTGTAGTTAATCTCTGGGTCATTAAGTAGATTGAGCAATTTGTTCCTGTAATCGACCCAAAATTCATCGCCAAAAACTACAGACACAATGGACTCCCGACTTCCAAAAGGCTATCATCAAGGCATCAACTCAGCAGCCATCTCAACACGCCAGCTCCCCATGACATACCACCGACGTTACATCAATGCACTCAAAGGTTTAGCAGAAGACACGAACCATCCAGGTCACCACCGCTTGGATAAAAGGAGGTTGTGTTTTGTCATCATGAACACTGACGATTACAGGAAAATGCTCAATCTACTTAATGACCCAGATACCTACAAACCTCTCACAACTAACCAAGTGGACAACCTTACTAAAACTTTTCTTCAAAGGACTCGCCGCATTCTGAGGAGCTCAGAACAAGGGAAGAAACTTCTGCACACCATGCCCAGCAACCCCAGACCTGCCAGAATGTACGGCCTGCCAAAGACTCACAAGCCTGGTATCCCACTGAGGCCCATATCCTCGGGAATAGGCAGTGCTCCCCACAAGCTCTCAGGAATTCTCGCCAAACACCTCTCGAAACTCTTGGGCACTATCAGTCCAGCAATCTCAAACACTCAGGTGATCTTCTCAATCGCATTCGCAACATCAACATCAGGAACAAGAAACTTTCCAGCCTTGACGTGACTTCCCTATTCACTAAAGTACCTACTAAACAAGCCTCGATCTCTTGCGCAAGAAATTGACGATTCACTTGATCTTCCCATTCCAGCCAGCGACTTCATCGACCTGGTTGAACTATGTGTTGGCTTTACGTGTTTCTCTTTTGAAAATCACCTCTTTCAGCAGACTTTTGGACTACCCATGGGTTCGCCACTCAGTGCAGTTCCTAGCGAACCTATACATGAACATCTAGAAGCCGAACGTTTCTCCACCATTTATTCCTTCGTCTGTCACCTGGCTCCGTTATGTTGACGACATTCTCCTCATAACTCCTAAACGCTTCAACGTTCAAGCTTCTCCAAGACAAGCTCAACCAGGTCGAGCCTTCAATCCAGTTCACACTTGAAGAAGAGGTCGACAACACTCTTCCTTTCCTTGATGTTCTACTCTGCAAAGCTGACCACGAACTTCGTTTTAAGTCTATCGAAAACCCACCAACCAAAACGATCTTCTCCACTTCTACTCTCACCACGACACCAAAACCAAACGTGGTGTAATTATAGGCTTCTTCCTGCGTGCACTCAGAATCTGCAGCAACGAGTTCCTTGAGGAAGATGCACTATAATTGAACAGGTATTTTCCAAACTCCACTATCCTACGTCACTTCATCAGAGACTGCAGACGACGAGCATTAAACATCTTCAACACACCCAGAGAAGACACTGCCGAGAAGAGATACATAGTCCTTCCCACCAACTCCATTGCCAACATGTTTCCAACATCTTTGCCAAAACATCATTCCAAGTATCTACCTCCACAACCACGACCATCAAGGACATCACCAGTAGTAGGCAGGACAAGCCTCAATCCTCTGCAGGGGTATACATAATCCCTTGTAATGACTGCAACAAGTTATACGTGGGCGAAACATCAAGGACCTCCAAACACGTATTTCAGAACACCAATACGCAAGCAGGTCTGACGACACAAGGAATGCATGCGTACAAACACCGTAATTCACACAACCACTTGATAAACTACAGAAACTCAAGACTTATCGCCACAGAAGACAACACCCAATACCGAAGAATCCTGGAATCATCACTTATTTCTGTATCCGACAACTTCAACCAGAATAGTGGCTTCTATAACATAGCTGAACCACTTGCCAAGAAACTTCTTCATCGCTATCCCACATAAGAACACTGTAGAAGGTCTGCTCACAAACTTGTCCAGTCTCCTTTCCAAGCTACCCAAGTTTTTAGACTCTACAACCCAACTCGGTACATCATCAGATGCAGCATTCTTCACCTGACCTCAGCCGGACTATAAATACTCGCGTTCCTTCCACCCCAGGTAGTTCTGTTTGTGACTTGAAAAAGCCCACTGTGTGGGCGAAACGTAGTCAATAAAGGATCACATTATACTGCATTTGTGTTTATATTGCCATTGTGTCGGTATTTTATACCATTTATTTCCATAGAGTTGTCAGGAAGTGGAATAGGCTAGAAGTGATGTATTGGAGGCAGGAACCATACGTACTTTGAAGACGAGGTTTGATAAAGCTCATGAAATAGGGAGAGAGTGGATCTAGTAGCGATCAGTGAAGAGGTGGGGCCAGGAGCTATGAATCGACCCCTGCAGCCACAAATAGGCAAGTACACTATTTTTAATATTCTACAATCCATATCCATACTTCATTCCGGGTCATTGGTCATAAGTATCAGCATATTCAGATAAAAAAAAAAATAGGCGAAATACATGAGCATATTTCAGCCTCATTCAGTGGGGTCTCTGAGGCAGCAATATACAGATTCATTTTCGCCTGTGTTTAACTTTTATGCCTAGGTGATTCCACACCTGTTATTGATCAGTGTTTATTACTCTCTAATCTAGATACCTTACAATAAGCTTAAACTATCACATCTTCTTACAGAAGACGAGAGCGTCAGCGGCGTTGGTGGTGATGCTGTCAGTGTTGTTGCAGCTGTCGGAGGCAAGACCAGAGAACACCAAAGTCGTCGTTCCAACACTGCTAGAGTCTCCTGCAGAACCCATTATTACCAGCGATATAAAAGATGAAAAAGACATTGTTGTTAACCCAGAAGGCCTTGGTAAAGCCTTCGGCGCGAGTTTACCTGGCTTAGCCGCTGGAGGATCTGGATTTTCAGGAGGAGTTAGTACAGACTTTGCGACGAAATTATCGGTAGGGGTTGGACCAAGTCATGGAGCAGGAGCTGGATTTGCAGCAGGAGCTGGTGTAGGTCACGGAGTAGGAGCTGGTTTAGGTCACGGAGTAGGAGCTGGTGTAGGTCACGGAGTAGGAGCTGGTGTAGGCCACGGAGCAGGAGTTGGATTCTCAGCAGGAGCTGGTGTAGGCCATGGAGCAGGAGCTGGAATCTCAGCTGGTGCAGACTTTGGAGTAGGAGCTGGATTCTCAGCAGGAGGTGCTGTAGACCATAAAGTAGGAGCTGGAATCTCAGCAGGAGCTGGCGTAGGCCATGGGGCAGGATCGGCAGTCATCTCCTCTGTTATCCCCGGAGCGAAGAAAACAACGACCGTCAATGTCGGCGTCCCACACACTGGTGGTGATGGAAATCACGTGGGAAAACTCTTCAGCGTTCTGACACAAGGAGCAGCTGGAGCCACCGGACACTCTTCGGCTGGTGGTGGAGTCTTGAACCTGTTATCCTCACTGGTTGGTGGTATCACCGGAGAAGGAGGTAAAAATATATTGGGTGCTCTTGGACTAGGACCAGAAACTCTCCAGTCTTTTGTTCAGATAGCCTCTTCATCCGCAGATGATATCGCTCGTGAAGCCAATCTGGGACTGAGGTTTGTTGGAGATGAAATTCAGTTTCAAGGGGAACAAAGATTGAAACAAGCCCTACGAGGCGTCCAGCAGGCAGGACGCACAACCGCGCTAGTGGGACAGAACACCTACCGTGGTGTGTTGCAGAAAACAGACTCTCTCAGCGACTTAGCAAGAGGCACAGTACATAATGTTGGTACATATGCAGACAAATCTGTCGCAGCATCGTTCGACAAAGTCTCTGATACCCTTGGCGCCTTCGGCCGTCTGTTCCATGACTTGAAGGTAGCATTCCTTGATAATATCATCAAGAAGGGAGAGGCTGCAAAGGAACTGGTGGACGAGCAGTCTAAGACTAAGGCAGTCGCTGTTGAAGAGATTATTGGCGGTGTAAGAGACGTCACTCGAGACAACATTCGCGCCATAACAGGGTTGAAAAAGAGCGTTAAAAATACTAGGATATAAATCTTCACGTTATTAGTGACGTGTCCCTCAGAATACGAATGGCACTTCGTTAGTCATACAAATCGTGAGTGTATGAGGGAGATCACTATACACTATTACATACCCAGTATTCAAATCAACATTTTCTTATGACGTTTCAGAACTGGTGTTACAGTCTTCATTTGTCAGTAAAACTATGAATGGATTATAGTTTTCGAACACCAGTATATCTGTTGTAGTAATAACAGTATATCTGTTGTAGTAACAACAGTATATATGTTGTAGTAACAACAGTATATCTGCTGTAGTCACAACAACAGTACATCTGTTGTAGCAGCAATAACAGTATATTCGATGTAGTAACAACAACGGTATATCCATTGTTGTTACTACAACGGTATATTCGTTGTAGTAACAACAGCATATCCGTTGTTAGTCACAACAACAGTACATCTGCTGTGGCCATAACAACAGTATATCTATTAGGCTTGAGAATTTTCCCATTAATTTGTTTCGTATATGTCATAAACCACTGTAAAAGGTATGCACATTTTTGATACCTATGCACATCTCCAACTCTGATTATCCCTGTGTCTGATTCCCTATAAACAGTCCAGTTCTGACGTAAATTTACATATCAAGTATTGGCTACATTAAGAGAAACTAACATTCAACAGCAGTGTTTACACAGTTTCTTGAGTTGTCACGACTCTTAACATCAACACCACCAACACCAGTTTGTCACTTTTACTTGGAGAAAGGATGTTGATCCGTCTGTAGCGCTCCAGAACCTGGTGTCTCATGTGCTCTACCAGGAACTGTATCTCCTGGAGGCGATGCTAGCAGACAAGCCAGAAGAAACCTTCCAGCAGCACCCTTGTTATGAAACCACCTGCTGGAGGCGATGCTATCAGACAAGAAAGAAGAAACCTTCCAGCAGCACCCTTGTTATGAAACCACCTGCTGGAGGCGATGCTAGCAGACAAGCCAGAAGAAACCTTCCAGCAGCACCCTTGTTATGAAACCACCTGCTGGAGGCGATGCTAGCAGACAAGCCAGAAGAAACCTTCCAGCAACACCCTTGTTATGAAACCACCTGCTGGAGGCGATGCTAGCAGACAAGCCAGAAGAAACCTTCCAGCACCACCCTTGTTATGAAACCACCTGCTGGAGGCGATGCTATCAGACAAGAAAGAAGAAACCTTCCAGCAGCACCCTTGTTATGAAACCACCTGCTGGAGGCGATGCTATCAGACAAGCCAGAAGAAACCTTCCAGCAACACCCTTGTTATGAAACCACCTGCTGGAGGCGATGCTATCAGACAAGCCAGAAGAAACCTTCCAGCAGCACCCTTGTTATGAAACCACCTGCTGGAGGCGATGCTAGCAGACAAGCCAGAAGAAACCTTCCAGCAGCACCCTTGTTATGAAACCACCTGCTGGAGGCGATGCTAGCAGACAAGCCAGAAGAAACCCTCCACCTTCGTTATGGAACCATAAAACATCTCATTCTCTACAGAATCAAATCATCTTTACCCAAACATCAATATACTGAACCTCTTGTGTTCTTCTTACTCTTAAAACAAAGCTTATACAATATACTGAGTGTATCATTATTCCTTGATGCCGGCGATGGGCTCTTGATCCAAGAAATTTTATCCCGTCTCCCCTTCCTTGGATCGAACCTGATTGCCTCCCATTCCCTAGGTGCTATTTAGGCCCTTAAGGGTTTAGCAGTACCCATAAATACAAGATGTATTTGAGTCACTGCACGATCAGAGATAGTTATCCCTGTGTTTTATAAGCCTAGTCTCCTCGACGATGCAACATTCCCCCAATGAAAAGCAGGGGCACCACTAGCACGATAAGAGGCAACACAATAAGTGTCAGGGGCCCAATACTGTTCAACTGCTTCCCAGCATACATACGAGGGGGGGTTACCAATAGACCCATGACTGTCTTCAAGAAGGCACTGGACAGGCACCTAAAGTCAGTACCTGACCAGCCGTGCTGTGGTTCGTTCGTCGGGTTGCCTAAGGCCAACAGTAACAGCCTGGTTGATCAGGCCCTGATCCACCATGAGGTCACAGACCGGGGGGGGGTGACCCCCGAAACCCTCTCCAGGTGTGTATGTTTGTGTGTATGAAATTCTCTATGTATGTTCACTTTTATATGTGCATGTGTCCGCATATGGAAGAGGTCACAGTATAACGTGTGATTGTAAATATGATAAAAATACCACAGTGAAAAATGGGAAAATCTGAGGGATAATTATCCCTCTGAAGATATGTGTCAGCAGGTGAAAGCACTCAGATTTTGCTTCCTATTTTCACTGTGGTATTCTTTTCATGTATGCATACGATAAGATTTCGTTCGGATTTTTAACCCCGGAGGGTTAGCCACCCAGGATAACCCAAGAAAGTCAGTGCGTCATCGAGGACTGTCTAACTTATTTCCATTGGGGTCCTTAATCTTGTCCCCCAGGATGCGACCCACACCAGTCGACTAACACCCAGGTACCTATTTGCTGCTAGGTGAACAGGACAACAGGTGTAAGGAAACGTGTCGGAATTTCCACCCGCCGGGAATCGAACCCGGGCCCTCCGTGTGTGAAGCGGGAGCTTTAGCCACCAGACCACCGGGCATATATGTATTTACATGTGTAGTTTTTTGTATGTTTGCATCTGCATGTTGCATTGCAATTTTATGACCACCCTTCAGTATTCCTCTGTATGCACTGAGGCAGAGGAGGTTGCTGGGTTTATGGAATACGGGGATACCTTCCTCTGATCGTCCAGAGACTGTAATACTTATTAATGAGCCTAGTGAGAGACTGGCTCCATCCAGGTGGTGTAAGTATAACATCACAACAGCTGAAGTCTGCCTCTCACATAGACGTTTGACAAATGTAAGTGGCAGTAAATCTGGGGCCCCATACAGCTGCACCGCCCTGTTACTCTGGTTGTTACAGAGAATATGCAAGAAGTGCTTATGTGGCTGGTACGGTTGTAAGGGGGAAATCAAAGACAGAGTAACGATAATATGTTAATTAGACACATGTGTAACAGTTGGCCATCTTTTATTGATGAAACATTTCGCCACACAGTGGCTTCATCAGTCTGTACAAAGAAGAATGGCGAATATCAGAAGAATTTTGAGGTAATCAGTTGGACATGTGTCTGATTTACCAACTTGTCATTTCTCTGAACATTTATCTACAGTAATAATGTGCTCTCCTCGAACCACTCGATTCTTCACTCTCAATCGACACCACACCATCTACAGACGATCGAATATGAACTGAATTGTAAACATAGGATTTAATTCTCTCATTGTTCCCAACACCTTACAGTGATGAAGGTCGAATAAATTGTGACCTGTTCAGTATAGATATCCCCTGCCCTCCTGAGCACTGTTACAGCTGGGGTACATGGCATCCCTTGCCCTCCTGAGCACTGTTACAGCTGGGTATTGGCATCCCCTTGCCCTCTGAGCACTGTTACAGCTGGGGTACATGGCATCCCTTGCCCTCCTGAGCACTGTTACAGCTGGGGTACATGGCATCCCTTGCCCTCCTGAGCACTGTTACAGCTGGGGTACATGGCATCCCTTGCCCTCCTGAGCACTGTTACAGCTGGGGTATGTGGCATCCCCTGCCCTCCTGAGCACTGTTACAGCTGGGGTATGGCATCCCCTGCCCTCCTGAGCATGTTACAGCTGGGGTATGGCATCCCTTGCCTCCTGAGCACTGTTACAGCTGGGGTATGTGGCATCCCCTGCCCTCCTGAGCACTGTTACAGCTGGGGTATGTGGCATCCCCTGCCCTCCTGAGCACTGTTACAGCTGGGGTATGTGGCATCCCCTGCCTCCGAGCACTGTTACAGCTGGGGTACATGGCATCCCTGCCTCCCGAGCAATGTTACAGCTGGGGGTAATGGCATCCCCTGCACTCCCGAGCATGTTACAGCTGGGTATATGGCATCCCCTGCACTCTCCGAGCACTGTTACAGCTGGGGTACATGGCATCCCCTGCCCTCCCGAGCACTGTACAGCTGGGGTACATGGCACCCTGCACTCCCGAGCACTGTTACAGCTGGGGTACATGGTATCCCCTGCCCTCCCGAGCAATGTTACAGCTGGGGTACATGGCATCCCCTGCCCTCCCGAGCACTGTTACAGCTGGGGTATATGGCATCCCCTGCCCTCCCGAGCACTGTTACAGCTGGGGTACATGGCATCCCCTGCCCTCCCGAGCACTGTTACAGCTGGGGTACATGGCATCCCCTGCCCTCCCGAGCACTGTTACAGCTGGGGTACATGGCATCCCCTGCCCTCCCGAGCACTGTTACAGCTGGGGTACATGGCATCCCTGCCCTCCCGAGCAATGTTACAGCTGGGGTACATGGCCATCCCCTGCCCTCTCGAGCACTGTTACAGCTGGGGTACATGGCATCCCTGCCTCCCGAGCACTGTTACAGCTGGGGTACATGGCATCCCCTGCCCTCCCGAGCACTGTTACAGCTGGGGTATATGGCAATCCCCTGCCCTCCTGAGCATGTTACAGCTGGGGTACATGGCATCCCCTGCCCTCCCGAGCAATGTTACAGCTGGGGTACATGCATCCCCTGCCCTCCCGAGCAATGTTACAGCTGGGGTACATGGCATCCCCTGCCCTCCCGAGCAATGTTACAGCTGGGGTACATGGCATCCCCTGCCCTCCCGAGCAATGTTACAGCTGGGGTACATGGCATCCCCTGCCCTCCCCGAGCAATGTTACAGCTGGGGTACATGGCATCCCCTGCCTCCCGAGCAATGTTACAGCTGGGGTACATTGCATCCCCTGCCCTCCCGAGCAATGTTACAGCTGGGGTACATGGCATCCCCTGCCTCCCGAGCAATGTTACAGCTGGGGTACATGGCATCCCTGTCCTAGCAATGTTAAGCAGCTGGGGTACATGGATCCCTGCACTCCCGTAGCATGTTTACAGCTGAGGTACAATGGCATCCCCTGCACTCCGAGCAAATGTTAGCTGGCGGTTACATGGCATCCCTGCCTCCGGCACTGTTACAGCTGGGGTACAGGCATCCCCTGCCCTCCGAGCAATGGTTACAAGCGGGTCATGGCATATGTAAAGTTTTTCACAAATACAGTAACATAGATTATCATACATAGCAGCATATGTGTAAGAACCTAGGATAACCCTCGGATGGAAGTTTTGCCATCATGCACTAGAATAAATAGTGCCATTCTACCAGCTGGCACTGATCGACAAAACAGTAACTGAACCTTTAAAAGGCCCTTAGTCACTGTGGTTAGGGAGGGACAGCAGAGAGTAGAGCTAACAAGGGGGTCCTTGACACTAATGCAATATTTTAAAAGTACATTGTCACTAAGAAAAACCAAGCACTGTCACCCTATACCAACAAGTGGTACAGTAATGTTTGAATTACTCACTAGTATTTAATCTTATATTATTTTCACTACCAGTACATGTATAACGTTATGACCAATAGCTGAATCAGTACATACTACTATATAGTAAGTCCTTGTTATTTGAGGTTTGATTCCTGCGAGAGTAGAAACATTGGGCGTGTTTCCTTACACGGTTGTATATATTCAACATCAGTAAAAATATGGCACCTGGGTGTTAGTGGACTGGTGTGGGTCAATCCTGGGTGTTGTGGACTGGTGGGTCACATCCTGGTTAGTGGACTGGTGTGGGTCACATCCGGTGTGTTAGTGGACCGGTGTGGGTCACATCTGGACAAAATGACCTAATTTGCGGGAAATGCTCAGCATAACTAACACTTTCTATATAGTAGTATGTTACTGATGTCAACTATGATCTGTATACTTGTACATGTACTGGTAGTAAATAAAGATATTATTGATTAAATTCCGCCAATATGGGTGCAGATATTTAAACTGAGCAGGCACAGTTTTTCAGTCCATACTGGACGTTTGTTGGTGTATAACCAGTGTGCCAGGCCCTAGACTACCTAGGTGTGCTGGCCACTAGACTTACAGGTGTGCAGGCCATAGACTTATCTAGGTGTGCAGGCCCTAGACTAATGTGGCAGGCAACTAGACTACAGGTGTGCAGGCCACTAGATACCAGTTGTGCAGGCACAGACTCCAGGGGTGTGCAGGCCATAGACTACCAGGTGTGCAGGGCCACTGACTACCAGGTGTGCAGGCCTACTAGACTACACTTGTGCTCGTAATATTTCCTGATCCAGTTGATTTCATTACTACCAGTACTGAGCCCACCACACCTGGTGTACCTTGGTGGTACTTGGCCTCCCGGTCGCCGGCTGCCTAGTAAATCTTGGCATTTCTTCAGATGTCTGATGCTTAATTTTTAGCAAGAATAATGGATTTTTTGCTAAGGGAAATGACCCAAAAAATAGAGTATATGTCCGTGGCTGCAGACACCCGGTTACGTTAGGTAGATTTTTCAGGAAAACGACAAGTGTCCCTGACGCGGGTCTTATCAGATGATGACCGCCTGTGGAGCTTTGGTCATCTGACCGAGGCCTTCCGCTGGCTTACCGATCCACCCCTTTAAAAATAATGGTCATTTATAACCAAATGATATACAGTTTTTTTTGACACCTGGTCATGTATTCTCTCTAAATACCCTGAACTTACAAATTATTCTGTACAACATTTTGCAAGATACTTAACAGTGTCTCAGACTTACTGATTAACTCGTATTAATATTGGCATTAATTATAATAATAAATTAATTATTATAATAAATTAATTATAATAATAAATGATAATTAGAGCATTAACCTACCACAGAAAAATAAATTAATATAATTTATTTTAAGCTATGTAACATTCTAATGAAAACATATTGGAACATCCTGATCAATATTTATTATTATTATAATCATGGGGGAGCGCTAAACCCGTATGATTATACAGTACCTGTGTGGGGGGGGGGTGGAAGGCATTCAGGCTTAATTCAGGGAGCTGGAGCACAGATCCAATTCCCTAGATCAAGAGCCCCTCACCAGCATCAAGGAACCTTCCTTGAGGGGTTCCTGAACACCGTCAAGCTTCTCAGTCGGCAGTTTGAGAAGAATAATACGAAAATAACTTCAACTGAATTTTATTGAGTTAAGACTCGGGGAGACTGACACCAGTCAGTCCATCTATCATCAGTCTATCATGCAGGAGGAGCCACATGTCTATCATGCAGGAGGAGCCACATGTCTATCATGCAGGAGGAGCCACATGTCTATCATGCAGGAGGAGCCACATGTCTATCATGCAGGAGGAGCCACATATCTTTCATGCAGGAGGAGCCACATGTCTATCATGCAGGAGGAGCCACATGTCTATCATGCAGGAGGAGCCACATGTCTATCATGCAGGAGGAGCCACATGTCTATTTATTTATTTATTTATTTATTTACAATTTGAGCATACATACAGAGGTACAAAAAAATACAGATAAGAGCAGCATGCCAAAGCCACTTATACTATGCATAGCATTACGGGCTGGCTTAAAACTAACTTAAGATTAACTAAGCAATGATGAAATCAGTGATAAAACATTAATGTAAACAGATAACTATAAAGCACAAGTGAGTATTACAAAGACAGGTCATATGGTTGCTTGCATTGTTGTACATTCAGTCGTATGGAGTATTCTGTTAGATTGGGTTTTAGGTTTAACATTTATGTGATATAATTGTGAGTAACATTTAGGATATACAATTTATAAGGTTCAGTTATTCTGTATTTATTTGGTTTTGGGTGAGTAAGTGATCTTTGAGAAGAGACTTGAATTTATAAACAGGTAGTGTTTCTTTTATATTTACAGGTAATGAATTCCAGATTTTAGGGCCTTTTATGTGCATTGAGTTTTTGCATAGTGTGAGATGGACACGAGGAACATCAAAGAGTGATCTGTGCCTTGTGTTATGGTCATGTGTTCTGTTGAGGTTGGCAAGGAGATGTTTGAGGGGAGGGTTAATATCAGAGTTAAGTGTTCTATTGTATGTAATAAGTGCAGTAATAAGTATGGATGTTTTGTATGGTGATAGGTTGAGTGTTTTGAATATTGGGAGTGTGCTGCCTGTAGTGAGGATTTGTTATCATTCTAACTGCAGCCTTTTGTTGGGTAATCAGTGGTCTGAGATGGTTAATTGTTGTTGAGCCCCATGCACAAATTCCATAGGTGAGATAGGGGTAAATAAGAGAGTGATATAGGTCCAGGAGGGCTGACTGTGGAACATAGTACCGTATCTTCGATAGTATGCCTACAGTCTTGGAAATTTTCTTAGAAATTTGTTGTATATGTGTATGAAATTTGAGTCTATTATCAAGGTGGATTCCTAAGAATTTTCCCTCTGTTAGCTTTGTGATAGGTGATCTGTTTATCGTTATGTTAAGAGGGACATCTGTAGCTCTGCTACCAAACTGAATGAAGTAGGTTTTGTCAATGTTTAGTGTAAGTTTGTTAATCATCATCCAGGTAGATATTTTCTGTAATTCGGTATTTACAGTATTGGCTAGCGTGACTGGGCTCGGGTGAGAGAAGACGTATGTGGTGCCATCTGCAAATAGTGTGGGTTTGAGTAATTGCGAAGCATTTGGAAGGTCGTTTATGTATAGGAGAAAGAGAAGAGGGCCAAGGACACTTCCCTGTGGGACACCAACTGTAATTGGCTGTGAATAAGAGTTTGCCCCATTTGCGTACACATATTGGCTTCTGTTGCTGAGGTAAGACTTGAGGTAGTTGAGGGAGTGCCCTCTTATACCATAGTGTGACAATTTTACGTGGAGCAAGTCATGGTCAACTGTATCAAAAGCTTTACGTAAGTCAATGAAGATCCCCAGTGGGACTTCTTTTTTCTCTATTGCAGTGTATATATGTTCTAGCATGTGTATAATAGCATCATTAGTATTTTATTAGGCCTGAATCCAAATTGGCAGGGGTTGAGTATGTTTTGGGAGATAAGGTAGGAGTAGATTCGTTTATGAATAATTTTTCGAAGATTTTTGAGAGAGGGTGTAAATTGGATATTGGCCTATAGTTATTCAACTCTGTTTGGTCTCCTCCTTTGTGGATCGGGGTGACCCTTGCTATTTTGAGTACTGTAGGGAAGGTGGAGGATTCAGTGGATTTGTTAAAGAGTGTTGCATGATTGGTGATAGCACTTGTGACACTTTTTTGTATATAAAGGGTGGTAAGTATTTAAATCTCCTGCCTTGTTTTTTAGTGCGTTGATAATAAGGGAGACTTCGTATGGGTTAGTCGGAGCTAGGAACAGTGTGTTCGGGTAGTTGCTGGTGAGGTAGTCATTTGGTGGGGTATCTGAGCTTGGGATTTTATTGGCAAGGTTTTGACCTATAGTGGAGAAGAAATCATGAGTCTGTTTTGCTGTTTCTGTTGGTGGGAGTTGGGGTTCATCTGATTTGCTAATTTTATTTCGCTATTTCGTGATATCTTTTTTGTTCCCAGAATTTCTGATAGGGTTTTCCAGGTCTTTTTTATATCACCTCGTAAGTTGGATAATCTGTTCTCATAATACAATTTTTTTGCCCTTCTTATCAGGCTGGTTAGGATTGACGAGTAACGTTTTGTTTGGTCTCTGGTTATGTGACCCATTCTGTACTGTTTTTCATATCGGTGTTTTGTATTTATGGATTTGAGAATGCTGGGTGTTAGCCAGGGACTGTTCAGTCTCTTAGCTGTCATCTGTTTAGTTTTTTTAGGGCAGTGCTTGTTATAGAGGTATTGGTTTTTTTTTTAGAAAATTATTAATACATTCGTCAATATCTGTATAGATTTCTAGCTCAGTGTGCCAGTCAATGTTTGTTACTGCTGTTGTGAAGTTATTAATGGCTGCCTCATTGTGAAAGTCTGAAGGTGACTTATTAGTGTCTTGGGGTATTTTACCAAGAGTCGTATGAGGAAAGTAGGGTAGTGGTCTGTGGTATTATCTGTAATTATGCCTGATTTTAAAGGGGATATGGTGTTGGTCCAGATGTGGTCAAGTAGGGAAAACACTAGTCTCTGTAACTCTTGTAGGTTTTGTTACTGTTGGTAGTAACATACAGTTACTCATTGTGTTTGTGAATTCAGTAACGTGTGGGCCCTGGTCTTGCAGGGGATTTATATTGAAGTCACCTGAGAGTAGTAAGTGATTTTTTGTTCATGCGTCTCAGTTATCATACTTCCAAAGGTTTTTGGGACAAAATTGGCAAAAGGTTTGATTGTGGAACCCCCGTAGATGTTTTTCAATGTGAGAGGTTTTTGTAGGTACTTGGTTTTGGGAATTTACCCTATTATAAATTCCCCATTTTCCCATCCCTTGGGGCAAGTTTTTTAGTGATACATTCTAGTTGGTCTGAGTAGAAATATGGCTGTGCTACCCCCGTTTTGGGGTCTGGCCTCAGTTGTTTTAGGGGCTGAAAAACCAGGAAGGGGCATAGCCATCTGTAGTATCGGGGCTTTAGCCGGTTTCATTTATTTGTAATAAAGGAAACAAATTGGCATGTAAGGAATTTAAAAATCCCCTATGGTCATCGAAAACCCTTGTTTAAAGATCTGATTTTTTGTTAAAGAAATTTTATGTTTTTTTTGGGTTTTGGGGAGAAGTGCCTTTGTTGTTCTCAGTGTAGTAATTACAGTAACTGTTTGATTCATTTTAAGTTTTTAAAAAAAGGGGTTGGTATAGGATCAATGTGAAAAACTAAGTAGAGTAAAACTATAGTTAAAAATTTAAAAGTATAAAACAAAGAAAATAGTCTTAAGCAAAAAAAAAATAGCACCTGAATTATTTAACAAATTTAAAATAATGACTAAAAAGGTAATTTTTTTTTTTTTTTTTGCTAAAAAAAAGGAGACAATTTTAAAAGGGGGCTAATACAAATAAAAAGAGGGTCAAATAATTTGGGGCTTGGGGGTTTTGATAGTAGGGGAGTACTATAAAGGGAATTTTTTAAAGTTGAATTATAGTATAAAAATTTTTAATATAAAAGGGACTAATATAAGTTTTGGGTAAACAAAAAAAAGTGGGAATCAAATTTAAAAGAGCTTTTGGGAAAATTTAAAGGGGAAATTGGGGAACTTATTTTTTCTTTAGCCCCCTGGAAAAAGCACCTTTTATTATTTTTAACAAATTTTTGAATATAAAACTTGGGTAGTTATATAAAGCTAGAATTAAAAGGGGGAAAATAATTAAGGGACCCAAAATTAAGTAAAGGAAAAAAAAGTTAAAAAGGAAAAATGGTAGGAAAATTTTAATATAAACTTATAAAATAAAAATACAATTTTTTAATGGTACTTGCAATTGCACTAGAGTCTGGTTGGGGGTTTTTGACAAAATCAAGATTTTTAAAAAGAATTTTTAAAATTTACAAAAAAAAATTCAAAAATTTAAAATACCAAAAAAAAAAATAGTAAAAAAAAAACAATGGTAATGTCTTTGGGTTTTTTTTATGATGTAAAAGGTAGAAAAGGTAAACCCCGGTACACAGGTACAAGGGGTAATATAAAGGTTGGGGTTGAATTTACAAACTTGAAAATTTTCCCAAAAAAATGTTATGGGAAGTAAAAAATAATGTTTTTAAAGTACAAAGAAAAAATTTTTGGGGAGTAAAATATGGTTTTAAAAAATTTTTTGTAAATAATAATGATTACGAAA
>NC_069402.1:63561765-63583982 GCF_026875155.1 Cherax quadricarinatus | reverse complement strand
ACCACCCCTTCCCAAAGAAATTTTCTTCCGCTATCCCACATAAGAACACTGTAGAAGGTCTGCTCACAAACTTGTCCAGTCTCCTTTCCAAGCTACCCAAGTTTTTAGACTCTACAACCCAACTCGGTACATCATCAGATGCAGCTTTCCCTTCACCTGACCTCAGCCGGACTATAAATACTCGCGTTCCTTTCCCACCCCAGGTAGTTCTGTTTGTGACTTGAAAAAGCCCACTGTGTGGGCGAAACGTAGTCAATAAAGGATCACATTATACTGCATTTGTGTTTATATTTGCCATTGTGTCGGTATTTTATACCATTTATTTCCATAGAGTTGTCAGGAAGTGGAATAGGCTAGAAGTGATGAAATTGGAGGCAGGAACCATACGTACTTTGAAGACGAGGTTTGAAAAAAGCTTCATGAAATAGGGAGAGAGTGGATCTAGTAGCAAATCAGTGAAGAGGTGGGGCCAGGAGCTATGAATCGACCCTGCAGCCACAAATAGGCAAGTACACTATTTTTAATATTCTACAATCCATATCCATACTTCATTCCGGGTCATTGGTCATAAGTATCAGCATTTTCAGATAAAAAAAAAAAATAGGCAAAAATACATGAGCATATTTCAGCCTCATCAGTGGGGTCTCTGAGGCAGCAATATACAGATTCATTTTCGCCTGTGTTTAACTTTTATGCCTAGGTGATTCCACACCTGTTATTGATCAGTGTTTATTACTCTCTAATCTAGATACCTTACAAAAAAGCTTAAACTATCACATCTTCTTACAGAAGACGAGAGCGTCAGCGGCGTTGGGGGTTTGATGCTGCCCAGTGTTGTTGCAGCTGTCGGAGGCAAGACCAGAGAACACAAAGTCGTCGTTCCAACACTGCTAGAGTCTCCTGCAGAACCCATTATTACCAGCGATATAAAAGATGAAAAAGAATTGTTGTTAACCCAGAAGGCCTTGGTAAAAAGCCTTCGGCGCGAGTTTACCTGGTTTTAGCCGCTGGAGGATCTGGATTTTCAGGAGGAGTTAGTACAGACTTTGCGACGAAATTATCGGTAGGGGTTGGACCAAGTTTATGGAGCAGGAGCTGGATTTGCAGCAGGAGCTGGTGTAGGTTCCACGGAGTAGGAGCTGGTTTAGGTCACGGAGTAGGAGCTGGTGTAGGTCACGGAGTAGGAGCTGGTGTAGGCCACGGAGCAGGAGTTGGATTCTCAGCAGGAGCTGGTGTAGGCCATGGAGCAGGAGCTGGAATCTCAGCTGGTGCAGACTTTGGAGTAGGAGCTGGATTCTCAGCAGGAGGTGCTGTAGACCATAAAGTAGGAGCTGGAATCTCAGCAGGAGCTGGCGTAGGCCATGGGCAGGATCGGCAGTCATCTCCTCTGTTATCCCCGGAGCGAAGAAAACAACGACCGTCAATGTCGGCGTCCCACACACTGGTGGTGATGGAAATCACGTGGGAAAACTCTTCAGCGTTCTGACACAAGGAGCAGCTGGAGCCACCGGACACTCTTCGGCTGGTGGTGGAGTCTTGAACCTGTTATCCTCACTGGTTGGTGGTATCACCGGAGAAGGAGGTAAAAATATATTGGGTGCTCTTGGACTAGGACCAGAAACTCTCCAGTCTTTTGTTCAGATAGCCTCTTCATCCGCAGATGATATCGCTCGTGAAGCCAATCTGGGACTGAGGTTTGTTGGAGATGAAATTCAGTTTCAAGGGGAACAAAGATTGAAACAAGCCCTACGAGGCGTCCAGCAGGCAGGACGCACAACCGCGCTAGTGGGACAGAACACCTACCGTGGTGTGTTGCAGAAAACAGACTCTCTCAGCGACTTAGCAAGAGGCACAGTACATAATGTTGGTACATATGCAGACAAATCTGTCGCAGCATCGTTCGACAAAGTCTCTGATACCCTTGGCGCCTTCGGCCGTCTGTTCCATGACTTGAAGGTAGCATTCCTTGATAATATCATCAAGAAGGGAGAGGCTGCAAAGGAACTGGTGGACGAGCAGTCTAAGACTAAGGCAGTCGCTGTTGAAGAGATTATTGGCGGTGTAAGAGACGTCACTCGAGACAACATTCGCGCCATAACAGGGTTGAAAAAAGAGCGTTAAAAATACTAGGATATAATCTTCACGTTATTAGTGACGTGTCCCTCAGAATACGAATGGCACTTCGTTAGTCATAAAAATCGTGAGTGTATGAGGGAGATCACTATACACTATTACATACCCAGTATTCAAATCAACATTTTCTTATGACGTTTCAGAAACTGGTGTTACAGTCTTCATTTGTCAGTAAAACTATGAATGGATTATAGTTTTCGAACACCAGTATATCTGTTGTAGTAATAACAGTATATCTGTTGTAGTAACAACAGTATATATGTGTAGTAACAACAGTAATATCTGCTGTAGTCACAACAACAGTACATCTGTTGTAGCAGCAATAACATGTATATTCGATGTAGTAACAACAACGGTATATCCATTGTTGTTACTACAACGGTATATTCGTTGTAGTAACAACAGCATATCCGTTGTTAGTCACAACAACAGTACATCTGCTGTGGCCATAACAACAGTATATCTATTAGGCTTGAGAATTTTCCCATTAATTTGTTTCGTATATGTCATAACCACTGTAAAAGGTATGCACATTTTTGATACCTATGCACATCTCCAACTCTGATTATCCTGTGTCTGATTCCCTATAAACAGTCCAGTTCTGACGTAAATTTACATATCAAGTATGGCTACATTAAGAGAAACTAACATTCAACAGCATGTTTACACAGTTTTCTTGAGTTGTCACGACTCTTAACATCAACACCACCAACACCAGTTTGTCACTTATTACTTGGAGAAAGGATGTTGATCCGTCTGTAGCGCTCCAGAACCTGGTGTCTCATGTGCTCTACCAGGAACTGTATCTCCTGGAGGCGATGCTAGCAGACAAGCCAGAAGAAACCTTCCAGCAGCACCCTTGTTATGAAACCACCTGCTGGAGGCGATGCTATCAGACAAGAAAGAAGAAAACCTTCCAGCAGCACCCTTGTTATGAAACCACCTGTGGAGGCGATGCTAGCAGACAAGCCAGAAGAAACCTTCCAGCAGCACCCTTGTTATGAAACCACCTGCTGGAGGCGATGCTAGCAGACAAGCCAGAAGAAACCTTCCAGCAACACCCTTGTTATGAAACCAACCTGCTGGAGGCGATGCTAGCAGACAAGCCAGAAGAAACCTTCCAGCACCACCCTTGTTATGAAACCACCTGCTGGAGGCGATGCTATCAGACAAGAAAGAAGAAACCTTCCAGCAGCACCCTTGTTATGAAACCACCTGCTGGAGGCGATGCTATCAGACAAGCCAGAAGAAACCTTCCAGCAACACCCTTGTTATGAAACCACCTGCTGGAGGCGATGCTATCAGACAAGCCAGAAGAAACCTTCCAGCAGCACCCTTGTTATGAAAACCACCTGCTGGAGGCGATGCTAGCAGACAAGCCAGAAGAAACCTTCCAGCAGCACCCTTGTTATGAAACCACCTGCTGGAGGCGATGCTAGCAGACAAGCCAGAAGAGAACCCTCCACCTTCGTTATGGAACCATAAAACATCTCATTCTCTACAGAATCAAAATCATCTTTACCCAAACATCAATTAACTGAACCTCTTGTGTTCTTCTTACTCTTAAAACAAAGCTTATACAATATACTGAGTGTATCATTATTCCTTGATGCCGGCGATGGGCTCTTGATCCAAGAAATTTTATCCCGTCTCCCCTTCCTTGGATCGAACCTGATTGCCTCCCATTCCCTAGGTGCTATTTAGGCCCTTAAAGGGTTTAGCAGTACCCATAAATACAAGATGTATTTGAGTCACTGCACGATCAGAGATAGTTATCCCTGTGTTTTATAAGCCTAGTCTCCTCGACGATGCAACATTCCCCCATATGAAAAGCAGGGGCACCACTAGCACGATAAGAGGCAACACAATAAGTGTCAGGGCCCAATACTGTTCAACTGCTTCCCAGCATACATACGAGGGGGGGTTACCAATAGACCCATGACTGTCTTCAAGAAGGCACTGGACAGGCACCTAAAGTCAGTACCTGACCAGCCGTGCTGTGGTTCGTTCGTCGGGTTGCCTAAGGCCAACAGTAACAGCCTGGTTGATCAGGCCCTGATCCACCATGAGGTCACAGACCGGGGGGGGTGACCCCCGAAACCCTCTCCAGGTGTGTATGTTTGTGTGTATGAAATTCTCTATGTATGTTCACTTTTATATGTGCATGTGTCCGCATATGGAAGAGGTCACAGTATAACGTGTGATTGTAAATATGATAAAAATACCACAGTGAAAAATGGGAAAATCTGAGGGATAATTATCCCTCTGAAGATATGTGTCAGCAGGTGAAAGCACTCAGATTTTGCTTCCTATTTTCACTGTGGTATTCTTTTCATGTATGCATACGATAAGATTTCGTTCGGATTTTTAACCCCGGAGGGTTAGCCACCCAGGATAACCCAAGAAAGTCAGTGCGTCATCGAGGACTGTCTAACTTATTTCCATTGGGGTCCTTAATCTTGTCCCCCAGGATGCGACCCACACCAGTCGACTAACACCCAGGTACCTATTTTGCTGCTAGGTGAACAGGACAACAGGTGTAAGGAAACGTGTCGGAATTTCCACCCGCCGGGAATCGAACCCGGGCCCTCCGTGTGTGAAGCGGGAGCTTTAGCCACCAGACCACCGGGCATATATGTATTTACATGTGTAGTTTTTTGTATGTTTGCATCTGCATGTTGCATTGCAATTTTATGACCACCCTTCAGTATTCCTCTGTATGCACTGAGCAGAGGAGGTTGCTGGGTTTATGGAATACGGGGATACCTTCCTCTGATCGTCCAGAGACTGTAATACTTATTAATGAGCCTAGTGAGAGACTGGCTCCATCCAGGTGGTGTAAGTATAACATCACAACAGCTGAAGTCTGCCTCTCACATAGACGTTTGACAAATGTAAGTGGCAGTAAATCTGGGGCCCCATACAGCTGCACCGCCCTGTTACTCTGGTTGTTACAGAGAATATGCAAGAAGTGCTTATGTGGCTGGTACGGTTGTAAGGGGGAAATCAAAGACAGAGTAACGATAATATGTTAATTAGACACATGTGTAACAGTTGGCCATCTTTATTGATGAAACATTTCGCCACACAGTGGCTTCATCAGTCCTGTACAAAGAAGAATGGCGAATATCAGAAGAATTTTGAGGTAATCAGTTGGACATGTGTCTGATTTACCAACTTGTCATTTCTCTGAACATTTATCTACAGTAATAATGTGCTCTCCTCGAACCACTCGATTCTTCACTCTCAATCGACACCACACCATCTACAGACGATCGAATATGAACTGAATTGTAAACATAGGATTTAATTCTCTCATTGTTCCCAACACCTTACAGTGATGAAGGTCGAATAAATTGTGACCTGTTCAGTATAGATATCCCCTGCCCTCCTGAGCACTGTTACAGCTGGGGTAATGGCATCCCCTGCCCTCCTGAGCACTGTTACAGCTGGGGTATGTGGCATCCCCTGCCCTCCTGAGCACTGTTTACAGCTGTGGGTTAGTGGCATGGCATCCCCTGCCCTCCTGAGCACTGTTACAGCTGGGGTATGTGGCATCCCCTGCCCTCCTGAGCACTGTTACAGCTGGGGTATGTGGCATCCCCTGCCCTCCTGAGCACTGTTACAGCTGGGGTATGTGGCATCCCCTGCCCTCCTGAGCACTGTTACAGCTGGGGTACATGGCATCCCCTGCACTCCCGAGCAATGTTACAGCTGGGGTATATGGCATCCCCTGCCTCCGAGCAATGTTACAGCTGGGGTATTGGCATCCCCTGCACTCCCGAGCACTGTTTCAGCTGGGGTACATGGCATCCCTGCCCTCCCGAGCACTGTACAGCTGGGGTACATGGCATCCCCTGCACTCCCGAGCAATGTTACAGCTGGGGTAATGGATCCCTGCCTCTCCGAGCAATGTTACAGCTGGGGTATATGGCATCCCCTGCACTCCCGAGCAATGTTACAGCTGGGGTATATGGCATCCCCTGCACTCCCGAGCACTGTTACAGCTGGGGTACATGGCATCCCCTGCCCTCCCGAGCACTGTTACAGCTGGGGTACATGGCATCCCCTGCCCTCCCGAGCACTGTTACAGCTGGGGTACATGGCATCCCCTGCCCTCCCGAGCACTGTTACAGCTGGGGTAATGGCATCCCCTGCCCTCCCGAGCAATGTTACAAGCTGGGGTACATGGCATCCCCTGCCCTCCGAGCACTGTTACAGCTGGGGTACATGGCAATCCCCTGCCCTCCGAGCACTGTTACAGCTGGGTACATGGCATCCCTGCCCTCCCGAGCACTGTTACAGCTGGGGTATATGGCATCCCCTGCCCTCCTGAGCACTGTTTACAGCTGGGGTACATGGCATCCCCTGCCCTCCGAGCATGTTACAGCTGGGGTACATGGCATCCCCTGCCCTCCCGAGCAATGTTACAGCTGGGGTACATGGCATCCCCTGCCCTCCCGAGCAATGTTACAGCTGGGGTACATGGCATCCCCTGCCCTCCCGAGGCAATGTTACAGCTGGGGATACATGGCATCCCCTGCCCTCCCGAGCAATGTTACAGCGGGGTACATGCATCCCCTGCCCTCCCGAGCAATGTTACAGCTGGGGTACATTGCATCCCCTGCCCTCCCGAGCAATGTTACAGCTGGGGTACATGGCATCCCCTGCCCTCCCGAGCAATGTTACAGCTGGGGTACATGGCATCCCCTGCCCTCCCGAGCAATGTTACAGCTGGGGTACATGGCATCCCCTGCACTCCCGAGCAATGTTACAGCTGGGGTACATGGCATCCCCTGCACTCCCGAGCAATGTTACAGCTGGGGTACATGGCATCCCCTGCCCTCCTGAGCACTGTTACAGCTGGGGTACAAGGCATCCCCTGCCCTCCCGAGCAATGTTACAGCTGGGGTACATGGCATAAGTAAGTTTATTCACAAATACAGTTACATAGATTATCATACATAGCAGCATATGTGTAGAGAACCTAGGATAACCCTCGGATGGATAGTATGCCATCATGGCACTAGAAAACTAGTGCCATCCTACCCAGCTGGCACTGCTCGACAAAACAGTACTGAACTTTAAAAGGCCCTTAGTCACTGTGGTAGGGAGGGACAGCAGAGAGTAGAGCTAACAAAGGTCCTGGACACTAATGCAAAATTTTTAAAAGTACATAGATCACTTAAGAAAAACCAAGCAACTGATCACCCTAATACCAACAAGTGGTACAGTAATGTTTGAATATACTCACTAGTAATAATAAAATAATAATAATCATTATTACTACCAGTACATGTATAACGTATATAGACCATAGCTGACATCAGTGACATACTACTATATAGAAAGTCCCTTGTTATGTTGAGGGTTCGATTCCTGGCGAGAGTAGAAACATTGGGCGTGTTTCCTTACACCGGTTGTCTATATTCAACCATCAGTAAAATAGGTACCTGGGTGTTAGTGGACTGGTGTGGGTCACATCCTGGGTGTTAGTGGACTGGTGTGGGTCACATCCTGGGTTTTAGTGGACTGGTGTGGGTCACATCCTGGGTGTTAGTGGACTGGTGTGGGTCACATCCTGGGACAAAACTGACCTAATTTGCGGGAAATGCTCAGCATAACAAGCGACTTTCTATATAGTAGTATGTTACTGATGTCAACTATGATCTGTATACCTTGTACATGTACTGGTAGTAAATAAAGATATTATTATTATTCCGCCAAATATGGGTGAGAATTTAAACTGAGCAAGGCACAGTTTTCTCAGTCCATACTGACTTTGTTGGTGTTATAACCAGGTGTGCAGGCCACTAGACTACCAGGTGTGCAGGCCACTAGACTACCAGGTGTGCAGGCCACTAGACTACCAGGTGTGCAGGCCACTAGACTACCAGGTGTGCAGGCCACTAGACTACCAGGTGTGCAGGCCACTAGACTACCAGGTGTGCAGGCCACTAGACTACCAGGTGTGCAGGCCACTAGACTACCAGGTGTGCAGGCCACTAGACTACCAGGTGTGCAGGCCACTAGACTACACTTGTGCTCGTAATATTTCCTGATCCAGTTGATATTCACATTATCTACCAGTACTGAGCCCACACACCTGGTGTGACCTTGGGTGGTACTGTGGTTCCCTCCAGGTCGCCGAGCTGCCTAGTAAATCTCTGGCATTTCTTCAGGATGTCTGATGCTTAACTTTCTTAGCAAGAGATAATGGATCTTCTGCTAGGATAATGACCCAAAAAATAGAGTATATGCTCCGTGGCTGCTAGACACCTGGTTACGTTAGGTCAGATTTGTCAGGAAACACGACAAGTGTTCCCTGACGCGGGTCTTAGTCAGATGATGACCCGCCTGTGGAGCTTTGGTCATCTGACCGAGGCCTTCCGCTGGCTTACCGATCCACCCCTTTAAAAATAATGGTCATTTATAACCAAATGATATACAGTTTTTTTTGACACCTGGTCATGTATTCTCTCTAAATACCCTGAACTTACAAATTATTCTGTACAACATTTTGCAAGATACTTAACAGTGTCTCAGACTTACTGATTAACTCGTATTAATATTGGCATTAATTATAATAATAAATTAATTATTATAATAAATTAATTATAAAAATAAATGATAATTAGAGCATTAACCTACCAAGAAAAAAAAATTTAAATATAATTTTTTTAAGCTATGTAACTTTCTAATGAAAAATTTTTGGAACACCCTGATCAATATTTATTATTTTTTAATCAGGGGGGAGCGCAAACCCTATATTATACAGTACCGTGTGGGGGGGGGGGGAAAGGGCTTCAGGCTTATTCAGGGAGCTGGACACAATCCAATTCCCAAGATCAAAGCCCCTCACCAGCATAAGGGAAAACCCTTCCCTTGGGGGGTTCCGAACACCGTCAAGCTTCAGTCGGCAGTTTAAAAAATAAAAAGAAATAATTTCAACGTTTTTTATGATTAAGCCGGGGAACTGCACCAGTCAGCCATCATCATCAGTCATCACAGAAAGCCACATGTCTATCATCAGGAGGAGCCACATTCTACATGCAGGGGGACCACTTCTATCATGCAGGGAGCCACTTGTCTATCATGCAGGGGGAGCCACATATCTTTCATGCAGGAGAGCCACTTCATCATCAGGGGAGCCACTCTATCATGCGGGAGGAGCCACATGTCTATCATGCAGGAGGAGCCACATTCTATTTTTTTATTTTTTTATTTTTTTACATTGACATAATACAGAGGTACAAAAAAATACAGATAAAGCCAGCCAAAGCCACTTATACTATGCGCTTACGGGCGGGTTTAAAACTAATTTAAGATTAAAAACCCCAAAGATGAAATCAGTGATAAACATTAATGTAAAAAGATAACTAAAAGCCAAGTGATTTTACAAAGACAGGTCATAGGGTTCTTGCATTTTTACATTCTCGATGGAGTATTCTTTTAGATTGGGGTTTTTGGTTTAAATTTATTATATAATTGTGAGTAACATTTAGGATATACAATTTATAAGGTTCGTTTTTCTGTATTTATTTGGTTGTGGTAAGTATTTTTGGGAAAAGAGACTTAAATTTTATAAACAGGTAGTTTTCTTTTTATTTTACGGTAATAAATTTCCCAATTTTGGGGGCCTTTTATTGCATTGAGTTTTTTGCATAGTGTGAGAGGGACCGGGGAACATCAAAGAGTATCTGTCCCTTGGTTATGGTCAGTTTCTTTTGAGGTTGGCAAGGAAATGTTTGAGGGGGGGGTTAATATAAAGGTTAAGTGTTCTATGTATGTAATAAGTGCAGTAATAAGTATGGATTTTTTGTATGGTGATAGGTTGAGGTTTAAAATAGGTGAGTGGTCCCTTAGTGGGATTTTGTTTCATTCAAACTGCAGCCTTTTTTTGGGTAATCAGTGGTCTGAGAGGGTTTAAATTGTTGTTGACCCCATGCAAAAATTTCCCTGGGTAATAGGGGTAAATAAAAGAGTGATATATCCAGGGGGGCTGAGTGGAACATAGTACCGTACTTGATTATGCCTACATTTTGGGAAAATTTTTCTTAAAATTTTTGTATATGTGTAGAAATTTGATCTATTATAAAGGGGGGTTCCCTAAGAATTTTCCCTCTGTTAGTTTTGTAAAGGGTGATCTGTTTATCGTTATTTAAAGAGGGACATCGTGCTCTGCACCAAACGAATAAGTGGGTTTTTGTAAATGTTTAGTGTAATTTTTTAAAATCATCATCCGGGTAATATTTTCTGTAACGTATTTACAGTTTTGGGTAGGTGACGGGCTGGGGTGAAGAAGCGTAGTGGTCCATCGAAAAATAGGTGGTTTAGAAATTTGCGAAGCATTTGAAGGGTCGTTTATGTATGGAGAAAAGAAGGGGGCCAAGGACACTTCCCTGTGGGACACCAACTGTAATTGGCTGTAAATAAATTTGCCCCTTTGCGTACACATATTGGTTTCGTTGTGGGGGTAAGACTTGGGGGTTAGGAGTCCCTCTTATACCATAGTGTAAAATTTTTTACGTGGAGAATCATGTCAACTGTATCAAAAGCTTACGTAAGTCAATAAGACCCCCCGGGGGACTTCTTTTTCTCCTATTGAGGTATATATGTTCTAGCATGTTATAATACATCTTTAGTATTTTTTTTGGGCCGAATCCAAATTGGCAGGGGTTGATATTTTTTTGGGAAAAAGGGTGGGAGTAGATTTTCTTTTATAAATTAAATTTTTCGAAGATTTTTGAGAGGGTGTAAAATTGGATTTTGGGGCCTAATTTTATTAAATTTTTTGGTTTCCCCTTTTGGGGATGGGGGTTGCCCCTTGTATTTTGAGTCGAGGGGGGTGGGGGATTCTGGATTTTTAAAGATGTTGCAATGATTGTGATAGCCTTGGGAACTTTTTGTATATAAAGGGGGAAAGGTTTTTAAAAATTCCTCCTTTGTTTTTTAGTGCGTTATAAAAAGGGAGACTTCGTAGGGGTTAGCACTAAAAAACAGTGTGTTGGGTATTCTGGTGAGGTATCTTTTGGGGGGGGTATCTACTTGGGATTTTTTTGGGGCAAGGTTTTGACCTATATGGGGAAAAATCATGAGTCTGTTTGCTGTTTCTGTTGGTGGGTTTTGGGGTTCTCTGATTTTGCAAATTTTTATTTCGCTATTTCGTGATACTTTTTTTCCCAAATTTTGATAGGTTTTCCGGGTCTTTTTTATATCCCCCGTAAGTTGGATAATCTTTTTCTCAAATACAATTTTTTTGCCCTTTTTATCGGGCGTTAGGATTGACGAAAACTTTTTGTTTGGTCCTGGTTATGTGACCCCTGTATGTTTTTCATATCGGTTTTTGTATTTATGGATTTGAAAAGCGGGTGTTAGCCGGGGGCCTGTTCAGTCCTTAGCTGTACTTTTTTTTTTTTAGGGCATGCTTTTTTTTATAGAGGTTTGGGTTTTTTTTTTTAGAAAATTATTAATACTTTCGAAATTCTTTATAGATTTCTACTCGGTTCCCAGTCATGTTTGTTATGCTGTTTGAAGTTATTAAGGCCCTGCCTCTTTGTAAGTCTGAAGGTGACTTTATTAGTGTCTTGGGGTATTTTCCCAAAAGGCGTTATGAGAAAGTAGGGTAGTGGTTGTGGTATATCTGTAATTATCCTTTTTTAAAAGGGGGAATGGTTGGCCAGATTTCAAGTGGGGAAACCTGTCTCGAAACCCTTTTTGTAGGTTTTGTTACTTTTGGGTAGTAACATACAGTTACCATTGTTTTGTAAATTCAGTAACGTGGGGGGTCCTGGTCTTGCAAGTTTTTATATGAAGTCCTGAGGTAGTAATGACTTTGTTCAGCTGCATCATTTATCATACTTCCTATTTTTTTCAAAATTGGCAAATGTTTGATTGGGAACTCGAGATTTTACAATGTAAAGGGGTTTTTGTGGGGATTTGGGATTTGAATTTAGCTATATATATTCCCAGTTCATCCCGGGGGCAAGTATTAGTGATACATTCTAGTTGGTCTAGTAGAAAGGGCGTGCTCCCCCCGTTTTTGGCGGCCACAGTTGTGTAGGGCTGTGTAACCGGGAATGGCATAACATCTGTAGTATCAGGTTTAAGCCGGGTTTCATTTAGTGTAATGGGAATTTTGGCTTAAAGGGGAATTTTTAGTAATGCTATGGGTCATCGAAAATGCTTGTTTAAAGATCTGATATGTATTAAAGTATTAGTTGTTGTTGGCCTGAGAAGTGCCTTTGATTGTTCTGCATGTAGTTTTACAGTAACGTTTGATTCATTAAGTCTTAATAAGGGGTTTGGGTATCAGTCAATGCTTGTAATATAAGATTTGTAGTGAATTTGTTAAATTTAAAATAAAACAAAGTAAATATCTTAAGCTAAAAAAAAAAGCACCTAATTATTTTTCAAAAGTAAAATTAACTAAGGAGTTTTTTTTTTTTTTTTTAAACTAAAATAAAGGGGACAATATAAAAGGGGCTAAACAAATAAATGATGATCAAAAAATGGGGTTTGGGGAAATGATAGTAGGGATACTTAAAGGAATTTTTTAAAGTTAGAATTATATATAAATTATAATATAAAAGGGACAAATAATTGTGGTAAACATAAATGGGAATCAAATAAAAAGGCTTTGGAAAATAAAAGGCAAAATTGTGAACTTATTCTACTTTAGCACCTGAGAAAGCACCCTTTAATTTTTTTTAAAAATTGGAATATAAAACTAGGGGAGTTATATAAAGCTAGAATAAAGGAGAAAAAATAAGGACTAAAAATTTTAATAAGGGGAAAAAAATTAAAGGACAGATGGAGAATTTTTAAAAAAACTTAAATATAAAAAAAACAATTTGAAATGGGACTTGCAATTGCACTAGATCTGGGATGGGTTTTTTGACAAATCAAGATTAAACTAATTTAAAATTGACAAAATAAAATTCACAATTAAATACCAAAAGAAAATAGTAAAAAATAACAAAGGTAATGTCTTGGTTATAATATGATATAGAGGTAACAGGTACCCAGGTACACAGGACAAGGGTAATATAAAGGGTTGGGGGTTTAATATAAAACTTGAAAATTTGGCAACAAAAAGAAAGGGAAGTATAAAAAATGTTTAAGTACAAAAGTAAAATTGACTGGTAGTAAATAGGGGTTTAAAAAAATTTTAGTAAGTAATAATGATTACAAAAAAGTGAAAAAGTAATGTTTTTTTCATTTAATATTGCCTGGATTATACTTTAGGTTATATGCAGTACAAGGGGATTAAAAGTAATCTAAATAGTAAATTGGTATTAAAAAGGGAAAGTAATTAACAAATAATGGGTCATTAAATGCAAAAATGTTAAAAATAAAATTTAAATTTTAGTAAAAATTTAAAATTTTAATTTTTGTAAGAATTTTCAGCAGGGGAGCCACATTTTATCATGCAGGGGGACCACATTTATCATGCAGGGGGGGCCACATGTCATCATGCAGGAGGGGGCCCATTCTACATCAGGGGGGGCCCTGTCATCTCAGGGGGACCACATGTTACAGCAGGAGGACCACATGCTACTGCAGGAGGACCACATGTCTATCTGCGGGGGGGCCACATTCTATCATGCAGAGGACCACAGTCTATCATGCAGGGGGACCACATGTCACATGCAGGAGGCCACAGTCTATCTGCGGGGGGGCCACATGTCTATCATGCAGGAGGGGCCACTTCTATCATGCAGGGGGACCCCCTGTCTACAGCAGGGGGGCCCATTCTATCTCAGGGGAGCCCATTCTATCGCAGGGGCCACAGTTATCAGCAGGGGGGGCCAAGTTTATCATGCAGGGGGGGCCACATGTCTATCAGCAGGGGGGGCCCATGTCTATCAGCAGGGGGGGCCAATGTTTATCATGCAAGGAGCCACATGTCTACAGCGGAGGAGCCACAGTCTTCATGCAGGAGGGGCCCCATGTCTATCATGCAGAGGGGCCACATTCTACATGCAGGAGGACCCCCATGTCTACATGCAGGGGGGCCACATTCTATCATGCAAGGGGGGCCACATGTCTATCATGCAGGAGGGGCCCCATGTTATCATGCAGGGGGACCACATTTTACATGCCCGAGGGGGGGAAAATTCTACATGAGGGGGGGCCACATGTCATCAGCAGGGGGGGCCACATTTTTATCATCAGGGGGAGCCACAGTCTATCATCAGGGGGAGCCACATGTCATCATCAGGGGGAGCCAAATTTTCATCATGCAGGAGGAGCCACATGTCTATCATGCAGGGGGGCCACATGTCTATCAGCAGGAGGAGCCACATGTCTATCATCAGGGGACCACAGTCTTCATGCAGGGGGAGCCAATGTCTACATCAGGGGGGCCACATGTCTACTCAAACCACATGTCTACTGCAGGAGGGGGCCACATGTTTTACATGCAGGAGGGGCCACATGTCTATTTACATCCACAATAAAAAAACTCTTGGGTGTCCAAAAAGGGCACCAAGGAAATAATCACTCTGTTGCTTTTTTGGGTTACCCCGGTTCTGTACACATATGTGCATTAGAAAATTTTATGTAACTGAATTTTTGATTACCGAAAAAACTTACTTTTCTTACAAGGGCCCCCGGTGGCCTGGGGGCTAAAGCCCCGTTCACCACGGAGGGCCCGGGTTTTTATTCCCGGCGGTGGAAACATTTTTGAACTTTCCTTACACTTTCCTTTCACCCAGCACAAATATTTCCGGTTTATCGACTGTGGGGGTCGCATCCCGGGGGACAAGATTAAGGACCACAATGGAAATAAGTTAGACTCCCCGATATGCACTGACTTTCCCCTTGGGTTTTCCCCGGGGGGCTAACCCCCGGGGGTTAAAAAACCCCAACGAAATCTTATCTTACTTATCGCCCGGGCCCCGGGGGGTTACAAGTATTATGGCAGGTTAAATACCACCACCAATTTTTTTATTTTTGTTTGGACATGACACATATTGTACAAAGAAATATAAAAATTGGGGGTACTGCCAAAAGCCGCTTGTATGTCAGCATTATGGAAAGCTGAAATTAAAATTAAATTAAAAATAATAATATAATTCAGTGGTGAAAATTGAGGTAACAAAATTTCAAATTTTAAAAAATGGAATTACACTTTTCCAGATGGGTATTGTCACACCCCGCATTAGTACTGGAGTGCGTCACCCCCGATCATTTTGTTTCTGAGTGCGTCACCCCCCTGATCATTAGTACGGGGGGGTCACCCCTGCGTCTTATGCTGGGGTTGTCAAACCCCGCGCATTTGTATGGGTGTGCACACCCTGCGCATTTTGTAATGGGGTGTGTCACACCCTGCTCATTTTGTATGGAGTGCGTCACACCCCGCGTCATTATGTACGGGAGGCGTCACCCCTCGTCATTTTTCGATGCGTCACACCCTGCGTCTTATGACTGGAGTCATCACACCCTGCCATTTTGTACTGGATGCGTCACACCTCGTTTATGTACGAGTGCATCAACCCTGAGTCATTAGTACTGGGGGGCATCACACCCTATCATTTTGTACTGGGGTGCTCACACCCGCGTCATTTGTACTGAAATCATCACAACCCCGATCATTATGTACTGGATGCGTCACACCCCGCATTGTACTAGTGTGTCACACCCTGCGTCATTATTCTGGGGTGCACACACCCTAGTCATTTTGTACTGGAGTGCGTCACACCCGGGTCATTATTTGGAGTGCGCACACCCGCGATTTGTACTGGAGGCGTCACACCCCGATCATTAATCGGATGCATCACACCCCTAGTCATTATGTACGGAGTGCATCACACCCTGAGTCATTTTACTGGAGTCGTCCACCTTTCATTTTGTACTGGGATGCTCACAAACCCTGCTCATTTGTACTGGAGGCATCACCCCCCGAGTCATTTGTACTGGGTCATCACCCCTGCGTCATTTTTACTGGAGGCGTCACACCCTGAGTCATTAGTCGGATGCATCCCACCCTGGTTTATTAGTACTGGAGTGCTCACACCCCGAGTCATTTTGTATGGAGTGCGTCCCCACCCTGAGTCATTTACTGATGCGTCACACCCTGTTCATTTTGTACTGGGGTGCATCACACCCCGATCATATTAGGGGGTGCATCCCAATACTAGGGCCATTGCTGCAGGTCAGCGTGCCTCGTTGTCTCCCGGTTTTTTTGGTGTTTTCACGGCCTCTTACTGCTGAACTTAATTTGTGCCCTCAAAACCAACGATAATCCCTCTGGGCCCGAACCAATCTTGGCGGAAAACATTATACGAGTAAAAAAGGAAATTGTGTGCATACCTACGAGTTTTCTGCCGAGGGAATCATAGGCCTTCCCGTGTGGAAAAATAATAAAATTGAACTTTGTGTCAAGGGAAAAAAAGTCTCCCTGAAACATTGATAACATAGGTATAGTTATACACATGGCTCCCATAATTTTAGGGTAAAGGCTAAAGTGTCATTTGAAAACAGGTGAATTTGTAAATGAAGTGAAAAGGGCCTATAGAGGCAGGTGCCAGAAGTCGCCAAAAAAACTTACCACAGGTCAGCTGTTTTTAATAATTTTCCCTTTGGCCTCTGTGTACTCGCATATAATCAGTGATACCAGTGAATAGCAGAATACAGTGTTGTAGTAGCAACTAACCAGTATTATAATGGTACTTAGTGGAGTGGAGTGACTTTCATTATTTCTTTTCTTAAAATACCAGACGTTACTGTGAATTTCATATAACCTGTAGTTACCAGCGGTCGCAATATACACAACGAGAAGCAATTATTACTACAGAAAAAGCGCCTTCCTCCAAAATTTGCACCAGTCAACTATAGTGATAAATGCATTTATTGTGGTGGAGACGGAAAAAAAAAATAGAGAAGCTAGATACAGCGATTGATAAACAAGGGTGGAGGCTCGCCCGTTTCGTCATTGTAGGAGTGCCAGCAGTCCCCGGGCTCTTCAACACGCAAGTTATACTTTTGTATCAATCAAATCACATTTTTACTCGGGTAGTTTAATTTCCAGTAGATCCTTCATGTTTAGCTAAAATAAACCGACCAGTATGGTTTAAATAAGTGACCCACTGATCAGATCAGATACACTGGTCCGAACCCTTGACTGTCCAAACCCCTTTGACTGGTCCGAACCCTTGACTGGTCTGAACCCTGGACTGGTTTCAAACGGTTTCGTTTGTGCACCACCTAGCAGGTTATTAATAGAATATTCAAGGGGTTTGCTAGTAGAATTGCAGTAAATCAACCATTCAAATCATTATGAAGCTGTGTGTAGTCTGTGGTCAGTCAAACAAACGGGTTTTCCACATGCATAAATTGTCATTTCTGTGGAAATTGGTGTCACGCCCCTTGTGCAGATATCCAAGAACTAGCTACAAGCAGTATTAAAACAGGAAGTGTTTTTGGGTATGCCCAAATGAGATAAATCTGTGGACTAAAATCACAAGGGTATTAAAAGAGGTCAACAATCAAAGCTGCTTTCATAGAAACCTGGAAGCTTTCTACAACAGATGGAACATAAAAAGTCCGGGCTGAATGGTAATGCCCTTGATACTGGCCATGTAGTCAGAAACTGTAAGGCTGGAGATGATGTCTGGTAGTCAGTAAATGGGGGCTGATAGTGCTGTCCTGGGAGACAGTAATGGGGAAGCTGGAGGTGCTGTCCTGGGAGACAGTAATGGTGAAGCTGGAGGTGCTGCCCCTGGGAGACAGTAATGGTGAAGCTGGAGATGCTGTCCTGGGGGGACAGTAATGGGGAAGCGGAGATGCTGTCCTGGGAGACAGAAAAGGGTGAACTGGAGATTTTGTCCAGGTAGTCGGGAATTATACGCAGGAAGGAAATACATATAAATGACCTCATAGGGGACAGGAGCCATAGTAGGGAAACAAGTGTAGTCAAAGATAAGATAAAACCAATATTGCAAACTAGAAATACCGCAGGAAATAGCAAACAAGAGGACTCCACTAGCAATAGTGAGGATATATTACCAAAAACAAATGGTGGGACTCCATTGTTGGTGCTAGGGAGGATAGAAGTAAGACAGGGAAACATGCACCAACAGGGAATACAGTCACAGAAACCCAAGGCAAACGGAAACCAAGCCTGTGCACATACTATGCACTCGGTATCTGTGGCATGGGAAATCTGGAAAAAAAAGATGGACGTGCAAACTATGACCACCCTAGGAAGCCATGCCCATATGACAACAGGAAAAGCAAACTCCCCTTTCCCGTAAGCTTTTTTCACCTGAACTGTGTACCTCTTCAGTACAGGAAAGACTGTGCTATAACTTAAATTGCCAGGCAAAACCATCTAAAGGGGACAAAAAGATACAAAACATCCAGGCCATGGGAAAACCTGGGTAGCCACAGCCATCAAAGGGAGAGGTTTTTTAGTGCCAGAAGGAAAAAAAACTGGCAGAAATGGCAGAAATCGTACACCAAATCCAGTCATTCCTGGAGTGGAACCACAGTCGATGGCCTCCACTCCAAACCAACAGATACAGATACTAATGCCGGGAAAAAAAAAAACCCCCCCCAGTCCAACAATACCACCAGTCCGATAACATTCTTCTTTGCAAATATACAGGGTCTAAAGCCAGCAACAAACAACAAAATACCTTTCATCCGTGGACTGCTTGCAGAGGCAAAGGCAATGTTCGCGCTTTCACTGAGACCCACCCTAAAGGAAACACTTGGACAACGAAAAAATGGATCCCAGGTTTACACCTATACAGATGTGACAGAGTGAACAGGCAAAAGGGGGGGGGGTTGGCCTGTACATTGCCCGAGTCACTTGTTTGCACAGAACTGCTAAATGCCTCAAATGAGTAGTGGAAGTTTTAGCAGTAAAGGTCGAGAACCAAAACCTAGTCATTTTTGATAGTCTAAAAAGCTCCGGATGCAACATCCAGCAATTCCAGGAACAGCTGTTAAAAATTTACCACTGTCTGGGAAAACCTTCCAGCTCCTGCACCCAAAATCTTGCTCCTGGGGGGTTTCAACTTAAGGCACCTAAAATGGAGGAATATAGCAAATAATATTGTTTCAGTAATAACACCAGGAGGCAGCTCTGATGAAAACTCACACTCACCGAGCTTTTAAATCTCTGCACAAAATTCAATTTAAACCAGAAATAATAGAGCCTACTAGACTGGAGAATACACTAGACTCATCTTCACTAACAATGATGATCTGATAAGAAATATCCCATATCAAAAACAATAACTCAGATAAACATAATTAGGTTCAGCATTATCGCGGGGGACCCAGACCGACAAAAATGAGATTAGTCACGAGGGAGCATTCACCAAATTCAACTTCAATAACAAAAACATAAAGTGGGACCAAGTAAACCAATCCTAACCGATATAAGCTGGGAAGATATACTAAGCAACACAGACCCAACTTATGCCTAGAACAGATTAACTCGGGGCACTCGATGTATGACAAGGCTTATTCCTCTAAGAAAAAGGAGGAGTAGATGTAAAACAAAAGAGACAGGCGCTCCCTTTACAGGCGACGGAAAAGAATAACAGAGCGGCTAAAAGAGGTCAATATATCTGAAATGCGTAGGGAGACACTGGTCAGAGAAATAGCAAGCATCGAACTTAAGCTAAAAGAATCCTTTAGGAGTCAGGAATCGCGGAAGAACTAAAAAACCATAAATGAAATCGAAAGAAACCCAAAGTATTTCTTCTCCTATGCCAAATCAAAATCGAGAACAACGTCCAGTATTGGGCCCCTACTTAAACAAGATGGGTCCTACACAGATGACAGCAAGGAAATGAGTGAGCTACTCAAGTCCCAATATGACTCAGTTTTTAGCAAGCCCTAACCAGACTGAGAGTCGAAGAACAAAATGAATTTTTTATGAGAGAGCCACAAAATTTGATTAACACAAGCCTATCCGATGTTATCCTGACGCCAAATGACTTCGAACAGGCGATAAATGACATGCCCATGCACTCTGCCCCCGGGCCAGACTCATGGAACTCTGTGTTCATCAAGAACTGCAAGAAGCCCCTTTCACGAGCCTTTTCCATCCTATGGAGAGGGAGCAAAGGACACGGGGGTCGTCCCACAGTTACTAAAAACAACAGACATAGCCCCACTCCACAAAGGGGCAGTAAAACAAAAAGCAAAGAACTACAGACCCAAAAGCACTAACATCCCATATCATAAAAATCTTTGAAAGGGTCCTAAGAAGCAAGATCACCACGGCATCTAGAAACCCATCAGTTACACAACCCAGGGCAACATGGGTTAGAACAGGTCGCTCCTGTCGTCCTCAATCTATTGGACCACTATGACAAGTCCTAAATTATTATTATTAATAATCAAAGGGGAAGCGCTAAACCCCGGAGGATTATACAGCGCCTGGGGGGGGGATGTGAAGGCATTCAGGCTTAATTCGGGAACTGGAGGCAACAGATCCAATTCCTAAATCAAGAGCCCCTCACCAACATAAAGGAACCTTCCTTGAGGGGACTAGGTCCTAAATGCACTAGAATACAAAAAGAATTGCAGATGTTAATATATACAGACATTTGCAAAAAGGCCTTCGACAAGGTGACCATGGCGTAATAGCGCACAAAATGCGTGCTAAAGGAATAACAGGAAAAAGTCCGGTCGATGGATCTATAATTTCCTCACTAACAGAACACAGAGAGTAGTCGTCAACATGAGTCAAGTCCGAGGCAAGCTACGGTGATAAAGCTCTTTCCACCAGGCACAGTACTGTAGCTCCCATCTGTGTTCCCATCCTCATATCCGACATAACCAAGGAAGTCAGCCACAGCACCGTGTCTCCTTTGCAGATGACACCCGAATCTATCTGCATGACAGTGTCTTCCATTGCAGACACTGCAAAGCTCCAGGCAGACTCAAACCAAATCTTTCAGTGGGCTGGCAGAAAACAATATGAAGTTCAACAACGAGTGAGAAATTTCAATTACTCAGATATGGTAAACATGAGGAGAAATTAAATCTTCATCATAGTACAAAACAAAATTACTGGCCACAAAAATAGAGAGCGAAACACCAACGCCAAGACCTGGGATGGATCATGTCGAGGATCTCACCTCAAGGACCATAACATTGTATCAATCGCATCTTGCTGAAAAATGACAGGATGGATAATGAGAAACCATTCAAAAACTAGGGAGGGCCAAGCCCAATGATGACACACTTCAGGTCACTTGTTTCTATCTAGGCTGGAATATTTGCTGCAACACCTAACAGCCACCTTTCAAGGCAGTGAAATTGCCGACCTAGAAAATGTACAGAGAACTTTCACGGCGGCTCATAACGGAGATAAACACACCTCAATGCTATGGGAGCGCTTGAGGTTCCTAAACCTGTAATTCCCGGAAACGCAGAGGGAGAGATACATGATTATATACACGCTGGAAAATCCTAGAGGGCTAGTACCGAACTTGGCACCACGAAAATCACTCACTACGAAAGCAAAACACTTGGCAGACGATGCACCATCCCCCCAATGAAAAAGCATGGGTGGTCACAGCACGTTAAGAGACCATACAATAAGTGTCAGGGGCCCCGAGACTGTTCAACTGCCCCGCACACATAAAGGGGGTTACCAACAGGACCCCTGCAGTCTTCAGCAGGGCAACTGGACAAGCAACTAAAGTCAGTTTCCGGATCAGCCGTGCTGTGGCTGCGTATGTTGGTATTGCGTGCAGCCAGCAGCAACAGCCTGGTTGATCAGGCTCTGATCTCACCAGAGGTCCTGGTCTCAGCCCGGCCGCGAGGCGTTGACCCCCGGAACTCTCTCCAGGTAAACTCTCCAGGTAAACACCCTGAGTCATTATGTACTGGGGTGCATCACACCCTTCGTCATTATGTACTGGAGTGCATCACACCCTTCGTCATTATGTACTGGAGTGCATCACACCACTGGCATGGAGAAGTCATTATGTACTGAGTGCGTCACACCCTTCGTCAATTAATGTACTGGAGTGCGTCACATCCCTTCGTCGATTATGTACTGGGTGCGTCACACACCCTTCCGTCATTATTACTGGAGCGCGTCACACCCT
>NC_069402.1:63484996-63561265 GCF_026875155.1 Cherax quadricarinatus | reverse complement strand
GACCAGGCCACGGGGCATTGACCCCCAAAACCCTCTCCAGGTAAACTGCATCCAATATAGACTAACAGGATCTTCAATAATAGTGCATTTCATATCTTCTCTAAAAAATAAAATGGAAGTTACATGAAATTTTATACAGCAAGTAACAAAATATTTCCATATAAAGAATTAAAAAGTCTACTAATACTACTTCAAATACAGTATATGCCACTAGTTTAAAGAAAAATATATATATATAAATCCTTGCTTTAATGCTAGAATGCAGGATTAAATAATTTAAAAGTATTTTTAACTATTTTATAATTTTAAATATGCTACTAAGCATAAACATTTAGTTCAGGCTGATTCAGCAACCACTTACACTCATTTCCATCTTAAAAAAATAATTGTGAATAGGTTAAATTTGGAAAACACAAGCTTTATTAGTCATCCAGACTCACCTACATACAATAATGATAATACCATAGAAAATGTTTGTGGGCTGCATACCACAGCTGCTTCAAGTACTAATGTAGAATTAATATTTTCCTCATTTGGACTAGCACTGTCAAAAATATTAAACATTTTCCAGTCGATTTGCATATAATTTAGTGTTTTATAAACTTGATTACTGGAAAAACTTATCATGTACGAATTTATTGTTAGAGAAGATGTCTGATTTATCTAAGAGGAATAATTCCTCAAATTCATCCTCATCTATCATGTATAATTAACAAACTTAGGTACTAATTCATGTGTATATAGGGATAATACAAGCTATTTCATGGTTTTTATCTGGTGCCTGGCTGACATGAGAGACTAAATATAGGTGACTGGCAGGCAAGTTTCATGACATCATGGATAAAAGAACTTTTATTGGAAATTAAATTGAAGATGTCATAAGAGATGCTTGTCTGACAACAAATTTTATTTTTTTCTATACAGCTGACCCCTCAACAACAAGGGTTTGAACTGCGTGGATCCACTTATGCACGAATTATTTTTAATAAATATATTAGATTTTTTTTTTGGCAATTTGAGACTGAAAAAAAATGAGAAAAATGTTAGGTATGTTATGAATGCATAAAATATATGCAGATATTAGTCTATTTTATCATTTGTTGTCTGTGAATTCGTTAATTTTTTCACACTCCAGAACATAATGAGGCAAGGTGTGACAATAATCCATCTGGCAAAGTTTACATTTCGTTTGGTTTACATCTGGTGGTGATGATTTAACCTCCCAAAGATGCTTGTAACCCAGCCGGAGCCAAGCAGTAGTGACATCCAAGAATTTGCATATTTTGTTGCATGCACCATAGACATGTGGCTCCTCCCACATGATAGAATGATGACAGATGGACTGACTGGTGTCAATCTCCCCAAGTCTTAAGTCAATAAAATTCAGTTGAAGTTCCTTTTGTATTATTGTTCTCAAACTGCTAACTGACAAACCAAGATTATTATCTGCCCTCTCTTTGAAAGCATACAACTTGGCCAATTTATCAGTTCTATCATGCATCTGAAGATCAATGTGAGATGGAATCCACAGCATGTGCACTCTGACTCCACTGTCCACAATCCTACCATACCTGTGTCTGACTTCTGACACAAGCATGCCACAATTGGAGTGGTTGGTACTTTTGTTCAATAAATGTATGAAAGAGGGGAAGGTACCTAGGGATTAGCAGAAAGCATGTATAGGGGGGACAAAAGAAATTGTAAAAATTATAGGGGAAGAAATTTAGAGTATACCAGGCAAAGTGTAAGGTAGGGTTATTATTGAAAGAATTAGAGGTAAGACAGAGCAGGACTGCAGATGAGCAAGGAGGCTTTAGAATGGGTAGGGGATGTGTTGATCAAGTGTTTACAACGAAGCATGAAGATAAAGGTAGGGATGTTTTCATTGCATTTATGGATTTAGAAAAGGCATATGATAATGGAAAGGGGAGCAATGTGGCAGATGTTGTAAGTGTATGGAATATGTAGTAAGTTACTAAATGCTGTAAAGAGTTTTTATGAGGATAGTGAGGCTCAGGTTAGGGTGTGTAGGAAAGAGGGAGATTACTTTCCAGTAAAAGTAAGCCTTAGATAGGGATGTGTAATGTCATCATGGTTGTTTAACCTATTTATAGATGGACTTTTAAAATAAATGCTAGGGTATTGGGGAGAGGGGTGAAATTAAATTATGGCGAATCAAATACAAAATGGGAGTCGACAGTTAATTCTTGCTGATGATACTGTGCTTTAGGGAGATTCTAAAGAGAAGTTGCAAAGGTTATTGAACAAGTTTGGGACGGTGTATAAAGAAAAAGTAAAAAGTGAACACGTATAAAGAGTAAAGTGATGAGGGTATCAAATGAGTTAGGTAAAGAAAAATTGAACATCACATTGAAGGGAGAGTGTATGGAAGAAGTGAATATGTTCAGATATTTGGGAGTAGATTTGTCAGCAAATGGGTTTATGAAGGACGAGGTTAACCATAGAAATGATGAAGGAAAAAAGGTGAGTGATGCATTGAGGTGTCTGTGGAGACAAAAAATGTTATCCATGGAGGCAAAGAAGGGAATGTACAAGAATATAGTGGTACCAACACTCTTATATGTATGTGAAGCATGGATTGTGAATGCTGCAGCAAGGAGGAGGCTGGAGGCATTGAAGATGTCGTGTTTAAGGGCAATGTGTCATGTAAATATGCAAAGAATTCGTAGTGTGGAAATGAGGTGGTATGGAGTTACAAAAACTATTATTCAAAGGGCTGAAGAGGGGCTGTTAAGGTGGTTTGGTCATTTAGAGAGGATGGAGCAAAATAGAATGACTTGGAGAGTGTATAAATCTGTAGTAGAGGGGAGGATGGGTAGGAGGTCATCCTAGGAAAGGATGGAGTGAGGGTGTAAAAAGAGGTTTTTGTGTGCAAGGCACCTGGACATGCAGCAGGCATGTGTGAATGTTAGACAGGAGTGAATGGAGACAAATAGTTTTTTGGACCTGATGAGATGTTGGAGTGTGAGTAGGATAATATTCTGTGAGGGATACAGGGAAACTGGTTAGCCAGACTTGAGTCTTGGAGGTGGGAAGTACAATGCCTGAATTTTAGAGGAGGGTTTTGGCATATTTGCTGTTTGGAGTGACATCTGAATTGTCATATCTTCATGCCTCTGCAAAGACATTGTGTGAATGATGGTGAAAGTGTTTCTCTTTTGGCCCACCCTGCCTCTGTGGGAGATAGCTGGCATATCACACATCTTACATTTGCAGTCGAGAGAAATGTAAACATATGTAAAGATGCAATATTAAATAAAAAATAAATATGAATTTCTTTTCACATCACCTTTTCATTTTTGATGTCTACCTGGAGTTTACCTGGAGAGAGTTTCGGGGGTCAATGCCCCCACGGCTTGGTCTGAGAGCAGGCCTCATGGTGGATCAGGGTCTGATCAACTAGGCTGTTACTGCTGGCAGCACACAAGCTGACGTACGAACCACAGCCCGGTTGGTCAGGTACTGGCTTTAGGTGCCTGTCCAGTGTTTTCTTGAAGACAGCCATTGGTCTATTGGTAATGCCCCTTATGTATGCTGGAAGGCAATTGAACCGTCAGGGGCCCCAGACACTTATTGGGTTCTCTCTCAATGTACAGTAGGGCCCCACTTATTCGGCAGGTTAGGTTCCAGGCTAATGCTGGAAAGCAGACATCACTGGTAAGCAGAACGCCATTTTTCCACTTATAAATGCATATAAATGCCAGGTAACAAGTTTACACTAACATATATTATGTTGGTCAGTGGTCAGTTGTCACGTGAGGTCACAGACCCTGAGCTGCTTTGGGGATTAGCGTGGACGGTTACAAAGCATGGCTTGCTTCTGCAGTGTTTTAAAAATTGAGGTTGGAGAGTTGAAGGAGGAGGTCTTGCTTTTCCAGGAGGAGATTAGGAGGCTGAAGGTCCACCTCAATGGGTCTGCGAGAGAGTGTGAGGTGGCTGGAGTTGTGGGGAATGAGGCTTCTAGCAGTGAGGTGCAGTCTGTCTCTCGCTGTGAGGAGGCTGTAGGTGGGGAGGTAGCAACGGTTACCAGCAGTGAGGTGCAGCCCAGCACCTGCTACAAGTGGCGAGTGGTTCACAGTTATGGGAGGCGCATCAGAGTAAGGAAAGTTAAGAGTGAAGATCTGAAGGTAGGAAATCGCTTCTCTGTTCTTCAGGATGAATGTACTTCAGTGGCCAGTGAAGGTAAGGGTACTACTGCCCCTGCTAATGGAGGTAAGCGCATTCTTGTGGTTGGTGACTCTCAGGAAAGATATATTGACCGTGCTTTTTGTAATAGGAATAAGAAGATGAGAGACAGAGTGTGCTTCCCTGGAGCTGGTGTTGGGGACATAGTCAACAGGCTGGATAATATCATGTCAGGTAATGGGAACAAGCCCATTATCTGTCTCAGTGCTGGTGGAAATGATATTGGGAAGGGTAGGAGAGAAGAGCTGCTAGATAAGTACAGGTCAGCTATAGATTTCATTAAGTCTAAGGGAGGGATCCCAATCATATGTAGCATCTTGCCTAGAAGGGGAGTAGGAAATGAATGGTTGTCTAGGGCAATTGGTGTAAATTGCTGGCTAGACAGATACTGCAAGGAACTTGCAATCCCATTCATTGACAACTGGAACAACTTTTATGGCAAACATGATATGTATGCAAGGGATGGGGTACATCTCTCTGGGGCTGGGGTGGTAGCACTTGCAGACTCGATTGAGAAGGCCATTGGTGAAATGCCTATGATTTTAAACTGATAGAAGATAGAGGTATGGGTGTGTGTGGGAAACAAGCAGGTTGCAACACTAGGTTCGAAACAGTAAATGTATAAAAGGCATTCAGCACGAAGTTATAAATAAAAACAATAGATCAGGTCAGCAAACAAAGGGGTACAGCAGAGGGCAGCAAGGGACTAGCTCCCTTAAGGTTTACTATACTAATAGCAGGAGTGTAAGAAATAAGATAGATGAGCTAAGATTAATTGCAAGTGCAGGAAACATAGATATTATTGCTATAACAGAGACCTGGCTCAATCTGAAAGAGAGATGCCCTCTGAATGTCACATACAAGGCTATAAATTATTCCACACTGACAGGGTCAACAGGAAAGGTGGTGGAGTAGCGATGTAAGTCAAAGACAATTTAAATTGTTGTGTTAGACAAGATATAAAATTAGAAGCGTCAGCCACTGAATCTGTTTGGTTACAGCTTCTGAGGGCCGAGGAAAAACTAATTTTGGGTGTGATTTACAGGGCCCCAAATCTTGATAGGGAGTGTAGTAAACTTCTATGGGACGAAATTCGTAAGGCATCTACAAACGAAAATGTTGTGCTAATGGGAGATTTCAACTATAGACAGATTGACTGGAGCAATTTGACAGGAAATTTAGAGTCAGGTGACTTTCTTGATACGATCCAGGATTGTTTTTTAAAACAGTTTGTGACAGAGCCAACTAGGGGAAATAACCTCCTTGACTTGGTTCTTTCCAGTAGGGAAACACTAATTAATAATCTTGAGGTTAATGATGAGCTTGGGGAAAGTGATCACAAATCACTCAGTTTTAATATATCATGGAATTCCCCTAATAATGGAAATCAAGTCTCTGTCCCTGACTTCCGCTAGGCTGATTTCATAGGACTGAAAAATTACTTAGGTGGGCTGAACTGGAATGACCTGACTAAGGGTCAGGTAGGTGGTGATGGATGCCGATATGACGCTTTCCAGGGCATAGTTCTAGCTGCTCAGTCAAATTATGTTCCAAATAGGGAAATCAGATCAAACAAAAATTATCCTAAATGGATGAACAATAGATTAAAATATCTAATTGGTCAAAAGAGAGGCATATATAGGCAAATCAAAAGAGGAGAGGGGCAATTAAGAAATCGATATATTCAGTTAAAGAGAGAAATAAAAAAAGGAATTAGAAAAGCAAAAAGAGATTATGAGGTTAAAGTTGCAAGAGATTCAAAGACTAACCCAAAAGGATTCTTTCAGGTATACAGAAGTAAGATCAGGGACAAGATAGGCCCACTCAAAAGTTCCTCGGGTCAGCTCACTGACAGTGATAAGGAAATGTGTAGAAGTTTTAACACATACTTCCTCTCAGTTTTTACACAGGAGGATACCAGCGATATTCCAGAAATGATAAATTATGTGGAACAGGACAATAATAAACTGTGCACGATTAGGGTCACAAGTGACATGGTCCTTAGGCAAATAGATAAATTAAAACCTAACAAATCCCAGGCCCCTGATGATCTTGTAATGCAAGGGTTCTAAAGGAATGTAAAGAGGAGCTTAGCAAACCTTTGGCTAATCTTTTCAACATATCACTACAATAAAGTTGCTAGAATTACCGACAATATGTAAAGTAAAAGGACACAAACTGGCATGGTGCCAGATAAGTGGAAAATGGCAAATGTGAAACCTATTTTCAAAGCAGGTGACAGGTACTTAGCTTCAAACTATAGACCAATAATCATAACCACCATAGTGGAAAATTATGAAATCAATAATTGCGAGGAAGTTCGTAGCACCTTGAAAAGGCATAAATTAATCACGAATCTCAGCATGTTTAACAAAGGGGCGTTCCTGCCTTAACGAATTTGTAACTTTTTTCCTAAGGTATTGAGGAGGTAGAATCCATGGTAATGAATATGATTTGTGTACCATGGACTATCAGTAAGGCTGTTGACAGGGTCCCACATCAGAGACTATGGAAAATTAAGGCACAGGATAGGAGAAAATTTTTTTCCAGGATAGAGGCATGGTTTGACAAATAGGCAGGCAGAGAAGTTTTGCATAAAAGGGGAGAAATCCAGAGTGGTTAAGCGCACAGCGGTGTTCCTCAGGTTCAGTGGTTGGGCCCCCTGCTGTTCACAATACGTCTACAAAACGACAAGATGAGGGCATAAAGAGGGCCGACATCAGCAAGTTTGGCCAATGGACAACCAAAATAAGCCCGTCGAATTCATTCTGACGAGACATAAGAGCACTCCAGGAAGATTTGAAGTAGACTGATGCAGGGTCCCGGAAGGTGGCAGATGCAGTTTAATATAGACAAATGCAAGTTCTAAATGTTGGACAGGACAATAACCAGCCACATATAAACTAAATAAGCAGATCTTAATGATACGGAATGCGAAAAAGATTAGAGTTCGGGTTAGCAGTAATACTGAAACAAAGACAAGTGCATAAGTGCTCGCATTAAAGCTAAAGAAACCTTGGCTTCATATCAAGAAGCACAAATAATAGGAGTCCTCAGGTGTTCTTCAACTCTATACAACCTTGGTTAGACCTCATGTATAATAGATTATGCTGCACAGTTTTGGTCCTCAGTATTAACAGAATGGATAATAAATGCTCTAGAAAATGAAACAAAGGCGGATACAAAGTTGGATCCCATGTAATCAGAAACCTTCCCTATGGGATAGACTAAGGGCCCTGAATCTTACTCTCTAGAAAGACGTAGAATTAGGGGAAATGAATTAGGTGTATAAATAGAAGTCAGGAAGAACTAAAGGGGATGTAAAAGTGTGCTGAAAATATCTTAGCCCTAGACAGACTCGCATGACAATGGTTTTAGGTTAGAAAAAATACAGATTCAGGAAAGTAACTGGTTTGGGTAATCGAGTTGTGATGAGTGGAACAAACTCCCAAGTACAGTTATAGAGGCCAAACATTCGTGTAGGCTTTAAAAATAGGTTGATAAAAACATGAGTGGGTGTGGGTGGGTTGAGTTGGCCCTGATTAGCTTGTGCAAACCAGGACGGTGTTGCCCGTGTTCCTCCTCCCTTAACCCTTTTGACTGTTTCAAAGGCCCTCTCTGAAACTGTCATTCTATGTCGCCAAATATTCAAAAAAAAAAATTATTTTTTCTTATGAAATGTAAGATATTTTTTTTAAAAAAAAAAAATTGTTTTTTTCCTGAAGTGTTTTTTAGGTCCAAAAAACAATTATTTGCCATTGGTACTTAAGCCGAGATATAAGAGCCGTAAGTTGCAGAAAATGAGCCGCGTATGGCACAGCCGACTGGCCGCCACCCGGGTAAAACTTAGTTTACTTGTATTTTGGAAGGTTGTTGTTAGTTTTTCACTATTTTAATTTTTCACATAACTTATGTGGCCGAAGAGACCAAGTAAGGTGCAATGTATAATATATACACTCGTTGTAGACAAACACAAATAAGCCCACAAACATAATTATCAATATAAATTGTTACAAAACTTGTTACACAAAAAACAAACATACAAACAAACCAATTATTCTTCTTCTTCTTCTTCTTCTTCTTCTTCTTCTCTCTTCTTCTCCTCCTTCTTCTCTTCTTCTCCCTCCTTCTCGTTCTCCTCCTTATTCCATCTTTCTCTTCTTCTCCTTCTCTTCTTCTCCTTTCTTCTTCTCTCCTTCTCTTCTTCTCTCCTTCTTCTTCTGCTCCTTCTTCTTCTTCTCCCTTCTTCTTCTTCTCCTTCTTTCTCTTCTCCTTCTCTTCCTCCTACTTCTTCTTCTCCTTCTCTTCTTCCTCCTTCTTCTTCTTCTCCCGTCTTCTCTTCTTTCTCCTTTCTTCTCTTCTCCGTCTTCTCTCCTTCTTCGTCTTCTCCTTCGTCTTCTCCCTTCTTCTTCTTCTCCATCTTCTTCCTTCCTCCCTCTTGCTCCTTCTTCTTCTTCTCCTTCTTCTTCTTCTCCTTCTTCTTCTTCACTCCTCTTCTTCTTCTCCTTCTTCTCCTTCTCCTCTCCCTTCTTCTTCTTCTCCTTCCTTCTTCTTCTCCTTCTTCTTCTTCTCCATCTTCTTCTTCACCTTCTTCCTTCTTTCTCCTTCTTCTTCTTCCCTTCGTCTACGTCTCCTTCTCCTTCTTCTCCTTCTTCTTCTCCATCTTCTTTCTCCTTCTCTCTTCTTCTCGCTTCTTCTTCTCCTTCTTCTTCTCCTTCTCTCTCCTCCCTTCTCCTCCTCCTTCTCCTCCTTTCTTCTCCTCCTTCTTCTCCCTCCTCCGTCTCTCCCCTTCACTCCTTCTTCTCTCCTCCTTCTTCTTCTCCTCCTCCTTCTCCTCCTCCTCCTTCTCCTCCTTCTCCTCCTGCCTCCTCCTCCTTCTCCTCCTTCTCCTCCTCCGCCTTGTGGGGCGAGTGGTGGCTTAGAATTGTTTGAGTCAGAAGTCGGCAGCTGTCAAAGTGACATATTTGTCCATTAGTCCACTACCTATCCCTGTCAAAACAATGGGTCGGATGCAGCTTCCCCTCCTCATTCTATCTAATTAATCTTTCCTCCCCTCATTCTATTATATCTTTCAATCTGTCTCTCTCTTCTTTTCTGACTGCCTATCTCTGTCTCACACAGGTACACATAAATACTAGGATACATTGTGAAAATGACCTAGGATAACCCATGAATCACAGACAAAGTGCTAGACCTGCTGATAGAGGGATGAGGAAACGTGATACACAGTCTGTGGTGGCTCGCTCTGAGACAGAGAGCTAAGAGAGGACTTCCGGGAGCTACAGACCAGACAAAGAGACAGACTGAAATGGTGTTTGTGTACCAGCAAAAACAAAGGGAGCGATGTCATGGTAATATTATACCCTCCTTTACGCTCATCAAGTCAGCTCTTATCAGATGTTGATCTCCCCTTATCTCGTCACTGTCAGGGGGGGGTGGGGACGTTTTGTTTTTCGTGCTTTAAGGGGAACAATATTATTACATCGTCTCTTCCTCCTCCTCCTCCTCCTCTGCTCCTCCTCCTTCCTACCTCCTCCTCCCCTCTGCTTCCCTCCTCCTCCTCCTCCTCCTCCGCTCCTCCCTCCTCCCCCTCCATTGCTTTTGAGTCTCAAACTCCTCCAGAATCATGAAATTGGATCTTCACGGACACGTCCATCTGTGGTTAGAGCATCACTGGAAGAAGAAAGTCCCCAATGCTGGGAAGCACATATTTCTTACCACTAGACATGCTGAAAATGACAACTAAATGGCATTCCCACACTGCACCACTGGCTCCCCGCTTTTTTTTATATGGGCACACTGAACCATGGAGACCCATTCTCTCACATTGGGCCTAGCAGCGTTCTCCTGCTTGATTTGAAGCTGCTAAGAAGTAGCGTATAAATACGTCAGAAACATGGGCTCGTAAGACTTTTTTTATACGTCGAAACGTAAAAGGGTTTTAAGTCAAGGTGACCTACCTCAGGTTGGGTGATTGGTTTAAACCGGTGGGAGACGGACCTGCCTCGCATGGGCCATAGGCCTGCGCATTTTCCTTCTTTCTTTTTCTTATTTAGCTATAGAACTGGGCATTAAAAACAATAAAAAGTAAAATACACACCCGTACACCCATTACTTACCTTTAAAAATTTGTAGTCTTAATTAATGAGAGATGATTTAATTTGTAGAAGCATTTGGGAGGGATGGTAGCCACCGTCCCCCTCCCCCCCCACACATAAAATACTACATTTAAAAAAGCTTTCCCCAACGATAAAAAAATGACAGACATTCAGTAATTTCTTTAAAATATTTGTAGTCTTAATGTAGGGTGAGAGGGGAGTTTTATTCGTAAGAATCGTTTGGGAAGTATGGAAACAGCCAGGGAAGCCCCCCCACCCCACCCACACTAATGTCTCAATATTTAAATTAAAGCTTCCCCAAGCGATAAAAAATATGTTACATACATTCATATTATTAAAAATTTTTTAGCTTAATGTAGGGTGAGAGGTGAGTTTTATTTGTATGAAGTCAGGTTGGGAAGTATGGGTAGCCAGGAAGGGCAGCCCTCCCCACCCCACCCACACGTAATGTAAACAAACCAGACGAACTCGTCTGGTTTTCATCACTTTACATTGTGTACAAGTTGTCTCTACGTTGATACAGTAGAATAAATAGAAACACTTCCATTCTCATGTAACACTATTTTTAGAAGAAATGACGCCTTGAGTGAAGGCATACTTAGGTACAGGTACACATACGTATAATAATCAGCTATAATAATAATGTAGGTATGTAGTCTGCCTGGGGTACACACCTACACCTACCTACATAGCTACACGATATTTAATGTGGCCCAAAGCCATATTATTACCATCGACATACCATGTTCACCGAGTTCAATCATTTCTAACAACTACCTTTAGATGCCATCATAAACAAAGGGAGAAGTAATTAATAATTCAAGCAGAAAATTGTAAACAAAAGCGTCATGTATTAACCCTTTGAGGGTTTTCGTCGTACTAGTACGTCTTACGCGTAGGGGTTTTTGACGTACTAGTACTCATAAATTCTAGCGGCCTCAAATCTAGTGGGAGAAAGCTGGTAGGCCTTCATATGAAAGAATGGGTCTATGTGGTCAGTGTGCACAGTCTAAAAAAAATCCTGCAGCACACAGTGCATAATGAGAAAAAAAAACCTTGGACCATTTTTTTTAATAAATCAGCGACTTTGCATGTATTTTCGTTTGGTATTTATTGTTGTATTCTATTTTCTTGTCTCATTTTATAGAATGGAAACCTATTCCAGAAATAGAGTGATTTTGACCTGTTTTACAAAGAAAGGTGCCATGAAATTGGAAAGCTCAAGTAGCAGAAATGTACGATTTTTACCAAAACTTCAAAAGTAAACAAATCGTGCCAAGCGTGCAATACACGTCAACCTATTTGAGTCTACATATTCTTCACAAGTGACTCAATAATTATTTAACCATTTTTTTAAAAACTAATGCAGTAGTCTGCATAACAGTAAATCTTATATTGTTTGTGAAAATAAAATTCAAAGTGGAAAGCAAAAGAATATAGAGGGGCCTTGAGAGTGAATAATGACTAGAGGAAATGTCATTATTTAGTGCCAGGAATGTTCTTTCTTGTTTATTCTGGAACCCTATTCCGAAATTGGCATCTTTTGAAATTTGTGGTGAAATTGGCAAAATTGCAAATTCTGACATGTACTGGATAGTTGAGTTTCATAAATGAGTGGTTTCTTGCACCCATTCGATAGAAAAAATGGAGTTCTACGAAATATTCATGTTTTTTTGTCGACTAGTACAGTGAAATTGGCCCGAAATTGGGCTCAAAGTGGGCAAAAACGCCGATGCGTAAACATCGCCGAGACCGCTAACTTTGCGAGAGCATAATTCCGTAAGTTTTCTATCAAATTTCAAACTTTTGGTGTCTTTATGATCGGAAAAGATTCTCTATCTTTTCATAAGAAAAAAATAATTTTTTTTTTTTTTTAAATTGGCCGACCCTGAGAACGAGTTTCGGAGAGGGCCTGTCGACCCTCAAAGGGTTAAGGGGAGTGATGTAATGTTTTCCCTCCGTCCGACTACTACACCTCCATAGTACATAAACATAAAATTTTTATACGCTATGTAACGTGTTTCTTACATAATTCTGAGGAAAATATCACAGACGAATTAATGAAAATGTCTATATTGACGTAAAATTAGACATTTCATGTGCCCAAGTGTGATTATTATTACATAATAGAGAGATGTGCTCATGGAGAATGTAAACAAACCGGGTGGCACGTGCCGTATTTGAAAGACCGCTTGTCGTATAGGAAGTTTTGGTCATAATTTGAAAACACTGTATTAGCGGAACGCCATAAGGTGAAACGCCGAAAAGCGGGGCCCTACTGTACTCATGGGCACCTGCTTTTTCATCGGGAATGTTGCATCTCCTGCCGAGTCTTCTGCTTTCATAGGGAGTGATTTTTGTGTGCAGGTTTGGTGCCAATCCTTCCAGGACCTTCCAAGTGTATATTATCATGTATCTCTCTTGCCTGCATTTCTAGTGTTAGTAATGTGTATAACATCTACAGTGTTTTGTATCATATAAGGCAATATTGGTGTAGGTACTGGAGAGACAGACGAGTCATCTTGGAAATAATACATTACAGTATCGACAAACACAGGAATACAAAAATGTATCTCTCTACCTTACGATAATCATAATATTTTTTTTCTCTAGCTTTATTTTAAAACCCTTTTGACTGTTTCCGACTATAAATACGTCTTATGAGCCAATGGTTTCTGACGTATTTATAACTCACAAATTCTAGCGCTTTAAATCAAGCCGCCAAAAGGCTGGTAGGCCTACCACGAGAGAATGGGTCTCAGTGGTCGGTGTGCACCCTGTGAAAAAATCTGGGACCCAGCGGTGCATTGTTTAGCCCATTTTTCACCATGCCCTCGGTAGAAGTTCATCACTCCTCGGCGGATTGGAGTCTTTTGTTCTCAAGTGATAGCTCTAACAGCGATGAAAATTCATGACAGTGATTCCAGGTTTTGAAGTGAGTGTTTTACCGAAAAAAGTGCCCAGATAACATAATTATTGATAAAACCCAGATGACACCACAATCCTTCCACTCTGGTGTGTGGGCCGGCCTTGTTCACTTCGCCCCTGTACCAGGACGAAAGAGGAAAACTATTTGCCGTGTACAAACACCCAGATGAAAAGCCAGTGATAGTAATAGTGATTTCAAGGTCATTGAAAGCAATTCTAGTGACAGTGAGTGGAATATTCCCCAGTGAAGCGGAAGTATGTACGACGTACATTTGGCGGTCCTGGTAGTGTTTCTAATGTTTTCCAAGGGAAGGAGAAACTCTGGAGCACATCCCCCGTGGGCCCTACACTCACGACCTGATAGGTGAAGATGACAAATCAAAAAAAATATTGTAACGATGGTTATAATGGTGACAGTGAGGGAGGAGGCAGTGGTTGGTGCTAGTGAGGTGGCACGGCCCATGTTGGCACCATCACCGGGCCACGCTACTTTACCCACCGCTGCTGACGCAGCACAACAACCAGCCACACCCTACCCCACACTTCCCAAACACCTGCACCACCACAAACCTTCACAACCACAACCACAGTACAATATCCAACCCCACCAGCAACCGCATCTGGGATTGGCAGGACGTGACCGAGTTTGTTCCCAGTTCCCATGATTTGAGAAACAACACAAAGTGTGAATAAAGCCATCTGTCCACATTGGGGAACAATGCCAGTGAACTGGGACTGCTTTGAGTATTCTTTTCGATAAACCCCTGATGGATACATTGTCAGGGAAACAAACACATACGTGATTTAACACCATGGTAAATAACAATTCTCTCACCAAAATCACAGCTACACAAGTGGAAGGAGACAACTGTGCAGAGATGTACCTGTTTTTTTTGTCCACAATAATGCTTATTTGCACATGTGTATAAGCACACTGTCACCACAAACTGGGCAACAGTTGGAACGACCTGATTTCAACTCCAGTTTTAGTGACATTATAGGTGTCAATCGTTTCCTGAACTGTTACGTATGTTACACCTTTCAGACAAAACCAGGCCTGACAGAAGCGACAGGTTATTTTTAAATAAGATCAGAAATGTGTTATGTACCTGAAACAAAAGTGCTGCGCTGTATTTTTATCCCTTCAGGAAGCTGTTATTGAAGAGTCCCTTGATTTTATTCAAAGGAAGACTCTCATTCAAGCATATACACCAAGCAAGAGGAAACGCTTTTGGTAATCAAGACTATTTGTACGTGTGATTGCAGAAGTGGTCTAGTTTTGGATATCATTGTTACACTGGCATGTACGTAAATACTTTGAGAGATACCATGAAGTTATGGTATCTCTGGTGATGTGGTTGGAACAATGATGGAGAACCATATCTTGGTAACGGGGCATATTTATTTAGCAGATAAACTGGTACACAAGCCCCTTACCCTCAGTGATTTCTTGCGAGTGAACTGACAGACGTGTGTGGCACAGTGCGTGGTAACTCGCAAACATATGCCAAGGTTCAACGCTGCACTCGCAGAGGTGAGGTGCAAGCCTTTGCTGCCAATGACATCATGGCATTTCAGTGGCATGACAAACTTGATGTCACATTGTTGACATCATTCACAGAAACGAAATGGTACCCAGTGGCAGGGACAACAGAAGACCAATGAACACATTCTAAAGCCTGCCAGCTGTCATGACTACAACCTCAATATGCGCTTAGTGGAACAAGTGTACATGCAAATGTTTTGCAGACTGTGTACGCAAGAGTATAATTGGTATATAAAACTTTTTTTTCAATCTTGTGATATCTCTATGCTAAATGCTTATAACATATACAAGTTGCAGACCAACAAACACAAATATGGTGAATTTTGCCTGTCATAAACAGACAAATAACTGCTAAGTACCAAGGAGCAACTCCTTGCAATAGACCAGCGCCCACAGACGTTCATCCTCGGTTTGAGCCTGGTGATCACTACCCCATACAATGCCTCCTACTATACTCCAAAAAAATGGCTCAGAAGAGGTGTTTATGTATGTATGCATACACAAACGCCCACAAACACGCAGAGACACTCGTTTAAAATAATGTGTGAGGAGTGTGAAGTTCCCCTTCTGCATATACCCATGTTTCAAAGATTCCACAAAGCTGCAGCAGTTCTAGGAACGTGTTTATGACTGTACATATGTATATGATGGAACATAGTAATAAACATGTTTTTGTATTGTTTGTTTGTAAACAAAGTGTATACACAAACGAATAGTGATAAAGTTTTGTTCTGTTTATTGTTTGTAAACAATGAGTGTATATTTTGAAGAATGCATCTACATTGGTCTCACATCCACATAGTTACTGAACAAAAAATATTGAAAAAATGCAATAAAAAAAAAAAAACCTTTAATTAGAGTAAATAAAAGAATACCGGGTGGGCGGCGGTCGCCGCTGTTGCCGTACGCACGTCACTTTCTGCAAACTTTGCGGCTCTATATCTCGGTAAGTACTGATGGCAAAAAAATTTTTAGGCTTAAAACACTACTAAAAATATTCCTAACATTTTCATAAGAAAAAAATAATTTTTTTTTTTCGAATATTTGGCGACATAGAATGACAGTGTCAGAGAGGGGCCTGAAACAGTCAAAGGGTTAAGAGTACAGTATATAATACTACATATAACATACAAAAGCATCTTAATCAGCTGTTTATGTTATCAGTAAAGCCATTAGCACAGCCTCTTCTCACCTAATGACAGTTCCGTTCCTAAGTCCAAGTCACTAAATGAATTCATCGCTAAGCCAGGAGCATAATATAATGGTAGTGAGTCTGTTTCAACTATCTTTGATATTGTTTTAATGTCACCTTTGCACCATTTATAACATTTTTGGTATATTTTTAAATATTTATACAGTAACATACTGTATATTGTAATAAACAACAAAGGAATTCAGCTCTAATATACTTTATTTAGGTGTGCATACTGGTCAGAGAGCCTGTCATAAGTCTGAGTCATCGGTAAATAAGGACAGTGGAACCTCTATTTATGAATGCATCCATCAGCGAGTTTTTCCAGATACGAGCAGTCGCTAGGTCGATATTTTGCCTCCAGACACAAGCAAAATTTCCAGATATGAGTGGGCCTCAAGGAAGGTTCCTCGACGCTGGTGAGGGGCTCTTGCTCTTGATCTAAGGGCTTGTATTTCATTTGTTTGTTGGACTATCTTATTGAAACTTGGGCAATGTATGATGGAAAGATACTTCTTAATGTACACCAAAAGGGAAAGAAATCAGACTATAAATAACGGAGTTCACTTCTCAGCCATTAGCCACCCCTTAGCGGTATACATATTTTCGTATGGTTGTATTCTCATTTTTTATCTCATTTGATAGAATGGAAGATATATTACAACAGAAATAGATATGATTTTGATTGCTTTCACAATGAAAAGTACAGTGGTTTCCCCCCAATAATGCCCAAAATTCCTTTTCCTGGAAGGGGGGAATTTATAAAAATGGCGTTTTACAAATCAATTTTCCCCATAAAAAATAATGAAAAATTTAAATTTAATCCGTTCCTGACCCCCCAGAAGTTTTAAAAAAAAAAAAATTTTTTTTTTTTAAAATTGAAAATATAGGGAATTGTAGTTAAAAAAAATAAACAATACCGGGGGGTTGGAATAAATGAATAAACTTTTAAAGGGAATTTTAAACACTTTACCTTTTTGGGGGGTTCTTCTTTTTTTTTTAATGGGAAGACCTGGAGAAAAAATGAAAATTTGAAATTTTTAATTTTTTTATTTTAAAAAAATTTCCCCCCCCCCCCCCCCCCCCCCCCCTTTAAAAAATTTTACCCCCTCTTTTTTTCCCCCCCCCCCCCCCCCCCTTTTTCCCCCCCCCCCCCCTTCCCCCCCCTTTTTTTTTTTTTTTTTTGGGGGCTCTTTAAAACTTCCCAAAAATGGGCCAAGACCCCGTCACTGTCCCAAGTTGCCGAATGGCTTGAAACCCTCCTTCTCTGGGTGATTTTTTCCCCCAAAAATCTTTCCACCCTACCCCCTTTTTTTTCAAAAATCCCCTTTAAATTTTCCCTGAAAAAGGGCCACCTTCCTCCATCTCTTTTCCTCCTCCCCCTGCAGCAAGATTCAGAGCTGCCCTGTTGTGTTCCTGCTAAAAGCTTTTCCCAGCTCCTCAGTGGTTAGTTTCTTTTTTGTGGTCCTCCCCCAAAACTTTTTTCCACACCCTTTCAAACTCACATCCATCCCCAGGGAACCCCCCCAGTGCCCAAAGGTTTTAAACAACTGAAAATAGGCTCTTTCATGGTCACCCAAACCCCTTCCCAAAATCCCTTTTTTGTGGACACAATCGGGCCCAAAATTTTTTCTCCAAGCAGATTTTTTAAAAAAAAGGCCCCGGGTTTTAGTCCCCTCCCCCCCAAAAACCCCTTACCTATAAGGCTTACACAATAGGAATACTGAAATGTTTTTTTCCAAAAATTCGTGGGCCCAAGTGAGTGTTTTGGGGTTTCCATTCAAGCACTTTTCCCAAAATTGTTTTGGGTTTGTAGATTTTTTTTAAAGTTTGCAAGACCTGCTGGTCCATGGGCGGGGAGAGAGGAGTGGTATTCGGGGGAAAAAGACTTTATTTGTGATAAAACCCAAATCTTCAGAATTAGGGGTTTATCCAAAATTTGGAGGATGAGCAGGTGCATTATTCATTAATAGGGGGCACTTGAATCCAATTTCTTTTCCAAGGGGTAATTTACACACTAAAGGGGCCCAAAAAACTTCATTGAACCACTCTTTCAAAAATTTCCCTCGGACCCATGCCTTACTATTAGATTTCCCCAAAAAACACAAATTTACTCTTCCCTAACATTTTTTTTTCCTGAACACTCTGGGATTTTTTTAGAATGGTACACTAGTAATGGTTCACTTTGAAAAACCCCCCTAGCATTTGCACAGAGTTTTGCGTCACCTGTTTTCCCTAGGCTTTTTGTCCCCGGGGATTGCCTTTTCCTTTGGTAATGAAGGTCCCCTTTGGGGATTTCTTTCCCCCAAAAGCCTGTTTCGTCACAAAATTTAAAAACTTGTTTAGTTTCATCCTTCACCTCTATGACCCGGGAATTTCATGCCTATTTTCACCCGCCTTTGGTCCGAACTGGCGCCTCACCTGCCTTTCCCCCCTGTGTATCCAGTACGCTTCTTAAATCTCTAAAAACCAGCCTTGATGGCCTTAAATTCACCCGTCTCACAGTTGCAGGAAATTTTCTTTACCAATCGTCATCAATCCCTGTTTTTTCACAAATAAGGACTCATAAGACTGTTCTTGCAAATTTTTTTCTCATTTACCACCCACATTAACTTCTCAACATTTTAAAAGTATGGTGACTCATTTTGTCGCATATTACCCCCTTTGCAACAACAGCATCCTTGTTTTCCTTTTTCTTGGCTATGAGGGAAGTATTTTTTTGTACGGGATTTTTAACTCCGGGCCAGTTCCCCCCCACGTACCCACTTCATATTTTTCAATGAGTTTTTTCTTAAATTCAATGTATTTCCCCCTTTTTTCCCAAAAGGTTTGGGGCATAGGAGTTTTTTTGGAAATCATGGTGCTTTTTTAGCATTTAAAAAAACTTGCAAAACTAAAATAAATGAAATTTTTAAAAAATATTTGCGGAGCCGTGGGGGACCGTCGTCACTGGAAAAAAACAATGCACACGGGCGGGGAAAGGAAACGACCGAGGGAGCTCGAGGCCGCTCGGGACCGTAAAAGTATGTGCCCGGGCGAAGGACTATTAGCGAGTAACCGGCCCATTTCTGAGCCATTTTTTTGCGAAAAAACAGGCTTTTTCCAAATGGACGCTTTCAGGCCGGAAATTATTGGGGCCCACTGTACCTTAAAATTGAGTTAAAGTGGCAGAAATGTTTGGTTTTTGCCCAATGTTCAAGAGTAAACAAAATGCGTCACTGACCAACATGTGTGTATCCAAAATGGTAGCCTAATATGCATCACAAATGGGTTTTACATTATTTTTTCAAATTCAATAGTGCGTATTTTTGCATCAAGTAAATTCTATTCTTTTGTGAAAAAAAATTCCAAATGGTAAGCAAGAGTTATTATAAGAATACGTTTTGTACTACTTAATAATAATAGTAATAATAATATGTATAATAATAATACAATAATACGTAATACTACTACAATAGTATTATTAACAACTGGCCGATTCCACCAAGGCAGGGTGGCCCGAAAAAGAAAACTTTCACCATCATTCACTCCTCACTGTCTTGCCAAAAGGGTGCTTTACACTACAGTTTTTAAACTGCAACATTAACACCCCTCCTTCAGAGTGCAGGCACTGTACTTCCCATCTCCGGACTAAAGCCCGCCCTGCCGGTTTTCCTGAATCCCTTCATAAATGTTACTTTGCTCACACTCAACAGCACGCCCAAGTATTAAAAACCATTTGTCTCCATTCACTCCTATCAAACACGATAAACACATGCCCGCTGGAAGTCAAAGCCCCTCGCACACAAAACCTCCTTTCCCCCTCCCTCCAACCTTTCCTAGGCCGACCCCTACCCCGCCTTCCTTCCACTACGGGACTGATACACTTTTGGAGTCACTCTGTTTCGCTCCATTCTCTCTACACACCCGAACCACCTCAAAAACCCCTTCCTCAGCCCTCTGGACAACAGTTTTGGTAATCCCGCACCTCCTCCTAACTTCCAAACTACGAATTCTCTGCATTATATTCACACCACACATTGCCCACAGACATGACATCTCCACTGCCTCCAGCTTTCTCCCCGCTGCAACATTCATCACCCATGCTTCACACCATTTAAGAGTGTTGGTAAAAACTATAATTCATACATTTCCCCCTTTGCCTCCAAGGACAAAGTTCTTTGTCTCCACTGACTCCTAAGTGCACCACTCACTGTTTTCCCCTCATCAATTCTATGATTCACCTCATCTTTCATAGACCCATCTGCTGACATGTCCACTCCCAAATATCTGAATACATTCACCTTCCTCCATACTCTCTCCCTCCCCGTCTGATATCCAATCTTTTTATCACCTAATCTTTTTGTTATCCCCATAACCTTACTCTTTCCTGTATTCACTTTTAATTTTCTTCTTTTGCATACCCTACTAAATTCATCCACCAACCTCTGCAACTTCTCTTCAGAATCTCCCAAGAGCAGTGTCATCAGCGAAGAGTAACTGTGACAACTCCCTCTTTATGTGTGATTCTTTATCTTTTAACTCCACGCCTCTTGCCAAGACCCTAGCATGTACTTCTCTTACAACCCCATCTATAAATATATTAAACAACCACGGTGACATCACACATCCTTGTCTAAGGCCTACTTTTACTGGGAAATAATCTCCCTCTTTCCTACATACTCTAACTTGAGCCTCACTATCCTCGTAAAAACTCTTCACTGCTTTCAGTAACCTACCTCCTACACCTGCAACATCTGCCACATTGCCCCCCTATCCACCCTGTCATACGCCTTTTCCAAATCCATAAATGCCACAAAAACCTCTTTAGCGTTATCTAAATACTGTTCACTTATATGTTTCACTGTAAACACCTGGTCCACACACCCCCTACCTTTCCTAAAGCCTCCTTGTTCATCTGCTATCTTATTCTCTGTCTTACTCTTAATTCTTTCAATAATAACTCTACCATACACTTTACCAGGTATACTCAACAGGCTTATCCCCCTACAATTTTTGCACTCTCTTTTGTCCCCTTTGCCTTTATACAAAGGAACTATGCATGCTCTCTGCCAATCCCTAGGTACCTTACCCTCTTCCATACATTTATTAAATAATAGCACCAACCACTCCAAAACTATATCCCCACCTGCTTTTAACATTTTTATCTTTATCCCATCAATCCCAGCTGCCTTACCCCCTTTCATTTTACCTACTGCCTCACACACTACCCCCACACTCACAACTGGCTCTTGCTCACTCCAAGATGTTATTCCTCCTTGCCCTATACACGAAATCACAGCTTCCCTATCTACATCAACATTTAACAATTCCTCAAAATATTCCCTCCATATTCCCAATTCCTCTAACTCTCCATTTAACCCTTAAACGGTCCAAACGTATATATACGTTCATGCGATTAGTGCCCCAAACGTATATATACGTTTTCTTTGTCATTCATTCAACATTGCCACAATAAGCCTGAGTCACCTAGACATGAGAGAATGGGTGTGCGCACTCACTGTGTGCCATATTAAAATAATTGGGGATGCCTGGGTACCATGTGCTCTTTTTTCCTTTTAAAAGAAAGGATTTTTTTTTTTTGCTCAAAAAATTTGGGGCGCTACGCGAGTGAATGTATAAATACGTTTTTACCGTTTAAGGGTTAATAACTCTCCTCTCCTATTTTTAACTGACAAATCCATTTGTTCTCTAGGCTTCCTTAACTTGTTAATCTCACTCCAAAACTTTTTCTTATTTTCAACAAAATTTGTTGATAACATCTCACCCTACTACTACAATAATAATTATAATAATAGTATGTACCTACTACATATAATTTAGCATACGCCGATGTGCCCAGCATCTCTTTTCCAAGGTAAAATGCTGTAGTACTACATAATTTCTTTACATTATTATTATTACTGTTTTCTTATGAAACTATGTATGTAGTTACCTAGTGAAGTTTGCCTTAGAAACACATCATTTTCTGTCATAATAAAAGCATGGGACGGTATGTAGGAATGGCCATCGTGGTGTCCCTACACACCCCAACAAGAACCAAAGCCACTGGACTGCCTCCACTAACACAACTCTCATATGTAATATCTCATTCATTCTAGTGTATGTATCATGTTTCTACATTATTAATATTGTTTATTATGTCATATTAGATGAATTGTAATAGATAAATATGCCATAGAGTTGATATTAGAGAAATTACTGAAGTATTTTGTCGTGCCTGGAATTCCACGGGAACGGATTACTAATTCCATTTCAGTTAATTTAAATGAGGAAAATTGATCTGCAAATGAGCAAATCAAGATGCGAGCAAGGTCCGGAACAGATTAAACTCGCAAAGTAGAGGTTCTGTAATTAAGAGGCTGTAATTAAGTTTTTGAGTCAAAAGTTATACGCGAATTTCGCCCTGAGCAGGGATGTCACAACCCCTAATCTCCCCCTGCAATTGTTCAAGGGTCAGCTGTACTGTATATAATAATAGACTTAAGATGCAGATGCAATTTTCTACAATATACAATAATGTTGTGGAAAACTCTATCAAAACTTTTTTCTTAGGTACCTAGCTATATAATTTAAAAAGGACCGTCGGATAATGAAGAAATAATTAAAATTTTAAATTTGCACTCCATGGCAGGCAGTTGCACAGAAGTTGTCGTGGGGAAACCTGTACAGTGTTGCTAATTATATGAGAGATGATTGCCTGTAGACAGCCTTAATTCAATTTAGAATTCAGGTGATAATACGGTATCTAGTGAGACATCATATATTTAACCCTTTGAGGGTCGACAGGCCCTCTCCGAGACTTGTTCTCAGGGTAATGGCAAATTTAAAAAAAAAAAAAAAATATTTTTTCCCGATCATAATGACACCCCAAAAGTATAAAATTTGATGGAAAAAATTATGGAATTATGCTCTCGCGAAGTTAGCGGTCTCGACGATGTTTTAGCATCGGCGATTTTGCCCCCTTTGAGCCCTATTTTTGGCAAAGTCCCCGTGTACTTGTCGATAAAAATCATAACTATTTCTCTAGAACTCCATTTTTTCTATTGAATGAGTACAAGAAACCACCATTTATGATTTCAATATCCAATACAGTGGTCAGAATTTAGCAATTTTAACAATTTCACACAAAATTTTTATAAGATGCCAAATTTTCCCTATAGGATCCAGAATACACAAGAAAGAATTCCTGGCACTAAAATAACATTTCCTCTGTTCGTTAGTCACATCCCCCCAGGCCTTTCTTATATTTCTTTGGCTTTCCACTTTCAATTTTTATTCTTACAAAAAAATAGATTTATGTTATGCAGTTTTTGGTATAAATAATATCAGCGCACTTGTGAAAGAATATTAGACTCACCAGTTGATGTGTATTGGACGCTTGGCATGATTTGTTTACTTTTGAACTTTGGTAAAAATCAAACATTTCTGATACTTTGAGCTCAATTTCAAGGTACTTTTCATCGTAAAACCAGTCAAAATCATCTCAATTTCTGTAATATGTCTTCCATTCTATAAAATGAAACCAAGAAAACTAGAATACAACAATAAATGCCATATGAAAATACAGTGCAAGGTCGCGGTTTTATTCCAAAAAGACGGTCAAAGTTTTTTTTCCTCATTATGCACTGTGTGCTGCAGGATTTTTTTTATACTGCGCACAGTGACCACATAGACCCATTCTTTCACATGTATGCCTACCAGCTTTCTCCCACTAGATTTGAGGGCGCTAGAATTTAGGCGTACTAGTACGTCAAAAACCCTGGGTTGTAAGCCGTACTAGTACGGCCGAAACCCTCAAAGGGTTAATAGTGAATGACAGTGGATGTATCGGGTGCCTAAATATGGGACAAAATCCTCCTGGTGGCTAACGTTCTCGCTTCACACGGCAAGGGCCTGGGTTCGATTCCCAGCCAGAGTAGAAACATGGGGCATATTTCTTTACACCAGTTGTCTATGTTCCCCATCTGTAAAATGGGTACCTGGGTGTTAGTCGACTGGTGTGGGTCGCATCCTGGGACACTGACCTAATGTGCCCGAAATGCTGAGCATAACAAACGGCTTTCTATATAGTGGCATGTCACTGATGTCAGCTAGGCCTGTATACCATGTACATATACTTGTAGTAAAATAAAGATACTATTATTATTATTATTATTATTATTATTATTATTATTACATGTATTGCAGTGGACCCCCAGTTCACGATATTAATCCGTTCCTGAGAGCTCATTGTAAACCAAAATTATCAGAAAGCGAATCAATATTCCCCATAAGAAATAATGGAAATCAAATTAATACATGCAAAACACCCAAAAGTATGAAAAAAAAACTTTTACCACATGATATATTAAGTTTAATGCAATATAATAATTACAATAACAATAATAACAATAGAATAATCACAATAGAATAATTGACACTTATCTTTAATGAAGATCTGGTGATGATTGATGGGATGGGAGAAGGGAAGGGTGTCGAAGTTTTTAATGTTTAGAAGGGGAATCCCCTTCCATTAGGACTTAAGGTAGCAAGTCCTTTTCCGGGGTTACTTCCCTTCTTCTTTTAATGCCACTACGACCAGCTTGAGTCACTGGACTTCTGTCGCACAACATATCTGTCCATAGAGGCCTGTACCTCTCGTTCCTTTATGACTTTCCTAAAGTAGTTCACAACATTGTCAGTGTACAGGTTGCCAACACTGCTTGCAGTAGCTGTGTCAGGGTGATTTTCATCAAAAAAGGTTTGCACTTGTGTAGTGTTTGCACTTCAAGCCACTTTGCACACATTTCCTTAATTTCAATAGTCATTAGCACCCTTGGTCTCGATGGGTTGGCACTAGAAGCTTTCTTGGGGCCCATGGTGACTTATTTTGCAGAAACAAGCACCAAAAACAGTGATAATATGGATAATATAGAATGTACCGAATGTATCCTTAGATGCACACACACTGGCTGACTTCTAAACACTGGACACGTCTCGTATGAATCGTATCGCATACCGGGTTTTGTAACGGGAACCGAGGCAAATTTTTTGCGATATAATGCTTTGGATACCGGATTTATCGGATACTGATGGCTTTGCGAACCGGGGGTCCACTGTATTATTATTATTATATTATGAGCACCAGTCATCTACATACAATTAGGCCTAAATGTTATCAGTCTATCAAAAGTCAACGGGAAATACGTAAAAGCGATCAGTTAGGCTCAAAAATAATCATACATACGATTGTATTTTGCACCTCGCTCTGTGCCTATGTATACACCTCTGTGTGTCCCTGTATTATTCGCAACAGCTTGACAAAGCTCCTGGAGAGAGAAATATTGCCACAATAAAATGTCACATTAGTTGCACAAGTCCTTTTACCTAACATATTGTCGGTAATTCTACCAACATTATTAGAAGCATTATCTTCAAGGGGTCAATAGATAACACTACTGAAGAACAATACAAAAGAACCGTGATCTCTCATGGTCCAGCAACTCCGAAAACCAGGGATCGCTACTCAAATACTGTAGTATGTCAAAATCCTCAGCACCAGACGAGCCTGGCCCATGGCAGAGCTCAGAGAGTAGATACTCTCGAAACTCTTCAAAGGTATATCAAAGGGAAAGGTATACCAAGCATACATAACTGTTAGGGCTTTTACGCACAGGGACTCTAGTAGATTGGTCTGAATCATGGTAGGCTAGCTCAACTTCAAACAAAAACATAGGTGGTATTATGCAATTTAAATTATTATGAAAATAAAAATGTTAGTACCGATACCTTTATTAGCTAAGTGCATAGAGTAATCGTCGTCCCCCAAGGACCCTAATGTGAACAACCAAGGACCTCAATGTGAATAACCAAAGACCCCAATGTGAATAACCAAGGACCTCAATGTGAATAACCAAGGAACCCCAATATGAATAACCAAAGATCCCAATGTGAATAACGAAAGACTCCAAATGTGAATAACCAAGGACCTCAATGTGAATAACCAAAGACCCCAATGTGAATAACCAAAGACCCCAATGTGAATAACCAAGGACCTCAATGTGAATAACCAAAGCTCCCAATGTGAATAACCAAGGACCCCAATGTGAATAACCAAGGACCCCAATGTGAATAACCAAAGATCCTAATGTGAATAACCAAAGACCCCAATGTGAATAACCAAGGACCCCAATGTGAATAACCAAGGATCCCAATGTGAATAACCAAGGACCCCAATGTGAATAACCAAAGATTCCCAAATGTGAATAACCAAAGACCCCAATGTGAAAAAAACCAAGGACCCCAATGTGAATAACCAAGGACCCCAATGTTAATAACCAAGGACCCCAATGTGAATAACCAAGGACCCAATGTGAATAACCAAAGATGCCAATGTGAATAATCAAAGACCCCAATGTGAATAACCAAGGACCCCAATGTGAATAACCAAGGACCCCAATGTTAAAAAACCAAGGACCCCAATGGGAATAACCAAGGACCCCAATGTTAATAACCAAGGACCCCAATGTGAATAACCAAGGACCCCAATGTGAATAACCAAGGACCCCAATGGAATAACCAAAGATCCCAATGTAAATAACCAAAGACCCAATGTGAATAACCAAAGGGACCCCAATGTTAATAACCAAGGACCCCAATGTGAATACCAAGGACCCCAATGTGAATAACCAAGGCCCCCAATGTGAATAACCAAGGACCCAATGTGAATAACCAAAGATCCCAATGTGAATAATAAAGCCCCCAATGTGAATAACCAAGGACCCCAATGTGAATAACCAAGGCCCCCAAATTGTTAATAACCAAAAACCCCCAATGTGAATAACGAAGGACCCCAATGTTAATAACCAAGGACCCCAATGTTAAAAAACCAAGGACCCAATGTTAATAACCAAGGACCCCAATGTTAATAACCAAGGACTCCAATGTTAATAACCAAGGACCCCAATGTGAATAACCAAGGCCCCCAATGTTAATAACCAAGGACTCCAATGTTAATAACAAGGACCCCAATGTGAATAACCAAGGACCCCAATGTTAATAACCAAGGATTCCAATGTTAAAACAGGACCCCAATTTGTGAATAACCAAGGACCCCAATGCTAATAACCAAGGGCTCAATGTTAATAACCAAGGACCCCAATGTTAATAACCAAGGACCCCAATATGAATAACCAAGGCCCCCAAATTGTAATAACCAAGGCCCCCAAATGTGAATAAGCAAGGACCCCAATGTGAATAACCAAGGACCCCAATGTTAATAACCCTTTGTCGCGCAGCCTCTAAAATTTTCTATCTTAACCACGTGCAATTTTTGCACGTGTCATCCTACATGCGCCGCGCATCTGGATTCCCGTTCTTTAATTCTAAACCAATCACAACCCTTTCCCCTGAGTGCTTCAGTAAGTGGTGATGGCGTTTGCCGCCTTCCCATTGGTTGAAAAACAAAACATAAAACACTTTGGCTTGGCGTCGCCTAGTGGGTTTTTCCATCCAGTGTCACTAATACATGTTTTACTCTTGGATTTTTACCCTCTACAATGTCGGAAAGAAACTGATTGTTGTGTTTAGTGCGGTACATGAATAGTTAGGCATATTTTGATATATACATAAGTCCCTGTGAAGCAAAATTTGTGAGTGCAGCATGCAGTTGAAAAAAGTGCAACAAAGGAAGCTCACAAATTTTCATGGCTGCCGTAAAGTGACATAGTACAATTTCAGTAAATAAATATTTATAAAAAAATTTCTATTGCATATATGAATTTGTAGTGGTCTGGATCTATACAGAAGGTTTTTTTGTCCTTCCAGATCAATGAGAAATTGTTTTATGGGGAGCCCTCCAGCACCAGGTCAAATATGTCTGCATTTTGGAGGGCGTGACTCAGAACCGGGGGGTAGATGACCCAGAATTGCTGGATAGGGGTGATGATACTTGCCACCGGATGCAGAGGTGTAAGTGATGATGAGGAGGAAGAAAGGCCAGCCAAAAAGCAGAAATTAGTGAAGAAAAAGAAGGTATTACGATCGAGGAGTACCCTGATGAGGAAGATTTATGAAGACATTGCTCTTCAAGGTCCATCTCAGTGGTCCCAGGTTGACCTCAAAAATGATCCTTTGCCGACATATAAACATGAAAAGCCTCTTGTAATTAGGTCTCCATATGAGTTTTTCGTATTTTCTGTGCTCCAGACATGGTAGATAACATGGCATATCAAACAAATTTGTATGCCAAGCAAAAAAACATAAATAATAATTTTGCAACAGATTCTGAAGAGATCATGAGGTTCATAGGTATTTTGTTGTTCATGGGTATTGCTCCATTACCATCACTCGAAGATTATTGGAAAAGTGCATTTAGGATCCTCCAGGTTGCAGAAGCCATGGGGTCTAAGAGGTTTAGGTTACCTAGACATTTCAATGACAACACAGAAAAGAATAATGACAGATTCCACAAAGTAAGGCCTCTTTACACTGCACTAACTAATGCTTGCTTGAAAGTTCCAGCTACATCCAAGCAATCTATTGATCAAGTCATGGTTGGTTTCAAGGGTAAAATTGCTGGAAACCTAAGGCAGTACATCAAAACCAAACCAGATAAGTGGGGTTTCAAACTTTTTTGTCGTGCAAGTGAAGATGGAATCATACATGATATACTCATGTATCAAGGCACTCCAACTTTTGACAAGAAACTAAACTTCCAATAAGTACAAAGATTGTTCTGAATCTTGCAGAAACTATGAACAAGACCAACACATCAGCAATCTATGCTGACAATTTCTTTTCAAGTCTACCTTTGGTCAAGCTACTAAGAGATAAGTATAACTGCAGATACACTGGAAAGTATGTGAAAATAGATATGGTAAGCCAGATCTGATGCCTGTCAAACAAATGGAAAGGAACAATGTGGACAGGGGCACTTTTAGCTTCAAAAACAATGATGGTGTCCTTGTTGTAAGATGGAAGGACAACAAAGTTGTGACTTTAGTGACAAGTGATGTTGGGGTCAATCCTGTGAGTCTTGTTGAAAGATATAACAGGCTACAAAGAACAAAGACCACTTACAGTGCCCTGCAGCCAAACAAGAACTATAATGCAACATGGGAGGTATTGACAAAAGTAAAAATGTTGGTGCATCTGTTTCAGAACACAAATGAAATCTAAACGTTGGTACATGCGGCTGTTTGCCAATGTTCTTGATCTTACTGTTGAGAATGCATGGCTTCTTTACTGCCGTGATTCTTGAGCACTAAATACAAAGTGTATGGCACTCAAGTATTTCAGGAATGATAACTCTGTCACTGCAAGGTCTAAAGGACAAAAGTTTAGAGGCAGCACCCTAAGAACATCTACAAGACCTTCACAAAGTAATTCACCATGTACTTCCAATGGTGTTAGCATAGTGAAAGCTGTGCAGGGCCAAAGTGCACAAAGGCCTGATGACAGTGTTAGGCTTGACAGAACTCTAAACCACTTGCCACTGCCAGGGAAAAAGCCGTTTAGTTGCAAGTATTGCAGCAACTCGAAGAAATATGTCACATCCTCATTTCAGTGTTCTGTATGCAAAGTAAATCTGTGCATAAAGAGTAATAGAAATTGTTTCAGCGACTATCGTACTATCAATTAGCAATATAGAATACGCCTACCATCCGACTTACGACCGAGTTCGGTTCCGAGAAACCGGTCGTAATTGAAATGGTCGTAAGTCGAACTTTACTAATGAATATCAACAAATCATTTTTGTAATGACTTTATTTTATTGTTTTATTTTGGTATTTCATGTTTTACTTTACTTTTTATGTTGTTAGTACTGCATTTTATACTGTAAGGTTTAGGATAAACACTGTACAACACAAATAGTTGTTTGTTTCCCAGAAATTCGGCATAAAAAAACACGGTCGTAAGTCGAGCAGATCGGAAGTATTCAAGTGGTGGTTTACTAATGTTTGTCAGGAGGAAGGTAGGGTAGTGGTCTGTAGTGCTATCTGTGATTATCCCTGATTTAAGGGGGGCTAGCATATTGGTCCATATGTGGTCTATTATGGTTGCACTTGTCTCAGTGAGCCTAGTTGGTTTAGTTATTGTTGGTATGAGAAGTGTGTTGTTCATATTGTTGATGAAATCAGTTACAGGCTGATCATCTAGTAGGCCAAGGTTGATGTTGAAGTCTCCAGCTAAGAGAAGGTGGTGCTTATTTGTCTGTCTGTTATTAGTGCCTTTAATTTTTCACTGAAATTTGGGATGTTTGTGTGGGGTTACAACCTATACAGATGTGATAGAGTGAATAGGCAAAAGGAGGGGGTTGGCCTGTATATTGCAGTCACTTGTTTGCACAGAACTGTTTAATGCCTCAAATGATGTAGTGAAAGTTTTAGCAGTAAAGGTCGAGAACCAAAACCTAGTCATTGTGGTAGTCTACAAGCCTCCGGATGCAACGTCCCAGCAATTCCAGGAACAGCTGTTAAAAATTGACCACTGTCTGGAAAATCTTCCAGCTCCTGCACCCAACATCTTGCTCCTGGGGGATTTCAACTTAAGGCACCTAAAATGGAGGAATATAGCAAATAATATTGTTGCAGTAATAACACCAGGAGGCAGCTCTGATGAAAACTTACACTCACACAAGCTTTTAAATCTCTGCACAAAATTCAAATTTAAACCAGCAAATAATAGAGCCTTTTAGACTGGAGAATACACTAGAACTCATCTTCACTAACAATGATGATCTGATAAGAAATGGGCACCATATCAAAAACAATATACTCAGATCACAACATAATTGAGGTTCAGACATGTATGCGTGGAGCCCAGACTGACATAAAAGAGACTTTGTCACGAGGGAGCATTCACCAAATTCAAATTCAATAACAAAAACATAAAGTGGGACCAAGTAAACCAAGTCCTAAATGATATAAGCTGGGAAGTTATACTAAGCAACACAGACCCAACTTATGCCTAGAACAGATTAACTTGGTGGCACTCGATGTATGCACAAGGCTTATTCCTCTAAAAAAAGGAGTAAAAGTAAATAGAAAGAGACAGGCGGGTCCCTTTTCAGGCAAAGGGAAAAAAAAAACAGAGCAGCTAAACGAGGTCAATTATCGAAAGCGTAGGGACACTGGAAGAAACAAGCATCGAACTTAAAACTAAAAGGATCTTATAGGGGTTCGGAATCGCGGGGAAAAAACTAAAAGCAAAAAATGAAAATCGAAAGAAACCCAAAGATTTTTTTCCAAAAGCCAAATAAAGTCGAGAACAACGTCCCGATTTGGGGCCCCCACTTAAACAAGAGGGTCCAACAGATGACAGCAAGGAAAGAAATGGGGGTATCAAATCCCCTATGATCTGTTTTTAGCAAGCCGCTAACCAGACTGAGATCGAAGATCAAAAAAATTTTTTATGAGAGCCCCCAAAAAAATTTTGGTTTTAAACCCCAAACCTATCGATGATATCCCGTGCCAAATGACTTCGAAAAGGGATAAATGACATGCCATGCACTCTGCCCCAGGGGCCCGACTCATGGAAACCCCTTTCATCAAGAAATGCAAGAAGCCCCTACCGAGCCTTTTCCCTCCTTGGAGAGGGGCGGGGCACGGGGGGGGTCCCAAAGTTACTAAAAACAACAGACATAGCCCCACTCCACAAAGGGGGCAGTAAAGCAACAGCAAAGAACTACAGACCGATAGCACTAACATCCCATATCATAAAAATCTTTGAAAGGGTCCTAAGAAGCAAGATCACCACCCATCTAGAAACCCATCAGTTACACAACCCAGGGCAACATGGGTTTAGAACAGGTCGCTCCTGTCTGTCTCAACTATTGGATCACTACGACAAGGTCCTAAATGCACTAGAAGACAAAAAGAATGCAGATGTAATATATACAGACTTTGCAAAAGCCTTCGACAAGTGTGACCATGGCGTAATAGGGCACAAAATGCGTGCTAAAGGAATAACAGGAAAAGTCGGTCGATGGATCTATAATTTCCTCACTAACAGAACACACACAGTAGTCGTCAACAGAGTAAAGTCCGAGGCAGCTACGGTGAAAAGCTCTGTTCCACAAGGCACAGTACTCGCTCCCATCTTGTTCCTCATCCTCATATCCGACATAGACAAGGATGTCAGCCACAGCACCGTGTCTTCCTGTGCAGATGACACCCGAATCTGCATGACAGTGTCTTCCATTGCAGACACTGCAAGGCTCCAGGCGGACATCAACCAAATCTTTCAGTGGGCTGCAGAAAACAATATGAAGTTCAACCATGAGAAATTTCAATTACTCAGATATGGTAAACACGAGGAAATTAAATCTTCATCAGAGTACAAAACAAATTCTGGCCACAAAATAGAGCGAAAACACCAACGTCAAAGACCTGGGAGTGATCATGTCGGAGGATCTCACCTTCAAGGACCATAACATTGTATCAATCGCATCTGCTAGAAAAATGACAGGATGGATAATGAGAACCTTCAAAACTAGGGAGGCCAAGCCCATGATGACACTCTTCAGGTCACTTGTTCTATCTAGGCTGGAATATTGCTGCACACTAACAGCACCTTTCAAGGCAGGTGAAATTGCTGACCTAGAAAATGTACAGAGAACCTTCACGGCACGCATAACGGAGATAAAACACCTCAATTACTGGGAGCGCTTGAGGTTCCTAAACCTGTATTCCCTGGAACGCAGGCGGGAGATACATGATTATATACACCTGGAAAATCCTAGAGGGACTAGTACCAAACTTGCACACGAAAATCACTCACTACGAAAGCAAAAGACTTGGCAGACGATGCAACATCCCCCCAATGAAAAGCAGAGGTGTCACTAGCACGTTAAGAGACCATACAATAAGTGTCAGGGGCCCGAGACTGTTCAACTGCCTCCCAGCATACATAAGGGGGATTACCAACAGACCCCTGGCAGTCTTCAAGCTGGCACTGGACAAGCACCTAAAGTCGGTTCCTGACCAGTCAGGCTGTGGCTCGTACGTTGGTTTCGTGCAGCCAGCAGCAACAGCCTGGTTGATCAGGCTCTGATCCACCAGGAGGCCTGGTCACAGACCGGGCCGCGGGGGCGTTGACCCCCCGAACTCTCTCTAGGTAAACTCCAGCTAAAATGGCACTGATTGTTATAGGCGTCCTAAGGTTTTTTACAGTAAAATTAGCAAAAATGTATTCCCTATATTCATCACTAAAGCAAGTGGTGCTAATACAAGATAATTGGTTAGAGTAATAGATTGCAATACCACCCCCAACTTGGTTTGGTCTGCAGTTGTGAATTGCTGTGTATCCTGGTAGAGGGTAGATATCTATTGTGTCCTGTTTAAGCCAGGTCTCAGTAAGAATAATGCAGGAGAAGGGTGTCTTTAGTGATTCAAGGAGTGCCAGGAGGTCATCATAGTGTTTGCTTAAGGACCTGATGTTGTAGTTAAGTACTGATAGACTTTTAGCATTGTTTAGGATAGTGGTGGCTTGTGTTGCTGTGTAATAAAGGCAGTTACTTTCCAATAGGTTTTGATTGGGTGTCAGATTTTGGAGGTTTAGATCAGGGTCAACGTGATCAATCATCTTCCAGGTTTAAATTATGGTTATTTATATCCTGAGTTGTGTGTTGAGTTCTAGTACTGATATCTGTAGTGGTGGGAAGTTTGGACAAGTATATAGCTAGAGTATTTTGGTCATATAGAGTATAGTCACTACTACACATAATGAAGTTGATGTTGTCTATGTGTTGTGCTGGAATGAACTAAAGTACAACTCAACCGAGTACAACACCTCAGAATCTCTCATAACTCGAAGCAGGCGATCCTCACAAGCCAGAATGGGCACTAAATATTTCATCTGTTGATTGTATTGATAATGAATATGCTGTAAATTAAAATAATACATGTTCAATAAGGTATAAACTAGTAATATAAAAATATGTTATGTATGATAATTTATGTAACTGTGCTTATGTATACCTGTACCTGAATAAACTGTGTTTAGGGGTTTAATTATACGAAGCATCAGTCACTGAAGGAAGGATGGTTCTGATGAATATTTCCAACAAAATCTAAAGTTAACACTATGGTAATATTCCTGCCTCACCTTTAACCTCCTTGTTTTTAATCCTACGTCTCGGCTGAGCTGAAGTAAATCACCATACTTCATCTCCTGGAGCTCCTGGCGAGACATTTTGACAGTCTTCATGATACCCCGCAGATAAAACACGAGATAAATATGACAAAATGGGAGGAAGAGCAGCAGCACCTGAGACAAGATGGAGTGTAAACACTTTTTGAATTGTGTATCAAGACTTGCTATTGGTCCACGCCTCACCTCGCCTCTCATTGGCTAATACACAAGCGCCCGCCTAATTCAAAATTAAAAAGAGCGAAATATGTCTTGGGAGCTACTCTAGATGGATTTTCAGTTTGTTTAGTTATGGACTGGTAGAGTTAGGATCATATATACCTACACTGCTTGTGACTTGATAAAGCCCACTGTGTGGGCGAAACGTAGTCAATAAAGGATAACATTATACTGCTTAAGTGTTTATATTTTCATTGTGTCGGTATTTTATACTATTTATTTCCATCAGAGTCTAGGACCTTCGGTAGGATCCTCGGTAGCTTTGAAAAAAGATTGGATGAGTATATGAGTAGACCTTCTGCAGTGTTCCTTCATTCTTATGTTCTTATGTGGGATAACGATGCAGGCGTTTCTTGGCAACGGGTTCAGCTATGTTATAGAAGCCGTTGTTTTGGTTGGAATTGTTGGATGATCCTGGGATTCTTCGGTATTGAATGTTGTCTTCTCTGATGATAAGTCTTGCGTTTCTGTAGTTGATTAAATGGTTGTGTGAATCTCGGTGTTAAACACAGGCATTCCTTGAATCGTCATATCTGCCTGCGCACTTGTTTTCTGATAAACGTATTTGGAGGTCTGGATGTTTCGCCCACGTATAATTTGCTGCAGTCATTACAAGGGATTATGTATACCCCTCTTTCTTCTTCATCGTTTCTACTCCATTCGTCTTCTTGTAGATGAATGGTTCAGAGAACCGACAAGTTGTAAAGTAAAAGGATACAAGTGCAACTAATGTGACATTTTATTGTGGCAACGTTTAGCTCTCCAGGAGCTTTATCAAGCCGTTACGGCTTGATAATGAGAATCTTCAAAACCAGGGATGCCAAGCCCATGATGACACTCTTTTGGTCGCTTGTTCTATCTAGGCTGGAATATTGCTGCACACTAACAGCACCTTTCAGGGCAGGTGAAATTGCTGATCTAGAAAATGCACAGAGAACCTTCACGGTATGCATAACTGTGATAAACCACCTCATTTACTGGGAATGCTTAAAGTTCCTAAACCTGTACAAGTCACTAGAAACTAGCACCTTCCCGAAAGTACTCAAGACAGCAAGGGTTACACCAATACATAAAGGTGGTGACCCTTCAGATGTTAACAACTATAGGCCAATATCAAACTTACCATTGCTATCCAAAATCTTCGAGAAACTGAGGAAATGGTATGATGATACCGACAAGATGTGGAAAAAGACACTTATGTACAGTTCAGGACATTTATTAAAGGAAACGTTTCGCCACGAGTGGCTTCTTCAGTCCTAATACAGATTGAACATTAAAATGGTATAAAATACCGACAGGTTGTTAGGTAAGACACATATGCAACAGTTAGGTATCTTTATTTCGAAACGTTTCGCCTACACAGTAGGCTTCTTCAGTCGAGTACATAAAAGTTGATAGAAGCAGAAGATACTTGAAGACGATGTAATCAGTCCATCACCCTTAAAGTTTCGAAATAAAGATACCTAACTGTTGCATATGTGTCTTACCTAACAACCTGTCGGTATTTTATACCATTTTAATGTTCAATCTGTCTGACACTGCAACACAAGGGTATCTTGGTACAGACCTACAATCAACTTTCGACAACCTCTACTAGTGAGAACGGCTGGATTTGAGAGGGACCTGTCCTCCCAACATCTGAGTTCTTACCTCTCCTAGTGACCTACGTCTCACCTCTTGGCGCTATATAACGCTCGATCCTGTCACTTCATCTCTATATTGTTTCATACCATGGAACAATGCTCTTCTCCAGACTGAGGGACTGACCACCTCAAAACTTTAAGGGTGATGGACTGATTACATCGTCTTCAAGTATCTTCTGCTTCTATCAACTTTTATGTACTCGACTGAAGAAGCCTACTGTGTAGGCGAAACGTTTCGAAATAAAGATACCTAACTGTTGCATATGTGTCTTACCTAACAACAGTCCTAATACAGGCAGGAGTCAGGTGAGGTGACGCGTGGGTAGAGGTGGTAGTAGTAGTAGTAGTAGTAGTAGTAATGGAACTAAGGAGGTGAGGCTAGAGAGGGACCTGCTGGCATCAAGTAACACCAGTTCCCAGGATGGGTAATATCCTCTTGCTTAGTAATTTTGAAATACTGTAACTACCGGATTTTTGCTTTATAGTGTTACTGACAGAAATTAGTGCAGCTTCAATGAATTTTCTCCGTCTTAAGTCGTCTTCTTTAATAACTAGTTTAGCTTCATTGAATTTCATGAGGTGTCCAACATCGTCTCTATGTTGAACACATGCGTTTTTGCGGTCATCATTTCTGCAAGCATTTTTGTGTTCTGCTATTCTAATGTCCAGAGTTCTGGCTGTTTCCCCTACATATACTTTGTCACACCCCCCACATGGTATAGTGTAGATTCCTGCACTTGTGCCAGAATCATGCTTGGGTTTTTGTATCAGGTTCCTAATAGTAGTTGAAGAGCTGGTAGATATTTTAGCCAGATATTTAACCTATCAAATTGAAGAAAAGCCTCCAAGTTACATCGTTTTACCGGTCAGCAACGTTGCCACTAATGTTTCAAACATGTTTGACAGAAAACTGGCTAAAATATCTACCAGCTCTTCAACTACTATTAGGAACCTGATACAAAAACCCAAGCATGATTCTGGCACAAGTGCAGGAATCTACACTATACCATGTGGGGGGTGTGACAAAGTATATGTAGGGGAAACAGCCAGAACTCTGGACATTAGAATAGCAGAACACAAAAGTGCTTGCAGAAATGATGACCGCAAAAACGCATGTGTTCAACATAGAGACGATGTTGGACACCTCATGAAATTCAATGAAGCTAAACTAGTTATTAAAGAAGACGACTTAAGACGGAGAAAATGCATTGAAGCTGCACTAATTTCTGTCAGTAACACTATAAAGCAAAAATCCGGTAGTTACAGTATTTCAAAATTACTAAGCAAGAGGATATTACCCATCCTGGGAACTGGTGTTACTTGATGCCAGCAGGTCCCTCTCTTGCCTCACCTCCTTAGTTTCATTACTACTACTACTACTACTACTGTAATAAAGTTGGTAGAATTACCGACAATATGTAAAGTAAAAGGACACAAGTGCAATAATGTGACATTTATTGGGCAACGTTTCGCTCTCCAGGAGCTTTATCAAGCCATTACAAACAATACATGGACACAGAGGGTATTGTTTGTAATGGCTTGATAAAGCTCCTGGAGAGCGAAACGTTGCCACAATAAATGTCACATTAGTTGCACTTGTGTCCTTTTACTTTACATACTACTACTACTACCACCTCTACCCACGCGTCACCTCACCTGACTCCTGCCACTATATATATAAATGTTTTCTTAGTTTTCTCTGTATTAGGACTGAAGAAGCCACTCGTGGCGAAACGTTTCCTTTAATAAATGTCCTGAACTGTACATAAGTGTCTTTTTCCACTTCGAGAAACTCTTGCACAGGAGACTGTATTCATTTATAACGGCACAAAACATACTCAACCCCTGCCAATTTGGATTCAGGAAAAATAAAAGCACTAATGATGCAATTGTAAAAATGCTAGATCTGCTTTACACAGCATTGGAAAATAAGGAATATCCACCAGGAATTTTTATTGACCTAAGAAAAGCTTTTGACACAGTAGACCACGGCATCCTACTCCACAAACTTGACCATTTTGGTATAAGAGGCTATGCGCTTGCATATTTTAAATCCTACCTTACTAATAGGTATCAGTATGTCACCATTAAAGACACAGCATCATCAACACGGCCACTTGATACTGGAGTTTCGCAAGGAAGTGTCCTTGGACCCTTGCTCTTCTCATTTTACATCAATGATCTTCAAAAACGTATCCAAAACACCTGAAACCCATTCTCTTTGCTGACGACACTACTTATGTCACCCTAAACCTTAATCTTGCCACCCTCAACACCATTGTTATGAGGAGCTGCTCAAAATATCAACTTGGATGACAGCCAATAAACTTACACTTAACACTGACAAAACCTACTATATTATGTTTGGTAGCAGAGTAGGTGCTGCGCAACTAAACATTAAGATCGACTGCACTCTAATTGCCAGACATAATGAGGGCAAATTCCTAGGCCTATACCTCGGCAACAACCTGAATTTCAGCACCCATATCCAACACATATCAAAAAAATTATCCAAAACAGTTGGGATCCTCTGCAAGATACGATACTACGTGCCGCAAAATGCCCTTCTCACACTATACCATTCACTCATTTATCCATACCTCACCTATGCTATTTGTACTTGGGGATCAACTGCAGCAATACACCTAAAGCCAATAATAACTCAAGAAAAAGCCGCAGTAAGAATAATCACTAAATCCCATCCCTGGCAACACCCCCCCCCCACTCTTCATAGATCTAAATTTACTCCCTGTTCTAAACATCCACACTTACTACTGTGCAATCTTCATATACAGGACCTTAAAATCCAATATTAACCTTGACCTATAATGCTTTCTTGATAGTTGTGACAGGACCCACAGGCACAATACCAGACACAAACATCTCTACGACATTCCCCGTGTCCGACTAGACCCCCGAAACTCTCTCCAGGTAAACTCCAGGTAAACCTTTACAAAAATTCAATGTATGTCAAAGGCCCTAAAATCTGGAACACCCTACCTGAAAACTAGAACTGCAGACACATTCACCACCTTCAAAACTGCCGTTAGAAAACATCTTATCTCCCTGATACACCCCGTCAACTAACTACATAAAAACTAGCTGGTGGTTCACACTTACACTCGCTCACTCACCCATTTGATTATAAGCACAGAAATACGTATCTTAATCTTAAAATAATGATTCCTAACTAGTCATAAGTTTGCCTGTGATACTCCAATATAGAAACTATGTATTGTGCCAAAACAAAAGCATTCACATTGCTAAACTCGCAAACTAGTTGTGCAAAGAAAGGTATAAAATACCGACAATATGAAAGTTAAGACACATGTGCAACATCTGGATATCTTTATTGTCTCCTCCACCACGATGCTGTGAACACTAACTCCAAGGCCGAGGGACTGATTACCTCATCTTTTGTATATAGTTCTACTGTCTTCCTATTATGTCCTAGAATCTGTATTGATAAAGCCACTGGATGGCGAAACGTCTACTACAATAAAGATATCCAGATGTTGCACATGTGTCTTAACTTTCATATTGTCGGTATTTTATACCTTTCTTTGCACAACTTGTCAGACACTGCAACATCATGGAATCTTGGTTCAGAGGACATCTACAAGACCTTCTTCACGGCTGCTGCAACTAACCCATCTCTTTGGGAAGGACCTACTTCCACTGGGGAATCCCGCCTACCAGTGACTGACCTCGTCTGCTGCCCGTCCCATTCACTGACGCCTATAAAAAGCGCCAGTCTTCTTGTCTTTGCTCCTGACTCTCCTCCACCACGATGCTGTGAACACTAACTCCAAGGCCGAGGGACTGATTACCTCATCTTTTGTATATAGTTCTACTGTCTTCCTATTATGTCCTAGAATCTGTATTGATAAAGCCACTGGATGGCGAAACGTCTACTACAATAAAGATATCCAGATGTTGCACATGTGTCTTAACTTTCATATTGTCGGTATTTTATACCTTTCTTTGCACAACTTGTCAGACACTGCAACATCATGGAATCTTGGTTCAGAGGACATCTACAAGACCTTCTTCACGGCTGCTGCAACTAACCCATCTCTTTGGGAAGGACCTACTTCCACTGGGGAATCCCGCCTACCAGTGACTGACCTCGTCTGCTGCCCGTCCCATTCACTGACGCCTATAAAAGCGCCATTTCTTCTTGTCTTTGCTCCAGACTCTCCTCCACCACGATGCTGTGAACACTAACTCCAAGGCCGAGGGACTGATTACCTCATCTTTTGTATATAGTTCTACTGTCTTCCTATTATGTCCTAGAATCTGTATTGATAAAGCCACTGGATGGCGAAACGTCTACTACAATAAAGATATCCAGATGTTGCACATGTGTCTTAACTTTCGCAAACTAGTATTTAGTCAGTATTTAGTCACTTAGTATTTAGCCAACTTACTCCACAATTTGTAATAATTTAGGGTTAAGAATTAATCTAAGTTTGCCCGAAATGCCTAGCCATGCTAGGTGTTCTAGTGGCCCCCTCTGTAATTAGTATTTTGAACATCAAAATGGTATACAATACCGACAGGTTGTTAGGTAAGACACATATGCAACAGTTAGACAACTTTATTCCGAAACGTTTCGCCTACACAGTAGGCTTCTTCAGTCGAATACAGAAAGTAGGCAGGAACAGTAGAGATGTGAAGACGATGTAATCAGTCCATCACCCTTAAAGTCGTAGAATTTGAGGTTGTCAGTCCCTCGGCCTTGAGAAGTTCAGTTCCATAGTCAGATAGTTCCTGACTATGGAACTGAACTTCTCAAGGCCGAGGGACTGACAACCTCAAATTCTACGACTTTAAGGGTGATGGACTGATTACATCGTCTTCACATCTCTACTGTTCCTGCCTACTTTCTGTATTCGACTGAAGAAGCCTACTGTGTAGGCGAAACGTTTCGGAATAAAGTTGTCTAACTGTTGCATATGTGTCTTACCTAACAATTAGTATTTTATTACATGTACCTGGAGTTTACCTGGAGAGAGTTCCGGGGGTCAACGCCCCCGCGGCCCGATCTGTGACCAGGCCTCCTGGTGGATCAGAGCCTGATCAACCAGGCTGTTACTGCTGGCTCCACGCAAACCAACGTACGAGACACACAATAACCAAAATCTGTAAATCCCGCATTGTAACCCTTATAGAGAATAAACTTTGATTTGATTTGATTTGATTTGATAGAATGCAGGAGGAAGAGATACAGATTATATACACCTGGAAAATCCTAGAGGGACTAGTACCAAACTTTGCACACGAAAATCACTCCCTATGAAAACAATAGATTCGGCAGGCGGTGCAACATCCCCCCAATGAAAAGCAGGGGTGCCACTAGCACAATAAGAGACAGCACAATAAGTGTCAGAGGCCCAAGACTGTTCAGCTGCCAACCAGCATACATCAAGGGGATTGCCAATAGATCCCTGGCTATCTTCAAGCAGGCACTGGACAGGCATCTAAAGTCAGTACCTGATCAGCCGGGCTGTGGTTCGTACATTGGATTACGTGCGGCCAGCAGTAACAGCCTGGTTGATCCACCATGAGGCCTAGTCACAGACCGGGCCGTGGGGGCGTTGACCCCCGGAACTCTCACCAGGTATACTCCAGGACTATTCTCCGTGTGGCCTTACGCACGTCTGGGGTGCAATTTTTAACCCTACCTCTCTTTCTCAATTCAATTCAATTCAAATTCAAACTTTATTCTCTATAAGTATCACAATGCTGAGTTTACAGAATTTGGTTATTGTGTGGTTTACATGTAGTAAAATAATAATTACAGAGCGTACCACTAGAACGCCTAGCATGGCTAGGCATTTCGGGCAGACTTATATTAAATCTTAGGTTTAAAATGTTACAAAATTATGAGATAATGATAAGTTAGACACATGTGCAACTCTTGGGTATCTTTATTGAGGAAACGTTTCGCCACACAGTGGCTTCATCAGTCCATACGTAGGAGAAACTTGAAGAACAGGAGGAGAATGAGGTAATCAGTCCTCAACCCTTTAGTCGTTGTGTTCAGCCTTTTCAACCCTTAAATGAATACCTTTACAAAAATTAAATGTATGTAAAAGGGCCCCAAAAATCGGGAACACCCTCCCTTTAAAAAAACTTAAAACCCTGTAGACACTTTCATCACCTTCAAAACTCCCATCAAAAAAAACATCTCATCTCCCTGATACCCTTCAAAATTTCATGAATACCCCCTTGGGGGTTTCCCCAATTTCCCACTACTCACCCTTTTTGCCCCTTAAAAAAAAATATCAATCTAAATTCTTAAAATAATGAATCTTAATAGTCAAAAGTGTTTACCCCAAATTACAAAAAACTATGTTATCCCAAAAAAAAAAGGGCATTCACTTTTGTTTAAAACTCACAAATTTGTTTTTTAGTCACTTTGCCTTTTAATTACCAATTACCTCTTAAACCCGAGCCCAGTCACGTAGCCAATACTGTAAAAAACCAAAATTAAGAAAAATCAAACCTGGTGGGGGACTAACAAACTTACAAAAACTTTGACAAAACCTACTTCTTTCATTTTGGGGAAACGAGCTCCCGTGCCCCTCTTAACTAATGAAAACGGATCACCTACACAAAGCTAACAGAAAAAAAATTTTGGGGGAAATTTCCACCTTGAAAAATAGCCCAAAATTTCATAACTTAACAACAAATTTCTAAAAAAAATTTCCCAAGCTTGGCAACATCTATCGAAAAATACGGTACTAATTTCACATTTAAACCCCTCCTGGCCCTTTTCATGTCTTTTTTCCCCCTATCTCCCCAAGGAAATTTATGCACGGGGCTCAACAAAAATTTAACCATCCCCGACCCAAATTTTCCCAACAAAAGGCGCAGTTAGAATAAAAAATTTTTTCCCCCAAAAATTACAGGCAACCCCAACTCCCCAATATTTAAAAAACACTCAACCTTCTAAACCTTTAAAAAACCCTTCCCCTACTTTTTATTGCACCTATTAATACATAGAACACTTAATTTCTGATATTAACCCTCCCCTAAAAACATCTCCTTGCCAATTCAAACAAAACAATGCCAAAAACACAAGGCCAGATCACTTTTTTGGGATGTTCCTCGTGTCCATTCAAGCTATGCAAAAACTCAATGCACAAAAAAAAGGCCCTAAAATCTGGAATTCTTTACCTGAAAATAAAAAAGGGAAAACCACTCCTTTTTTATAAATTCAATTTCTCTTCTCAAAGTTTCCCTTATCACTAAAAACCAAATAAATACTGAATAAACCTGAACCTTATAAATTGAAATTTCCCAAAATGTTACTCACAATTATATACAAAAATTTTAAAAACCTGGGGCCCAAATCAAACTTTGTTTTTTTTTTTTAAATACACAAATTTAACAGAATACTCCTTTCTACTAAATTGAAAAAAGCAATGCTTTGAACCATAGGGCCCTGTCTTTGTAATACCCCTTTGGGTGCTTTATATTTTTATCTGTTTACAATAATGTCTTTTCGCTGATTTCATAAATTGTTTAAATTTAATTTAATTTAAAATTTTTAAGCCGCCCTTTAAAAATGTATGATATAAGTGGTTTTGGCTTTGTGCTCTTCCCTTTTATTTTTTTTTCCTCTGTTTGTATGTAAATTTCAAAATAAAAAAATAAATAAAAAATTTAAATAAATAACAAATAAAAAAAAAATTTTTTAAATATTTTAAATTTAAATTTTTTAAATCAAAAGTCTGCCAAAATTCCCTAGCCATGCTAGGTGTTCTATGGGGACACCCCGTAAATTTTTATTCTACTACATGTAAACCAAAACATTTAAACCCAAAATTTTGTAAAAATAGCATTGTAATCCTTTATAGAAAAAAAAACTTTTAATTGAAATTTAATTGAATGGTTTGATATGCCTGGGAAGGGCCCGCAGGGAAAGGAAAAGGTACAAGCCAATATCTCCTGACGGTCCAGAGGCGAAAACCCCCCCCAAATTTAGGACGGTAGAGTGAAAGGTTTCACCCCAAGTGGCACAAGGCCCCCCCCGGAGAGCAGTCCGTTTCAAAAAGTAAAAAACGTGGGCACCACAGCAGGGAAATGTTCCACCCCTCTCAGGTGTGAGGGACACCACAGGCAGCACGGAGAGTCCTTCATCCCCAAGGCGATATAGATAGGGCCCCCAGGTTTGCGAGTGCCCGACTTGAAGGCTAGTCAGTGCAACGTCCACGGAATGGTTGGGGATGGCGGGGCCCCGGGCAGGGGCCTTTTTAAAAAATTTGGAAAAGGAGCCCAACGCGGGAAAAAGAGGGGGAGTGTGCCCAAGGGGCCCTCTTGCCATGATGCGGATTCCCCTTTTCCCAAAAGCCCATGTGAAATACTGTGGCCCCCGGGCAAAAGGGGGGTAAAAAGCAGGAAGTGTGTGCACGAGGGAGGCCGTTGATCTGCCCCTTCATTGCCCCCGATTCCCAAAAATGGGTGGGAACCCCCTGAAGGGGGGTTTCTCCAACCTTTGGGGGTCCGCAAGAAGCGCAGGAGGAGAGATTGTGTCCGACGAAAAAAAGGGGCACGCAGTGATCGTGGAAGGCAGAGCACAAAAAATCCCCGGGAAGGGTTGGGAATCAGAGGGAAAAGGACCCAAAGGTTGTGGGGGAATGTGATCTAGGACAAAAAACCAGACCTGGTGAAAAGGTGAAAAAGGGTCCCCCGCCAAAAACAGAATGAGCAGGGGGACAAACCCCCCCCCCGTTTTTTACACAGGGAGAGATTTGGAAGAAGGCCCCCAGTTTATGTAGAAGGGGGGGGACCGTGCCAAAACCATCCCTGTAGACGGAGGGAAAGAAGACCCATACGTAACAGAGCGGAAAAATCTTCAAAAAAGAAATTTCAACTTTAAAAAAGGGGGTTCCCCGTTCCTGTAGTGCCGGGCCAAGTGAATGTATCGTTTTCAGGGGCCAGCCAGGGGGGGGGCCGGAGAGTTTGGGGAGGGGGGGGGAAATCTTTCCCCAAGGCCCGGGAAAAGTAAAGCAGGACAGGGGAAAAGCTGGGCCCCGGCTCAAAGGAAGGGAGGGCCCAAAAGTGGGGGGACAGAGGGCGTTCCCAAAATCTGTGAAGAGAGGCACGGGGTGAGTACAAGGGAAAAGGGAGAGGGCCAAAATGATGGATCGTAAACAGTTCCTCGCTGTCCTCACCGACGAGAGAGGGGCTAAACCCCGACTTGCCTCCCAAAGGGTTTCGGGTAGGGGGGGGGGGGATGCCCCCAGCATTTTATGGATGGCTGAATTCTGGAGAATGTCTAAACGATAAAGAGAGGAGGAAGAAGCTGAGTCATACATCTCACTCACATAAGTGAGCTTGCTGCGAACCATAGCTATATAGAACTTATAGAGAAGGTCTCGATCCGCCCCCCACTTGGTGCCAGAGATCCGGTGCATAAGTGCAATGCGACGTGCACACGAGAGGTGGAGGGCCGCTATGTGTTTCTTCCATGTCAAGAATGGTGCATCTAAGGTGACTCCCAACCAACGATGAGAAGAGACCAAAGGGATTGGCGTCTGGTTCAATGAGACTGATGGAAGAGTGGGGAGTCGGCGTCTAGTAAAGCATAAGAGCTTGGACTTAGTGTCACTAACCTCCAAACCCCAGGGGGTGGCCCATGATGTTATGCATTGCAGGCACCCTGAAGTGTTTCCTGTGCTGTCAGTATAGCTGGGGCACTGCACATAAGGGCCACATCATCCGCATATACCAGGGTATGCACTCCCTAGATGGAAGGGAGAGCCGACAATAAGACAGAGAAAAGGAGTGGGCTAAGAACAGATCCCTGGGGCACTCCCCGGTATACAGGACAGGGTGAGGACAAAGCGCCACCCACTGCTACACGAAAGGTCCTCCCTTGCAAAAAGTTGCGCATCCAGTAGAGGGGAGCTCCTGTTAGCCCCATGCGGACCAGCTTGAAAACAATTGCTGTGTGTGATGCAGAGTTAAATGCTCTGTGTAGGTCCAAAAATGCAGCCAAAAGGAACTCCCGGCATTCAAATGAAGTGTGCACAAGCTGTGTAAATTGAAAGCAAAGGGTCGAGGGTGGATCAACCTTCTCGGAAGCCACTCTGGTTTTCAGGCAGGAGGCCATGTTCCTCAATCCATCAAGAGAGACGAGTAACCACCAGTCGTTCCAGCACCTTACCCAAACAGGGCAGTAGAGCAATGGGCCGGTGGCCTGGTGGCTAAAGCTCCCGCTTCACACACGGAGGGCCCGGGTTCGATTCCCGGCGGGTGGAAACATTTCGACACGTTTCCTTACACATGTTGTTCTGTTCACCTAGCAGTAAATAGGTACCTGGGTGTTAGTCGACTGGTGTGGGTCGCATCCTGGGGGACAAGATTAAGGACCCCATTGGAAATAAGTTAGTTCTCGATGACGCACTGACTTTCTTGGGTTATCCTGGGTGGCTAACCCTCCGGGGTTAAAAATCCGAACGAAATCTTATCTTATCTTAAGGAGTCCTGAGGCAGGCTGTAATCAGCAAGGGCCCCATTATAGTTTGTCCAACCAGCCTGGGTGAATTTCCACCGTGAACGGACTGCCGTCACTGGCACTGCTAAGGCTTCATTTGTAGAAGTAAGGATTGGAAGATGGTCACTCCCCATGAAGGGGCCTACAGTAACAGTAGCTGTAGTAAAATATCCACACCCAAGAACGAGGTCTAGGGTAAAAAACTCTCCCGGTATAAGGATCCACTCTAGTCTCCAAACCTGGTGGTGTGAGCAACGAAAGGTGAGATGCGAGGAGGGTTTGGAATAGGGCCCTACCTGTGGGATTTACTGATCCCAAAGAAATGGATGGCTCCCAGAACTGGTGCCTTGCATTAAAGTCTCCTATCACAAACGTAGAACCACGGAGTTGTCCAAAGTAATAGGTAAATTCACTTTGTGTAACCGACCTGCCCGGATTATAGATCAGGAGTATGTTGCACCACTGAGTGCCTAAGGCAACTTTCACAGCCAGAGTTTCCAACACTCCACTCTCATAGGCTTGGAGAGAGAAGGTCGTACTCTGGAGTTGGTTGCGTACAAGAAGAGCTAGGCCACCTCCGCTCCCTGCAAGGCGATCCCTATGGTAAACAGTGAAACCAGGCATCTGAAGAGAATGTTGAGGGCGTAACCATGTCTCAGAGAGACCCACCACCAGTGGCTGTACCTCAGCCAGATACCTCTGAAGGTCTGGAAGCTTCCCCAGTACAGAGCGTGCATTCCAAAGAAGAAAAACAGAGGGGTGAGAAAGGTTCACGTGTGTGAACTAAGCAGCCCAATAAGGCGAGGGAGAACCGAGAGACATGCAGTCACAAAAGAGGTGCCCTGGAGGTAAGAATGTAGCACCTCCTCCACCAGGAGGAGGATAGGATGAAGGAATAAAGCCCAGGCAGGTGAGAGTGAGAAAGCGGGACCTTCAGACATGAAGGGTCCTGGAGTGGAGACAGGCCGAGGCTGGGGTTGAGGAGAATTGGGGGTGGGGGGAGTCGGCTGCGAGACAGGAGGCTCCAGGTCGGGTATGATGTCCATCTGAACTGGGTGGGGCTCTGAGCAATGAGTCGATTTGGGAACTGTACCACCTCGACGGGAGGACGTGTGTTGTGGACGAGGGGGGGCATGTGCAATAATTTCTGCAATGGAAGCCGGGTCCGAGGACACCCTGAGTTGATGTTGCCCCGGGGATGGAGAATCCTCTAAAGGGAAAGAGAGGTCCGCAAGAGCCCCAAACCGATTTGTAACAGGGATATTAACCCTCACAGCTGCGGAGTACAGATGCCCTGGCCGTGTTGGTGTTGGGGAGACTCCCTTAGTGGGGGGCACTGGAGGCGAAGGAGGCAGGGGCTGACGGACTGTGACTGGTTTTACGGACCGCAAGCAGGAGTTACATTCATTGAGCAAACAAGACTGGGCCCTGGCTGGGTTTGCCAAATCAAGAGCCTGGCGATATGCCGGGCAAGACCGGGAGGTAACCTTGTGGTTCCCTTTACAGAAGTAGCACGAAGCCGGGCGGGTACAAATAATGCCGTCTTTAACTACTGGGTGAAACCCGCTGCAGTTCGCACAACTTACCTTACCACGGCAAGACAACTCTCCATGCCCGAAAAGTAAACATTTCCGACACCTGTGTAAAGGAAAAGTATAAGGTAGAACAGGAAATCTTAGATTGCCAAAAGTCACAAATTTCGGGAGAGCACCCGAGAAACATACGCGAACCATACGAGATGGGGTAAGACGATTCGAGAGGCTCCAAATCTCCCGCAAACCTAAGTCGTCACCCCCACTATGAACCAATTCAGAGTGGATCTCCTCATCTGAGAGGGATGTAGAAATCGGTCCAATTCTGCCGTAACAACAGCCAGCGGCAGGAATTGAGGAGCGGACCTCCCAGCAGACAACATTCCACCTACCCAGGACATGAATGGCATTTAGTGGCAAATTTCTAGCCAGAAAAGACTTACGATGGAGCCGGAGCCTTAGGGCTGCACCCCTACCGAGTTGTTGGACGCCCCCATCTATGCAAGCCTTGCCGAAAGGCGATCCACTGATGGCGTTGGTGACGTCCCGTGAGTTGGTGAAGGGCGTACCGCCATCCTTAGGACGCACAAGAACCACCATCACGTCTGGAGTAATGTGAGGAGAAGGAGCATAGTCTGGACAAGTGGTGGGTTGGCGTTTTGGGCTAGACAGGGGCCTGGCACTGTCGTCAACCTCAAGAGCCCGTTTGTTTATCCCAGTAGGGGGCACACTAGCCATATCTTGGTCCGACGGTAGTGAAACAGTTGTCAACTGAGTAGAGACAGGAGGGGGGTCCCTCCCTATGGGGGCGAACGACATCTCAGTCAAACCCCCCATAAATGGGCCACACAACACCGCCTGATGGAGAAGACAATGACAACTCAAGCACACAAGAAAAGAAAGAATGTGAAGCAGAGCCTAAACAGGGCCTACACCACCAATAAACAACTGAGGAACCTTCAGAAGACACGTCCACACTCCACCAATGCCGGCCTAGCTCACACTCGTCAGAAAATCTTGGCCTGTACCTGCGCATTCTTGCTGGCTTCAGGGCGCATTAGGGACATATAATATTCAGTTATTAGTCAGCATCCTTTTACTTTCGTCGACGTTCCTTTTCCTTATCCCAGTAGGGGGCACACTAGCCAGGAAGTAAACACAGTATAATGATCAGACTTCATTCATACGATAAAAGAAAGGACCTAATTAAATCAGCAATTACAATGAAAAATGGAGTGTACATAAATGAGTGTCTAACAAAAAAACGTCAAAACCTTCTGTTCAGGCTGAGAAAACTTAAACAGGAAAACAAAATACATCAGTGTTTCACGTGAGATGGGAAAATACTAGTAAGGAAAACATCAACAGGACAACAATATACCATCTCAAACGAACATGATTTCTCTACCTTCCTTAGAAAAGCTGACATTTCTGTAACAGATTAGATAAGTGCCCTTAATACATATATACGTGTGGTGCATATAGTGTACGTTACTATTATATTGTACATTATTATTTTTATTATTTTTCATCACTAGCTAATGCCAACTACCTCCAATACTCTATACTTCTTTCTTACTGCTATTAATTGCTCATAATTTTAAATTACAAGTCAAATCTTACTCCAAATTAATAATATTCATTTTTCTTACCTGTCCATTTAATTTTGTTTATCACTACTTGTTTTTTAGTCACTTTTCATTGTGTATGCAATTAGTGTATATTACAATTACTTTTTGCAAGTACCAAAACTATCTTTTGCTAGCTAGTACCAACTACCTCATTTTTTTTACTTTTATTGTGCAATAAACTGCTAAATTTATCTAATATTACAAATCAGATCTTACTCCTAAACCAATATTATTTCATAGTGACCATCTGTCCATTTAACTTTGTTTACCATTACTTAATTTTAGTCCCTTATATATTTTCTCCTTTATTTTAGCTTTATATAACTACCCTAGTTTATACATTCACAATTGTTAAAATAATCAAGGTGCTATTCTCAGGTGCTAAAGTAGAACAAGTTCACAATTTTGCCATTATATTCCAAAACTCATTTATTTTATAGTACTACCTACTATCATATTCCCAAGCTCCATTATTTGATCATCACTTTATTTGTACTAGTCCCTTTTATATTGTCTCCTTTATTTTAGCTTAAAAAAAAAAAACTACCTTAGCTCATTATTTTACATTTGTTAAATAATTCAGGTGCTATTTTTTTTAGCTTAAAGGGGGACAAAATTTACTCTGTTTTATATTTAAATTTCTACCTATAGATTCACTACAAATCTTATGTTTACAAGCATTGACCCTGATCCCAAACTCTTATTTAATGATTTAAAATTTGAATAAAAACGGTTTTTTTTTTTTATTTTTTTTTAAAAAACCAACAATATACAATAGACAAAGGAAAAAATTAAAGAGGGAAATAAAATAAAACAAAAAACTAAAAAAAAATTACTTTTGATTTTGGGGAAACTTTAAAAAGAAAAAACATTTTAAAAAAAAATATGACCACCATTCCCTACATAAAAAAATCATTTACCGAAGCTTAAAATTTTTTAAAATTTAGCTACTGTGGATAATTTAAACTTTGCAAAAAACATGAAAAACCTATATTAACTTTTCCCTTAAAATTAATCACCCTTGCTCTTAATTTACACTAGAAAATAAAAATACAAGTATATAAAGGCATTTTAAATTCAAAGAACATTCCACAATTAATAATTTACCAAACCCTTTAAGCCTGTATTTCATTGTATATTTTAATTTGTCTAATCAAAAAGAAAATTTTCCCACATTCCCCTAACCTTTATTTTTTGGTGTCCCCAAAAATAAAACCCGTTTTTTATTTACCTTTAAAGAAAAAAAAAGAACAAAAAAAAAGGAAAAACCCCTTCTTCATTCAAAATCAGCCCTTCAATTTACCATTGGTAATACATATAAATAAGTATATAAAGTATGTTGTCTAATTGAACACAATCACTTACAACGTAGTTATAATATTACGTCAACTCTACCACGAATAATTCTTCCATTCTTACAACTTAAAGGTTCGTAAAACTTTAAATACATACATAGTATTACCCCCATTTTAGAAAAATTAAAAAGAAAAACAATAAAAAAATATATAAAAAACACACTTTTGCTTTATTGGCCCCAAAAATCAATTGTCTTACAAAAATACATTGTAAATTAAAAACTAAAAACATAAAAAAGCCATTTTGAACTTTTACACAAGGTATAAAAATTCTTTAAATGCGCATAAAAAAATATGTTTTTAAAATATATTAAAAATGTTCATGAAAAAAACCCCTTTAAAAGGTATTTTAAAAAGGGAAAGTAAACATACTACAATCCCTCCCTATACATAAATTTTATATATACATACCCCAAACTTACATACATACCCCAAAACAACATACATACACAAAACAAAATTTACATAAAAATTTAACACATTCCAACAAAATGCATTTTACCCCCAAAACAAAACACATAATAGTTATAAGTCGAAAAATTCCCAAAATTTAAAAACCTGTATTGTATTTGGGACAAAACTCGGAAAAAATAATTTTAAAAATTTGCCCCCCGGGACTTACCATATAACATTCATAAAAAAATTTTAAATGCTACCGCCCATTTTTTGGAAACCCGGCCCAAATTTCATCCCCCTTACCTCCCTTTAAAACCCCCCGAAAAACCCCGTAAAGGGGAAAATTCCTAAAACCCCCTAAATTAAACCCCTCCCCCATCTCCCCCATAAAACCCCCTTTTTCCCCTTTTTTGTCCTAAAAAAAGGGTTGCTTTTAAATGCATTAATTTCTTTCCACGTTCCCCTCCTCTCATACCCCAAGTCATAAAAATTTTTAAAATTTCTGTAATTTATACCCTACCGCATTCTCTCCATCTGATTCCCCCACCTATGCCCAAAAGTTTAAAAAACCCTCAACCCCTCCCAAACCCCCCCTCCCACAAACCCTGATTCCCTTTTAACCCCCCAAAACCCTTATTAGTTCAATCATTCGAAAAAAATTACATTTATAGGGAAAAACTTCTCCCCCCCAAAAACAAGCCTTGCAAAATCCATCCCCCCTTTATTCTTTATGGAAAAAAACCCTTTCCAGTGGTAAGATCCCATGAAAAAATTTTCTATACTTTAAACTTCTCGTACTTTGGGTTTTAAACTTTAATTTTTTTAAAAACCCCCCCAGATATTACGCCAATCATACACCCGGTTAAACCCTTCTACCACTGCTACCACTGCCTTCCCTTTCCACCCCATAAAAGGTTTTCCCCCAATTTTAAATTGTAAAGGGATCGTCATTTTTATGATGACCCGTAACATTGCCTCACCTATTATGAACTCCCTACCCACCCCACCGTTGCATATCCGGGACGTATTTTATGAAGTCCCCCTTTCCCTCGCCCCCCCCCCCGCTTATAACTACGTTTAAAATTTACCACACTCATAATCCTCTTTTAAAACAGCTATAAGACCCAGCCCTCCAGGGCCCAAAGGGGGGGAGTGTGAAAACCCGCTCTACCAAACCATTGGGGCTTCCGAAAAATCCCCCAAATGAATCAAAAAACCCGCGCTTTTGAAACCCCTTTGTATTTTCCACTAGGGAAGTATCGGATATATTGCTGCTAATGCCAAAATTTTAACTATAAATTTAGGACTTTCGTTGTAATTACTCTTTGATGCAAAGTTAAGTGTGCAGCTCGAAAACCATTTAAGGGCGTTTTCGTACCCCATCTACAAAGGGCACTGAATTTATTTGTTGTGCTAACTTGATATCACTTACATAAACGATCCCAAATATCAGTAATTGGTCCCCCTTTTTCCCCCTTTTTCAACTACTTCACTTTTCCTCATTTTAACCCTATCCCCAAAGATTCATATACTTCGTTTTTCCTTTTTAAATTGAAAGGGCAAAAAGGGCCTTTTAAAAAAACATTTACTAATTTTTCCCAAACCCGAGGCAAACCCCTGTTACCATTTTACAAAAAATCGTTGGGGTCATAAAACAAAACCCCAAAAATGCCACCCCCCCCACCCCTTTCTTTCACCTACCCCCAATTTTTTGGGCCTGCCAAAAAAATTTTAAGGGGACCCTAATTTTTCTTTTTTTAAAAAGGGATCCCTGTAAAAACCCACCCCCCCCCAAAAAAATTTTTGGAAAAAAACCCCCCCACCCCCAATTTTTTTTTCCAAAAAACCCTTTTTTTAACCTGCCCGCCAAAAGGGACCCCCAAAATTTTAATTTGGTCCCTTATTTTATTTTCCCAAACCCTGTTTATTCTTTCCAAAAAATTTTTCCTTTCTTATAAGCCCCCCCAAAATTTAACCAAAACCCCCCATAATTTTAAACCTTTTTTCTTTTAAACACAAAAACCCCAAAGCCCGTCTTCCCCCCTTTCCCGGGACCCCAAAAGGTTTTTTGGAAAAAATTTCCCCAAATTTTTTTTCTTTTAAAATTTTTAAAAATTTTAAATTAAACATGGGCCCCAATCAATTTTGGGGGTCCCTTTACCAAAAACGCCAAACCCTTCCCTGTTTCCCCTCCCGATCCCCTTAAAAGGAAATTTTAAAAAAAATCTTTAAAAAATTTTTGAAAACCCTTTCCAATTTTGAAGAAAAATTTCATTTTCCCCCCCACAATTTTTTATTTTAATTCCCCAAAATTTTTCCAATTCCCACCTCCCTTATCCCCCTTCCCCCCCCCCCCCCCCCCCCAAACCCAACCGAAACCTTCAACCCCAAAACCCCCAAATTGGGTTTGGTTCGTTTTTTTTTTTCCCAACACCACACCCGGGGGCCGATCCCACCCTCCCTAAATCCCGCCCCTTAACCCTTTTCCCCTTCAAACCTCCTTTTTGAAATTTTCCAAATTTTTTTCCTTTCCTTTCAATTTTTAATAAAAATAAAGGCCATTTCCCCAAAAATTAATGATTTAAACCCTTTAAACAAAACCCTCAGAAACCGGGTTTTTCCTTAAATTATTTCTTTCAAAAAAGGGTTTAAAGGCTTTTTTGGGGGCTAACAGTCCCCGCCTTGCCCTCTTTTTTTAAAAAACCAAATTTAATGAAATTTTCCCTCTTTAATTTATTTTTAAGGGTTTGTTTAGTTTATTGTTTCCCCCCCCCAAATTAAACCCAGGGCCCAAACCTTCCCCGGTCCCCTTCAAACCACTAAACATCCCACATTTGCCCAAAGACAAAAACTATCCTTTCCCTTTTAATAACTTTAAAATTCAATTTCCAAATAAATGGCCCCCTCCGAGGCACACCCTCAATATCCAATCTTTTTTCCACCCCTCTATTTTGGGGAAAAAACCAATCTATCACATCCACCCCCCGCCACAGTAACCCACAAGGCACGAAACTTTTGGGTTTAAACCCTCGCCGCAAAACCCTTTTTTAATGAAGGTATGCTCTCCCAACCCTCCCCCCCCACACACCCTTTAACCCACCCCGGTCAAAAATATCCCCAATCCCCAAAACAAACCCCGCACCTCTGGGTTTCCAAACATCTTTACGACTTTAATACGCATTTCCCCAATCCCCGCCTATTATTGAAAATTTGGGGAAAACCCCCCGAAAAAAATTTAGCCCCAAGCATTTCCCAAAACAAATTTGGGTTTTAATACTCACGTCACCCTCACCCCGGACCATATACAATACTAAACTAAGGGGAAACCCCCCCCAAAGTTCCATCCACCCTAATTACCCTCCCCTCCCCCCCTTTTACTAAGCCTTACTATAAACGGGTGTTTCCTTTTTTCCAAAAAGGCAAACCCCCCCTTTTTAAAAGTGTCGCATGTTCCGTACACATTATAACCCACTCTACCAACTTTATAAACCCGGGCCCAAAATTTTGGGTTTCCCGTAAGAATACCCCCCCTCCAAAACCCAAATGCACCAAATACCCCTTTAAACCACTTAAACTTCCTCTCAGCTCTCAACCCGTTTAAAATTTTTTAGTAAAACACTTGAATTCAACAAATGGGTTTTCCCTTTTGGGCCCCGGCTTGAATTTACCCCCGTTCGTTTTGCCAAAACCTCTGTCCCCCCCCCCTTTTTTGGGAATTTACCTTTTGGGAATCCCTTGTTTCCCTTGGGGTTCCCCTTTCCCCCCCCTTCCCCGTACCCCCACCCCAAAACTTTTTTCCCCGGGCGTTGGGCAGGAGTTAGGGACATCATCAGAATCCCATGATGCTGCAGTCCCCTTTGTGTCCCGCCCCCCACCCGCATTTTTTTACATCTGAAAACACCGTCCTGATGCCCCCCACCCCTACTGCATTTCACCTTCAAAACCCGTTTGACTCTCTCGTCGACCCAAACCCTCATCTTTTGCCATACCCTCATTTCCCCGCCTTCCCCAGAATGAGCCTGGGTTTTTCCACCCCCATCTAGGACCGATTCCCCTTTAAAAAAGTCATCCAACGGGCCCTTTTCCCAAAGACGCCGCCACTTCCCTTTACCCTTTTTTGGTTGTCTCTCCCCAAAAACCTTATGTAGTCCCAAAGATGAGATTCTCCTTTTTGCGTTACAACTGGGGGATTCAAGGGCCCCTTTTTTTTTGTTTACCTCCCACTCCTTTACAAAACCCTTGTTGGGGCGGTGTAGCAAAAAGGGGTGGGTTTTCGTCATTCCAACCTCGTCCACCTGGCTGCTGTTTGGGTGTGTTGCTGTTGTGCTGTTTTCTGTTGCTGCTTTTGTGTTGTGCTGTTGGGCCCTTGCTGTTGTGCGGGGGCCCCCTTCGTTTTTTCCCCACTGCGCCCCGGGTTTGGTCATATGACCCCCCAAAAAAGGGCCCAAAACGTACGTTGTTGCCCCCCATACGTTACATAGAATTTTAGTCCTTAATTTTTTTCAACACAATTAGAAGGAAAAAGGGTGCCCAAGAGTCATTTTAACTTTTATCGCGCCCTTTCCCGCGCAAAACCCGCATTTCGGGGCCAGTTTGCCCATCTCCCTGCTGTGGCTACGTGGGGCCGTCCCATAAGTACCCGTTCACTTTGGGAATTTCAAAATCAGTCGCTCAAAAAAGGGAAATTCCCCGGGTTTTCACCCAGGGGTAATGGGCGAGATACCTTTATGAAGTTTTTCACCGGCACAAACTGTATTAACTGTATGTGGGTTTTCCCGAAAATTGTCGACCACTGCCTCGTAGACTTTTGCAGACGTCATCTTAACGAAGATTCCTTTTTCTTTTCCCTTTAATGCGACACCACATATTCCCCATTTGCTATTTCCATAGGTATCCCCGAATGATGCTGGGAATAAAAAAATTTCCCTGTTGGGGTCTTGTGACAGCACCCGGATCATCTCAATGCAGACCCGTGTTTTATTCTTTTTCTGCTAATTTTTAGCGCCCTTTTTGGGGGAAGGAAATTTTTAAAATTTCCCCAAAACCCCGCTAGGGGCAGTCAATCAGGAAACTGCGCAAAAAAAAAACTCAAAAAGGAGGTCTGCGCAGCTCCCCCACCCCGGTCGGAGGCGATGGGGGGCAAAGAAAACAAACCGGGTTTCTGTTATTACTACATGCAGAAATTCAAAAAAAAGGGACTTCTCAGAGCCAACAAAACAAAAAAATCTTTAACTACAAAAATTTAGATCTTTTAAAAAAAAACCTTCCCCCCCCCCCCCACCCCCCCCTTCCCCCCCCCCCTTCCCCGCCCCCCCCCCCCCTCATAAACCCCCCCTTTTTTTTCCGGCCCCCAAACCCCCCCCAAAGTTTCAGATGTTTTTTTAAAGCCAAAATTCCCTGTTACAAACCCAAAACCCAATTTTTTTTAAACCAAAAAAGTAGGCCAGCCAACAAAGGGGGTGGCCCCAGCCATATAAATTTCTCAGACCAAAAATAGAAAGTATCACTAATCTTGCACAAAAAGATGAACATGGGGGGGAAAATTAATAGGGCCCAAATTTTAAATCCAAATACCTTTCAAAAAACCCCTCACATTGATAAACATTACAGGAAATTCCACAGTCAAAAAATTAGCCAATTTAGTAAAACCTAGGAAGTTTGATAAATGATGCACGCATGAAAAAAAAGAACTTTCTACTTCAGGGGACTTCAATTTTAAATCTCCTGCAAGACCCGGACCCACACGTTACTGAATTTACCCAAAAACACAATTTAGTAACCCCGTAAAAAGTTGGCTAAAACCACAAAAGTAACAAAACCCCCAAAGAGTTACCCCCGGGAAGCCCAGGTTTCCCCCCAATTGACCCACACCTTGGGGCCCCCCAACCCCCCATATTCCCCCCCCCTTTAAAATCCGGCATAATTACCCGATAATTTCCACGACCCTACCCCACTTTCCTTTATAACAAATCTTGGGAAAATTACCCCAAGACCTCTAAAGTCACCTTCAGACTTCCAAAAGGCAGCCCTTAATAACTTTACAACAGCAGTAGCAAACATTTTATGGCCCACTGAGCCAGAAATCAATACAGATATTGACGAATGATTAATTTAATTTTCTAAAAAAGACCCAATACCTTTTATAACAAGCCCCCCCTAAAAAAATAAGCAGATGAAGTAAGGACTGAAAAGTCCTGGGGGTAACACCCAGCATTCTTTAAAAACCTAAATACAAAACCCCCAAAAATGAAAAAAAAGTACGGGAAAGGGTCACATAACCCGAGACCAAAAAAAAACGTTACTCGGGGCCCAAACCCCAACCAGCCCGATAAAAAGGGCAAAAAAAAATTTTTTATGAGAAAAGATTATCCAACTTCGGGGTATAAAAAAGACTGGGAAAACCCCATCAAAGGAAAATTTTGGGAACAAAAAAGATTACGAAATAGCGAAATAAAATTAGCAAAAAACAGATGGAAACCCCCAAATCCCACCCAACCAAAAAAACAGCAAAAAGAAATCAATGATTTCTTCTCCACTATAGGACAAAACCTTGCCCAAAAAAAATCCCAAGCTTTAGATACCCCAAACCCAAAAGACTACCCCCAAACCCGGGAACTACCCCGAACACATGTTCCTAGCTCCCCTAACCCATACCCAAGTTCCTTATTATCAACGCACTAAAAAACAAGGGAGGGGATTTAATATACCTTTTCCCCCTTTTTTATTTCAAAAAAAATGTCAAATTTCTAAACACCCAAACATTGCAAAAATTTTAACAAATTTCCCTTGGGAAACCTCCACCCCTTTCCCCACAGTACTCAAAATAGCAAAAGGGGCACCCCGATCCCAAAGGAGGACCCCAAAAAGAGTTGAAAAAATTTTAGGCCCAAAATCCCAAAAATTAAAACCCCCCTCTCAAAATCTTCGGGAAAAAATTTAAATTTATAAAAGAATTACTTTTACCTTATTCCCAAAAAATACTCAACCCCTGCCCAAATTTTGGAAATTTAGGCCTAATAAAATAATAGGGGATTTCTATTTTACACATGCAGAACCTATATACACTGCAATTTGAGAAAAAAAAGGTTCCCCCTGGGGAAACTTTTATTGAAATTAAGTAAAGGGTTTTGATACAGTTGACCCCTTTACTTGCTCCCCGTAAAATTGTCAAACTATGGTATTTAAAAGGGGAACTCCCTCAAAATACCTCCCAAATCATATCGCAAAGAAGCCCAAAAAAAGTGTACGCAAAAAGGGGCAAACTCTTCTGCAAAAAAACCCCAATTTTCAGTTGGGGGTCCCACCCGGGGGAAGGTCCTTGGGCCCTTTTTTTTTCTCCTATACAAAAAATGACCTACAAAAGCTTTTGCAATTACTCAAACCCACACTATTTGCTGATGACACAAAATTACGTCTTTCCCCCCCCGAGCCCAGTCACGTAGCCAATACTGTAAATTTCCGAATTACAGAAAAAATCTACCTGGTTTAGTACTAACAAAATTACACTAAAAAATTTGACAAAACCTTTTTCATTCAGTTTGGTAACGGGGCTACAGATGTCCCTCTAACATAATGTTTAAACGGATCACCTATCACAAAGCTAACAGGGGGAAAATTCTTGGGAATCCACCTTGATAATAGACTCAAATTTCATAACAATTACAACAAATTTCTAAGAAAATTTCCAAGACTGTAGGCATACTATCGAAGATACGGTACTATGCTCCACAGTCAGCCCTCCTGGCCCTATATCACTCTCTTATTTACCCCTATCTCACCTATGGAATTTGTGCAGGGGCTCAACAACAAGTAACCATCTCAGACCACTAATTACCCAAACAAAAGGCTGCAGTTAGAATGATAACAAATTCTCACTACAGGCAGCACACTCCACCAATATTCAATACACTCAACCTACTCACCATACAAAACATCCATACTTTTTTACTGCACCTATTTAATACATAGAACACTCAACTCTGATATTAACCCTCCCCCCAAACATCTCCTTGCCAACCCCAACAGAACACATGACCATAACACAAGGCACAGATCACTCTTTGATATTCCTCGTGTCCATCTCACGCTATGCAAAACTCAATGCACATAAAAGGCCCTAAAATCTGGAATTCATTACCAGTAAAAATAAAAGAAACCCCTACCTGTTTATAAATTCAAGTCTCTTCTCAAAGATCACTTACTCACCCAAAACCAAATAAATACTGAATAAACTGAACCTTATAAATTGTATATCTTAAATGTTTCTCACAATTATATCACATAAAAAGTTAAACCTAAACCCCAAACTAACTTTATTATTTTTTAAATACACTACCAACAGAATACTCCATTCTACTGAATTTACAACAATGCATGCAACCATATGACCTGTCTTTGTAATACTCACTTGTGCTTTATAGCAATCTGTTTACATTAATGTTTTTCACTGATTTCATCATTGCTTAGTTAATCTTAAGTTAATTTTAAGCCAGCCCGTAATGCTATGCATAGTATAAGTGGGTTTGGCATGGGTGCTCTTATCTGTATTTTTTTGTACCTCTGTATGTGTGCTCAAATTATAAATAAATAAATAAATAAAATAAATAAACTCTGGAAAGCAGGGCTCGATACGGCGTATGCTTTCAGTGGCCCTATAAACCCCAACAACAACACCTGTCATTTTGGGTAGCTTTAAAAATAATAAGTTTAAAAAAATTTACAATTGTGAAGGGTATATGATTTAAAAAGCCCTGCCCAAATGGGCCCAGTAGGCCCTTGAAGGGGCCATGAAGGGCTCTTAATCCAGGGAAATGGGACTGCCCCCCCTTTTTCCTTTGGGATCGAATCTGACTTCAATTATCTCTGATGGGGGATTTTGATCTCTAAAGGGGTTTTAATCTGCTCCCGTTTTTCCCTTACCCCCTCAAGGAAGGTTCCTTGAAAGATGGTGAGGGGCCTCTTTAACCCTGAATTGAGCAAGAAACCTTTTATTATTCTTCCCCCCCCCACAGGCGCTGTAAAAATCCCCCCAAATCCTTGGATCAAGCCGGATTGCCTTCCCTTTCCCCCGGCACTGTATAACCATGGGTTTAGTCTTCCCATGAATGTAATGATGATAATGTATGGCTAAAGTGTTTCGTGCTTCCCATGAATGTAATAAAAATAACAATCTTACGTGATGGCTTTCATACAAAATAGAAGTTCACTTTATCATTACAGTGGACCCCCGCCTTACGATATTAATCCGTTCCTGAGAGCTCATCGCAAGCCGAAATAAGGCGAATTAATTTTCCCCATAAGAAACAATGGAAATCAAATTAATCCGTTCCTGACACCCCAAAGTATGAAATTAATTTTAATACACACAAATATTAATTTTAATACGCACAAACTGAAGAAGACATGTACAATTACTGCTCTACTAAGAATAGAATAAATGACACTTAGCTTTATTGAAGATCTGGTGATGATTGATGGGATGGGAGGACGGGAGAGTGTTGATGGTCTTAGTGTTTAGAAGGGGAATCCCCTTCCATTAGGACTTGAGGTAGTAAGTCCTTTTCCGGGGTTACTTCCCTTCTTCTTTTAATGCCACTAGGACCAGCTTGAGAGTAACTGGACCTCTGTCGCACAACATATCTGTCCATAGAGCTCTGTACCTCCCATTCCTTTAAGACTTTCCTAAAATGGGCCATAACATTGTCATTGTACAGGTTGCCAACACGGCTTGCAGTAGCTGTGTCAGGGTGATTTTCAACCGTAAAGGTTTGCAGTTCAACCCACTTTGCACACATTTCCTTGATCTTTGAAGTAGGCAACTTCCTCAGTTTCTCTCTCCCCTCCTCTGAAGCAGTTTCTTCAGGTCTGCCCTCTTGCTGTTGAAGATGATCTTGCAGCTCATCAGTGGTTAGTTCTTCATTGTCCTCCTCCACCAACTCTTCCACATCCTCCCCACTAACCTCCAACCCCCAAAACTTCCCCAATGCCACAATGGATTCCACAACTGGCATATGCTTCTCAGGGTTAGCCTCAAACCCTTCAAAATCCCTTTCTTCTACACATTCTGGCCACAGTTTCTTCCAAGCAGAGTTTAATTAAGGTCCTCTTAGTCACTCCCTCCCAAGCCTTACCTATAATGTTTACACAACTGAGGATGCTAAAGTGATCTTTCCAAAACTCTCTTAGAGTCAATTGAGTGTCGGAGGTCACTTCAAAGCACTTTTGAAACATAGCTTTTGTGAAGAATTTTTTGAAGTTTGAAATGACCTGCTGGTCCATGGGCTGCAGGAGAGGAGTGGTATTAGGAGGCAAAAGCTTGACCTTAATGAAGCTCATGTCCCCGGAAAGTCACTCTGCCAAGTCTGAAGGATGACCAGGGGCATTGTCTAATACCAGGAGGCACTTAAGGTCCAATTTCTTTTCCATTAGGTAATTTTTCACATTGGGGGCAAATGCATGGTGTAACCAGTCATAGAAAAAATCCTTAGTGACCCACCTTGTTTGCCCTCCACAGCACACACAAATTAGCCTTGAGGACATTGTTTTGCCTGAACGCTCTGGGAGTTTCAGAGTGATACACCAATAAAGGCTTCACTTTGCAATCACCACTAGCATTAGCACACATCAGAAGAGTAAGCCTGTCTTTCATAGGCTTATGTCCTGGGAGTGCCTTTTCCTCCTGACTAATGTAGGTCCTGCTTGGCAATTTCTTCCAAAACAGGCCTGTTTCGTCACAATTAAACTCTTGTTCAGGTTTCAATTCTTCACTGTCTATGTACTCCTTGAATTCCTACACATATTTTTCAGCCGCTTTTTGGTCCGAACTGGCAGCCTCACCATGCCTTATCACACTATGTATGCCACTACGATTCTTAAATCTCTCAAACCAACCTTTGCTGGCCTTAAATTCACTCACATCACCACTAGTTGCAGGCATTTTTCTAATTAAATCGTCATGCAACTTCCTAGCCTTTTCACATATGATCGCTTGAGAGATGCTATCTCCTACTATCTGTTTTTCATTTATCCACACCAATAACAGTCTCTCAACATCTTCTATCACTTGCGACCTCTGTTTTGAAAACAAACTTGCACCTTTTGCAAGAACAGCTTCCTTGATTACCATTTTGATGGCCAAGATAGTAGCGATGGTTGATTGGGGTTTGGTATACAACCTGGCCAGCTCAGAAACACGCACTCCACTTTCGTACTTAGCTGTTATCTCTTTCTTCATTTCCATAATAATTTTCACCCTTTTTACCACAGGGTTGGTACTAGAAGCTTTCTTGGGGCCCATGGTGACTTATTTTGCAGCTACAAGCACTAAAAACACTGTGATAATATGAAATGTACTGAATGTATGCTTAGATGTGACCACACTGGCTGACTTGTAAACACTGACATGCATGGGGCAGCTGAGGCCACACGTGGGACGCGTCCCAGATGAATCATGTGAGGCGAGTTTTTTATCGTGAGGCGAGGCAAAATTTTTGCGTTCAAATGCTTCGTATGGTAGATTTAACTTAACACAATGCGTTCGCAAGACGGGGGTCCACTGTATATTTTATAATTCGCTTCATATTAATCTAAGTCTTGCTTCTTGACTTCATGGTTTTATCATAGATTAAATTCTACATAATTTATTATATAAAACCATTGTATAATTTTATAATTATGTATGAAACCTAAGTAATACTTGTAAGTGTTATTACTTTTCACATTGTCAAATTACTTACTTGTTTTAACTTTTAAATTAAGCAATGATTATCACAAGGACCCCAGTGAAAATAAGTTACTTTGTCTGACTTTTTTTGGGTTATCCTAGGTAATCCACACATATGTTCCTATGTATGATAAGCTATGTAACTGTATTTATATGTACCTGTACCTGAATGAACTTATTGTAAATGTTTCATCACTTGTGGGGAAATATTTACATTTCCACAATAAATGTCTAGAACTGTAAAAATACCATACCACAGGTGGGGTTTGAACCTGTTGTCAGAGTTTTGAGACTCTCTGACTGCAGGTTCAAACCCCACCCGTGGTATGGTTTGTTTGCAATTGTGTCATTACGATTTTGTGAATCAAGTCATCTTGAACTGTACATAAACATCTTTATCTTCATACTGTTGGTATCACCACACCTTTCCAATCATATAGTACTGTATTTCACAAATAACCCACACTCAAAGAGAGGAAACTTTAAACAACATTTCAGTTCATCCTGAGCCATTATCAAGTTGGTTTAAAAACACAAGTGAGCAAACACTAGGTCATATTTATTTAACTCTTAAATTGTCCAAACGTAGATCTACATTCACTCGCATGGCACTCCAAATATTTTGAAAAATAAAATTTTTTTTTTCTTTTAAAATGAAGAGCACATTTTTCTATATGTTATAGGATTAAAAAAATTTTTTAGGGTCAGTACTTACCAAGATATACGACTGTAAAGTTGGCTCTGGATGCTCACCTATCGGCAACATCGATTCCTGCCGCTTGTAGAAGTGTTGCCGATATACCTTTTTTCTCGTTTTTATTATAATTTATATATTTTTTATGTTCTGATAATTACAGTTTATAATAGTTCTTGTAATTTTATAGCCAATCTTTGTTCTGATACTAATATTAGGTACTGAAATAGTGCTCAAATAGTCACAATCACATTGACAGGTGAACATTTACACCTGCTTGGGTTATTTACTATTGTCTAGAAATATATACAAAGTATTTATAGGTCCCAGCAACGTTTTAGATACCCTGGCATAAACCTTGAAGCATGCTGTTATGAAAGGCATCCCTATACTGTTGACAGCCCAGTGACATTTGATAAATGCCCACTGCTCCAGCTAACCCTCACTGTATTTGTTATCACTGTTACACACAAACATGTCTTGTCTCTCTGTCTATTTATCTGTCTATCTATCTGTCTGCCTGTCTATCTGTCTCTGTCTGCCTGCCTGTCTGTCTATCTGTCTCTGCTTATCTGTCTTTCTGTCTGCCTAGAGTATATGTATATCACACTCCTTGAAGAATGGTGTTATGACATCTGTTATCAGATCGGTGACATTTGATAAATGGGTGCTCGGGGAACCCTGGCTTTATTTGTTTTCACTGATACACACAAACATGTTTCTGTCTATCTGTCTGTCTGTCTATCTATCTATCTGTCTGTCTGTCTGTCTGTCTGTCTGTCTTTGCCTGGAATTTTTGGATTATCCGAGGTAATTTACACAATGTTTAATAACTAAGTCCGATAACATTCTTCTTTGCAAATATACAGGGTCTAAAGCCAGCAACAAACAACAAAATACCTTTCATCCGTGGACTGCTTGCAGAGGCAAAGGCAATGTTCGCGGCTTTCACTGAGACCCACATAAAGGATCACTTGGACAACAAAATATGGATCCCAGGTTACAACCTATACAGATATGACAGAGTGAACAGGCAAAAGGGGGGGGGTTGGCCTGTACATTGCAGAGTCACTTGTTTGCACAGAACTGCTTAATTCCTCAAATGACGTAGTGGAAGTTTTAGCAGTAAAGGTCGAGAACCAAAACCTAGTCATTGTGGTAGTCTACAAGCCTCCGGATGCAACATCCCAGCAATTCCAGGAACAGCTGTTAAAAATTGACCACTGTCTGGAAAATCTTCCAGCTCCTGCACCCAACATCTTGCTCCTGGGGGATTTCAACTTAAGGCACCTAAAATGGAGGAATATAGCAAATAATATTGTTGCAGTAATAACACCAGGAGGCAGCTCTGATGAAAACTCACACTCACACGAGCTTTTAAATCTCTGCACAAAATTCAATTTAAACCAGCAAATAATAGAGCCTACTAGACTGGAGAATACACTAGACCTCATCTTCACTAACAATGATGATCTGATAAGAAATGTCACCATATCAAAAACAATATACTCAGATCACAACATAATTGAGGTTCAGACATGTATGCGTGGAGCCCCAGACCGACAAAATGAGACTAGTCACGAGGGAGCATTCACCAAATTCAACTTCAATAACAAAAACATAAAGTGGGACCAAGTAAACCAAGTCCTAACCGATATAAGTTGGGAAGATATACTAAGCAACACAGACCCAAACTTATGCCTAGAACAGATTAACTCGGTGGCACTCGATGTATGCACAAGGCTTATTCCTCTAAGAAAAAGGAGGAGTAGATGTAAAATAGAAAGAGACAGGCGCTCCCTTTACAGGCGACGGAAAAGAATAACAGAGCGGCTAAAAAGAGGTCAATATATCTGAAATGCGCAGGGAGACACTGGTCAGAGAAATAGCAAGCATCGAACTTAAGCTAAAAGAATCCTTTAGGAGTCAGGAATCGCGGGAAGAACTAAAAGCCATAAATGAAATTGAAAGAAGCCCAAAGTATTTCTTCTCCTATGCCAAATCAAAATCGAGAACAACGTCCAGTATTGGGCCCCTACTTAAACAAGATGGGTCCTACACAGATGACAGCAAGGAAATGAGTGAGCTACTCAAGTCCCAATATGACTCAGTTTTTAGCAAGCCGCTAACCAGACTGAGAGTCGAAGATCAAAATGAATTTTTTATGAGAGAGCCACAAAATTTGATTAACACAAGCCTATCCGATGTTATCCTGACGCCAATGACTTCGAACAGGCGATAAATGACATGCCCATGCACTCTGCCCCAGGGCCAGACTCATGGAACTCTGTGTTCATCAAGAACTGCAAGAAGCCCCTATCACGAGCCTTTTCCATCCTATGGAGAGGGAGCATGGACACGGGGGTCGTCCCTCAGTTACTAAAAACAACAGACATAGCCCCACTCCACAAAGGGGGCAGTAAAGCAACAGCAAAGAACTACAGACCAATAGCACTAACATCCCATATCATAAAAATCTTTGAAAGGGTCCTAAGAAGCAAGATCACCACCCATCTAGAAACCCATCAGTTACACAACCCAGGGCAACATGGGTTTAGAACAGGTCGCTCCTGTCTGTCTCAACTACTGGATCACTACGACAAGGTCCTAAATGCACTAGAAGACAAAAAGAATGCAGATGTAATATATACAGACTTTGCAAAAGCCTTCGACAAGTGTGACCATGGCGTAATAGCGCACAAAATGCGCGCGCTAAAGGAATAACAGGAAAAGTCGGTCGATGGATCTATAATTTCCTCACTAACAGAACACAGAGAGTAGTCGTCAACAGAGTAAAGTCCGAGGCAGCTACGGTGAAAAGCTCTGTTCCACAAGGCACAGTACTAGCTCCCATCTTGTTCCTCATCCTCATATCCGACATAGACAAGGATGTCAGCCACAGCACCGTGTCTTCCTTTGCAGATGACACCCGAATCTGCATGACAGTGTCTTCCATTGCAGACACTGCAAGGCTCCAGGCGGACATCAACCAAATCTTTCAGTGGGCTGCAGAAAACAATATGAAGTTCAACGATGAGAAATTTCAATTACTCAGATATGGTAAACATGAGGAAATTAAATCTTCATCAGAGTACAAAACAAATTCTGGCCACAAAATAGAGCGAAACACCAACGTCAAAGACCTGGGAGTGATTATGTCGGAGGATCTCACCTTCAAGGACCATAACATTGTATCAATCGCATCTGCTAGAAAAATGACAGGATGGATAATGAGAACCTTCAAAACTAGGGAGGCCAAGCCCATGATGACACTCTTCAGGTCACTTGTTCTATCTAGGCTGGAATATTGCTGCACTCTAACAGCACCTTTCAAGGCAGGTGAAATTGCCGACCTAGAAAATGTACAGAGAACTTTCACGGCGCGCATAACGGAGATAAAACACCTCAATTACTGGGAGCGCTTGAGGTTTCTAAACCTGTATTCCCTGGAATGCAGGAGGGAGAGATACATGATTATATACACCTGGAAATCCTAGAGGGACTAGTACCGAACTTGCACACGAAAATCACTCACTACGAAAGCAAAAGACTTGGCAGACAATGCACCATCCCCCCAATGAAAAGCAGCATGTCACTAGCACGTTAAGAGACCATACAATAAGTGTCAGGGGCCCGAGACTGTTCAACTGCCTCCCAGCACACATAAGGGGGATTACCAACAGACCCCTGGCAGTCTTCAAGCTGGCACTGGACAAGCACCTAAAGTCAGTTCCTGATCAGCCGGGCTGTGGCTCGTACGTTGGTTTGCGTGCAGCCAGCAGCAACAGCCTGGTTGATCAGGCGCTGATCCACCAGGAGGCCTGGTCACAGACCGGGCCGTGGGGGCGTTGACCCCCGAAACTCTCTCCAGGTAAACTCCAGGTAAACTATACATGTACTTATGTGTACATGTGAGACAGAGATATAGATAGACAGATATATAGATAGACAAAGATATAGACAGAGACAGCCAAAGCAAGCCAGCAGGTCAGCCTGCCGAATGCATAAGAACATAAGAATGAAGGAGCACTGCAGGAGGCCTACTGGCCCATGCAAGGAAGGTACATGTCACCTTCCCCCCTGGCTTAGACCAATGACCCACCTAGTCAGGTCACATCCATTGAAGGAAGGAGCATGACATCAGACCTAGTAGCACAAGCTAGTCAGGTCCAACTCACACCAACCCACACTCACTCATGTATATTTTATCTAACCTATTTTTACTTTCCTCTTAAAATGGGAGTGTTAATGCGACATGGCATCAGTGAATCCCTGGCGTTTGCCACGCTGTTTGGTCTAGCTAGCGCTAAATTGAATTGGTGCTCCAACATGGTACTAAGTGCTCCTAGATTTTTTTAATAGTTCACACACTGAGTGCACAGACCCATTCTTTCATGTCTAGGCAACTCAAGCCTATTGTGCCAAATTTGAAGGAATGAAAAATAAAACATTGATCTAAGTTTGGAGCGCTATGCGTGCAAACATAGATCTATGTTTGGACAGCTTAAGGGTTAAAAAAAATTTCGGTCCTGGGACCTTGATCAGGGTCCCAGGACTGAAATGCTTTCTGATAAATATGTTCTACTGTTTACTCATGTCTTTTTAAACAAATTTGTCGACATCAATTACCAAGGTTTATACCACTTTCAAGTCATAAAAGTTGTGTCTCTTTATAATGACCAAAGACAGATCAAAACATCATTTAAAGTTTCCTCTCCTAAGTCTGGGTTATTTGTGGAATGTCCCAACCATTATATTGTTATTTATTCTTTTATGAATAAGTAATTTTAGTGGGTTATTCACATCCATGTTATTATAATAATAATGTCTATACAGTAGACCCTGGTTTTCGTAATTCATCCATTCAGAAGGTTGGCCTAAATCCGAAATGGTCAAAAACCGAAGTAATATTTCCAATAAGAAATAATGTAAATCCATTTAATCCATTTCAGACATCCAAAAATATTAAAAAAAAATGCATTTTATAGAGAATAACCATAGTTTTACATACAGAAAACAGTGAGAAATAAATATAAATGACTAATTTTAATGATAAATGAACATTACATACCTTTATTGAAGACACTTGTTGGTGAGTAGTATTTATTTGTAGTCCCAGAGGGACTACATCCCAGGCTATACCTACCAGCTACATACACTGCGGCCTACAGCCATATTATTGCCATCAATATACCATGTACACTGAGTTTAATCATTTCTGACAACTACCTTTAGATGCCACCATAAACAAAGTGAGAGGTAATGAATAATTCATGCTGAGAATTGTAAATAAAAGCCTTATGTACTATTAACCTGTTAATTGTCCAAACACAGATCTACGTTCTGTTGCCCAGCGCTCTGAATATTTTGAGAATTTTTTTTTTTTTAAAGAAATAAAGAGCGCATTTTTCTACGTAACATAGGATAAAAAAAATTTTTTAGGGTCAGTACTTACCGAGATATGAGCCCGTAAAGTTGGCACTTGATGATCAGCTGACGGCAACATGGAGCACTGCCACCTGCAGAAATTCTACATATTTACCGTTTTTTTCCATATTTTTTTTTGTATTTTCTTGGTTTTTATGATATGATAATTATGTTTTATAGTAAATCTTTTGATTTCAGTGCCAGTTGTTTATACACCAATATTATATACAAAATTATTATCATAATGTCACAAACACACATGTACACACTGATAGGTGATTTTGCACACCTGGCTGAATCACATTCTATTATCTACAACTATACACAAGTATTTACATGTCCCACTGATGTTTCTAGAACTCCACGATTGTATGATACTCCATAAAGCATGGATTCATACGGAGTGCCACCCCGCATTGGTGACACATGAATCATGTGTCCTTCCACTGTTGGGGTCGTTTTGTGGTGGTAGCACACACAACACACTTTTTCTGTGAATACTTCTTCTTTGGGGTAGGTGGTATTGGTATCAGGTAGTGACAGTTAGGAATGATTCGGTCTGGTACTTCCCCAACTGGTTGTGGTTGTGGTCAGGGGACATGTCGCTATTGAGAGGCAAGTACAAGTGTGCTACCATACTTCTCTGCTATCTGTTTTATGACATTCAGGGAGAATTCTGTGAAACGTTGACATTTTCCAGTCTTTATTTCATACATATTGAATGCATTGAGCACTGCAGTGTCTAGAAGGTGGACTCCTACGCACACAGTCAACGAACCCTATTATCATATCACACTTGTCGACTAGTCGCATATTGCTCGTGTTGTCGACCACAGCAGTTGGCTTGACAATATGTTCATTGGTGTCCTGGTTCACTTTGTCTGTTTGTACCACCTCGTTTCTGTGGATGGTTGACAGCAATGTCATGTCCCATTTGTCATGCCACATCAGTGCCATGATGTCATTGGCATGAAATGCTTGCACTGCACCATCAACACTGCCTCCACTGAACCTTGGCATATGTTTTTTATTCCTTTCTCACTGTTCTGCATGTATCGGTATTGTTCACATGTAGGAAATCAGCAAGCATAGGGCTTGTATACCAGTTGTCTTTGAACAATGTATGACCCTTGCCAAGGTATGGTTCCATCATCTTGCGAACAACATCACCAGAAATGCCCAACATCCGTCTGTCATCATCGAGTGTGTTTCTCCCGGTGTATACAATGACAACCAACACAAGACCACTTTCACAGTCACACATAACAAAAAGTTTTATACCAAGCGATTACGTTTTGCTTGGTATATGTATATTGCTTGAATGACAGGCGTCCCTTGAACGGAATCAAGGACTCATCGACAACAATGTTCTTAAAGGGATAAAAGTATGCACTGAATTTCTGCTTCATATATGTACATAAACACTTCCAGATTTTGTATAGAAGGTCATTTCTGTTGGGCCTGAAGATGAAAGTTAAGACACTATTCCGGTTTGAGAAGTGCAACATTCGTAGCAACAGAGTGAATCTGTTGCAGGGAAGGAGGTCATGGAATACAGGAATACTGATGTAGTAGTCTGAAGACCAGTACTGTTCTATATTTTGTTTATATGTATGTGGCATAAGCATGACAGTGGCGAGGAATAAATACATTTGAGCCACAGCTGTATCTTTCCACCTATGCTCCATGATGATTCTGCAACCTCTGTGTTGTCCGTGATATAGCAGTAATAATTATTCGTCTGTGTCACTATTAAGTTCATTAGAGGCTCATCAGAGTATAACTTGAAAAAGTCTAACTCTGTAGACTCATTCGTTATGGGACATTCTAGAAGGATGCCACTGCCACTCGCATCAAAATCAAAAGGCTGTGGCATGAATATACTTTGTGTCCAGTTCCACTCATGGTCACATGTTGCAGGGTGAACTTGTGGCATGGGGCGTGGGGGAGCAGGAGGAGGGACAGGAGTGGAGGCAGCACATGGCTGAGAGGGTGCCGTGCGGTCCTTTGTCTGTCCACCCACTGCACCATGTACTCCAGGCACCATGCCCACCACATCTCCTCTTCCTCCATCCCTGCATATTCTCCATCATTATCACTATCACTATCAGTGGCTGGGGTTTTGGATCTTGACCTCCCATGACCCTTGGGGATTGCATATGGCACACAGCCTGAACGCAGGCTACGACACCTAAAAGTACGCTTCACTAGTGAATAATGAATATCACTAGATGAATCCTCTATTGGCATAAAATCAATCTTGTCACTTTCATTGTTTTCGCTATCACTGAAACCGTCGGGAAATGATAGTTTCCTCTTGCGTAGTTGCCTATGGGTAGTAATACCGGCCATTCCAGAGATGCTTGGCCCAGGGTCTTGTGTGGCCACACGGGCCACCCCAGAAGTGCTTGGCTGGGGGTCTGCCATGGCCACACTGGCCACCCTAGAAGTGATGGGCTGAGGGTCATCTGGGTTATCGTCGATGTTTTCTCTAATTCCTTGATCATTAGTGGCCACATCGGTGTCAGATCCACTAACCTCACATTCTACATCACTTTCCTCTAATAAGAGTGTTAATACAACAAGGCATAAGTGAATCACGAGAGTGTGCCATGATGTTGACCCAAGATGGAACTGAATGTAACTGGTGCTACCATGTGATACCCAGGCATTCTCAATTTTTTTCATATGGCACACACTGAGTGTGCAGACCCATTCTCTTGTGTCTAGGCTGCTCAAGCCTAGTGCACCAAATTTGAAGCCAGGAAAAATAAAACATAGATCTACGTTCTGAGCATTAGCAGTAAGAGCGTTGATCTATGTTTGGACAGTTAACCCTTTGAGGGTCGACAGGCCCTCTCCGAAACTCGTTCTCAGGGTCGGCCAAATTTCAAAAAAAAAAAAAATTATTTTTTCTTATGAAAAAATAGAGTTTTTTTTTCTAAACATTATAGGATAAACAAAAAAATTTACCATCAATACTTACGGAGATATGGATGCATGAAGTTTGCAGAAAATGAGCCGCGTATGGCAACAGCGGCGACTGCCGCTCACCCGGTAAACTTTAGTTTACTTGTATTTGAAGGTTTGTTGTTTTTTTCACTATTTTATTTTTTCACATAACTTATGTGGCCTGTGAGACCAAAGTAAGGTGCAATGTACATATATACACTCGTTGTATACAACACAATAAGCACACAAACATAATTATCAATATATGTTTACAAAACTTGTTTACAAAAACAAACAATACAAAACATTGTTTATTATTATTGTTCTATAATATATATACCAATAATACAGTCACTGAACATATTCCTATTAGTTCTGCAGCTTGTGGAACTCTGAAACATGGTGTCATACCACAATGGTGTTTTATCTTTCTCCCTCATTCTATCTCTTTCAATCTGTCTCTCTCTTTCTATCTGTCTATCTATCTCTGTCTCACAGGTACACATAAATACAAGTATACATAGTATAAATTACCTAGGATAACCCAAGAAATCCAGACAAAGTGCTATACTCTGCTTGAAGATGTGAGTAAAAGTGATGACACAGTCTTGTGGCTCTCTGAGACAGAGAGCTAGACGGATAGACAGATAGACAGGGAGCTTGACAGACAGACAAATAGACAGACAGAAATGTTAGTGTACCAGTACCAGTGTACTAGTGTTCCACCCTCCTCCTCCTCCTCTTCTTCCTCTTCCTCCTCTTCCCCCTACTCTTCCTCATACTCTTCCTCTTCCTCCTCTTCCTCTTCCTCCTACTCTTCCTCTTCCTCCTCCTCCTCTTCCTCCTCCTCCTCTTCTTCCTCTCCTCCTACTCTTCCTCCTCCTCCTCTTCTTCCTCTTCCTCCCTCTTCCCCCTAATCTTCCTTGTACTATTCCTCTTCCTCCTCCTCTCCTCTTATTCCTCTTCCTCCTACTCTTCCTCTTCCTTCTCCTCCTCTTCCTCCTCCTCCTCTTCCTCCTCCTCTCTTCTTCCTCTTCCCCCTACTCCTTCTCCTCCTTGTCCATAGTGTAAATTACAAGGAGTCCGCAGCTGTCAAAGTGACATATTGGCTCATTACTCTTTCCCCTCGGCCTGTCAAAACAATGGGGTCGGATGCTGCTTCCCCTCCTCCATTCTATCTAATTATCTTTCTCCCCATTCTATCTGTCTGTCTATCTCTGTCTCACAGGTACACATAAATACAAGAATACATGGTATAAATTACCTAGGATAACCCAAGAAACCCAGACAAAGTGCTATACTCTGCTTGAAGATTGTGAGTAAAAGTGATGACGCAGTCTTGTGGCTCTCTGAGACAGAGAGCTAGATGGATAGACAGGGAGCTTGACAGACAGGCAAATAGACAGACAGAAATGTTAGTATACCAGCAAAAACAAAGGGAGGGCGATGTTCATCTCATCTTTTGGCATCAGCTCTACCCTCATTTACCCTCATCAAATGTCAGCACTTATCAGATGTTATCTCCCCTTATCTTGTTACTGTCATGGTGTGAACATTTATTATTACATATTATTATTACCATATTATATTATTATGTATTATTATTATTATTATTATTATTATTATTATTATTATTATTATGTATTATTATTATTATGTATTATTATTATGTATTATTGTTATCATTACGTATTCTTCTTCTTCCTCCTCCTCCTCTTCCTCCTCCTCCTCTTCTTCCTCCTCCTCCTCCTCCTCCTCTTCTTCTTCTTCCTCCTCCTCCTCCTCCTCCTCCTCCTCCTCCTCCTCTGCCTCCTCCTCCTCTTGCCTCCTCTTCCTCTTGCCTCCTCCTCCTCTTGCCTCCTCCTCCTCTGCCTCCTCCTCCTCCATTCTTGGAACAAGTTTGAAGATCTTGTAGTTCATAATCACTATCATTATCATCACCAATGCTCACATCTGAGTCTGGGATTTTGGGAAATAGGAGTTTCCTCTTTGATTCTGGTACAACTGAACGACGGCCCAGCACCAGAGGTGGAAGGCTGTGGGTTGTCTGGGTTTTCCTCACTATTACCCATATTTATGGTCATTAGTTTCGGTCAAACCTCACCAGAACCTTGAAACTCATCTTCACTGTCACTTCCATCTGTATTAGAACTGTCACTGGGGAACAAAAGTGTCCCAATTCGCCGAGGAGTGAGGAACTTCTTACCACAGGGCACGGTGGAAATTGTGTACTATGATGGCATTCCCACAATGCACCACTGGGTCCCAGATTTTTTTCCTACTGCGCACACCCACCACACAGACCCATTCTCTCACATCTAGGCTTATCAGCCTTTTCCTGTGTGAGATTTGAGGCCGCTAGAATTTATGCGTACTAGTACGACAAAAACCCCTACGCGTAAGACGTACTAGTACGACGAAAACCCTCAAAGGGTTAACGGGTTAAGAGCAGTTACTGACCAAAGCAGATTCATACACGTTTTCTCTGAAGCTTGACCAGAGAAAACGTAGTGTTTACCCTCCACCGACCCTCGATAGCGTATAAACATTGCATGTTTATTGTATGCTTTGTAACATGTTTCTAATACAGTGGTCCCTCGTTTATTGTCGTTAATCTGTTTCTGGAAGTGCGACGATTATCGAAATAGACGATTTTCGAATCAATTTTCCCCATAAGAAATAATGTAAATACAGTTAATCTATTCCTGACACCCAGAAGTATTAAAACAAATTTTTTTTTTACATGAAATATAGATGTAGTACATAAACAATACAATGGGACATGATGAATGAAACATTAGCAGCATAACACTTACCTTTATTGGCAATTTCTCTTAGTGTATGGAAGACTAGAGGAGGAGAGAAATTGGATTAGTTACTGTTTGGAAGGGAAATGCCCTTCCATCAACACCTCAGGTACCAAGTCCTTTTCTTGGGTTACAAACTTCTCTTCTCTGTTTCTTAATGCCACTAGGACCAGCTTGAGAGTCACTGGAGTCCTGTCTCGCAAAAAAAGTGTCCAGAGAGCTCTGTTTCTGGCGTCTCTTTAAAGCTTCCCTAAAGTGGGCCCAAGACTCTGTCACTGTACAAGTTGCCGATATGGCTTGCAACATCTTTCTCAGGGTGATGTTTCTCCATAAATCTTTCCATCCTACCCCACATTTCAAAAATCTCCATCTCTCTTCCTCCTCTGCAGCAATATTCTGAGCTATGATCTATTGCTGTTCCTCCTGAAGCTCTTGCAGCTCCTCAATGGTTAGCTCTTCATTGTGGTCCTCCACCAACTCTTCCACATCCTCCAAACTCACGTGCAACTCCATGGAACTCCCCAATGCCACAATAGATTTCACAACTGACATAGCTCATCAGGGTCAGCCACAAACCCTTCAAAATCCCTCTTGTGGACACAATCTGGCCACACAATTTTCTCCAAGCAACAACAGTTCCTTGATTTCCTTTTTCTTTGCCACGATGGAAGATATGGTTGTATGGGGTTTGTTATGCATCCTGGCCAGTTCGGCCACACATACGCCACTTTCATATTGTTCATTGACATTTTTCTTAAATTCAGTCGTATTTCTCACCTTCTTTACCAAAGGCTTGGCACTAGGAGCTTTCTTTGGAGCCATGGTAGCTTATTTAGCACTTGCAGGCACTAAAATGAGTGGAATATTATGAAATATTTCGTATGAACAAGTGAGGGGACCATCACTCACTGGTAAACAATGGCACACTGGCTGGGAAGGAAGGCCGAGGCAACTCAGAGCTGTGAGTATGCGTCCAGGACGAATGATGATTAGCGAGTCAATCGACCATTTGTGAGCCAAAGTTTGGACGAAAATAACGTGACAATTTCCGAAAAGGACGACTATCAAGCCCAACGATGATCGAGGGACCACTGTAGTATAATTTTGAGGAACATATCATAGATGGATTAATAAAAATGTCTATACATAATAAACTAAAATAAGACTTTAACCCCTTGAGGGTCCGTGCCGTAGATCTACGGCTTTTGTTGAGGGCCAAACCGAGTCAAATCATGGCTAGCTCACTCCGAAGCTG
>NC_069402.1:63323143-63484496 GCF_026875155.1 Cherax quadricarinatus | reverse complement strand
TCCTGGTAGAGGCATGGTTGAAAAATTTGGGCAGCAGAGATTTGCATAAATGGGGGAAATCGAGGGGGGGGAAGCGCCGAGCGGTGTTCCACGGGGGTTTCAGTGTTGGGCCCCTTGTTCAAATACGTATCAAAAAAGGAATAGATGAGGGCATAAAGAGCGAATCGCAAGTTTGCAATGACCCCAAAAAATGGGCCCGTCGAATTCATTCTACGGGGGACATTAAAAGCACCCCAGGAAGTTTTGAGAGATGATGCAGGGTCGGAAAAGGTGGCAGATGATTTTAAATTAAAGCAAATGCAAAGTTCTAAATGTTGGACGGACAATAACCATGCCACATATAAACAAAATAATGAGATTTAATGTTACGGATTGGGGAAAAAAGATTTAGGAGTTCAGGTTAGCAGTAATCTGAAACCAAGACAGTGATAAGTGCTCGCAATAAAAGTAAAGAATCCTTGGTTTCATTCAAGAAGCAAAAAAATTTGGAGTCCTCAGGTTGTTCTTAATCTATACACCCTTTGGTTAGGCCTCAGTAGATTATGCGGGCCAGTTTTGGTCACCGTATTACAGATGGATAAAAATGCTCTAAAAAAATGTCAAAGGAGGATGACAAAGTTGATCCCATGTATCAAAAAACCTTCCCTTGAGGAAGCTAGGGCCCCTGAATTTCTTCTAAAAAGGGTGAATTAGGGGGGATTGATTGAGGTGTATAAATGAAGACAGGAAAAAAAAAAAGGGGATGTAAATAGTGTGCTGAAAATTCTAGCCTAGCAGGACTGCAGCAATTTTTTTAAGTTAAAAAAATTCAGATTAGGAAAATTTGGGTTTGGAAATTTGAGTTGTGGATGAGTGGAAAAAACTCCCAAGACGTTAAGAGGCCGAAACATTGTGTGTTTTAAAAAATGGTGGGAAAATACATGAGTGGGTGGGGGGGGTGTGAGTTGGACCTGATTGCTTGTGCTCCCAGGCGGTTGCCGTGTTCCCCCCTTAAAAGTCAAGGGACCTACCTGACAGGTTGGGTGCTTTGGCTTAAAGCCGGTAGGAGACTTGGACCTCCCTCGCATGGGCAGTGGGCCCTGCTGCAGTTTTCCCTTTTGTTTTATGTTCTTATTTTTAGCTATAGAATAGGCATTAAAAACTTAAAAAGTAAAATACACCACGTCACCCTTTTCTTACCTTAAATATTTGTAGTCTTAAGTAGGTGAGAGATTTTTAATTTGTAGGAAGTCAGGTTTGGGGGGGTATGGTAGCCAGCCAGGTCAGCCCTCCCCACCCCCCAAATTAATAAACTTTTAATTAAAGTTCCCCGAGCGAAAAAAAATTTTTGTACAGAAAATTTCAGTAATTATTTTAAAAATATTTGTGTCTTAATGTAGGGTGAAAAATGAGTTTTATTTGTTGAAGTCAGGTTGGGAAGTAGGGGTAGCCAGGAAGGGGCAGCCCTCCCCACCCCCCAAACGAAATGTAAACAACCAGAGAATGTCGGGTTTTTTCACACTTTACATTGTGTACAGTTGTCTCTCGTTGATACATTTAAAAAAAATAGAAACACTTCCATTTCATGTAACATTTTTTTAGAAGAAATGACGCCTTGAGTGAAGGATACTTAGGTACAGGTACACATAGTTAATAATCAGCTAAAATAATAATGTGGGTTGTAGTCTCCTGGGGTAACACCTAACCTACCACTACTACCGATTTTTAATGGGGGCCCAAAGTTTTTATTACCTGAATACCTGTTCCCGAGTTCAATCATTTCTAACAACTCCTTTAGATGCCTCTAAACAAAGGGGAAGTAAATTTAAAAATTTAAGCAGAAAAAATTTTAAACAAAAAGGTCATGTATTAAGGGGAGTGTGTAATGTTTTCCTCCCTCCACTATAACCCCCATAGTAATACACATAAAATTTTTACGCTAGTAACGTGTTTTTTACATAATTTGAGGAAAAATATCACAGACGATTAATGAAATGTCTATTTGACGTAAAAAAGACTTTCATGTGCCCCAAATGTGTTATTATTTCATAAAAGAGGATGTGCTCATGGAGAATGTAAAAAAAACGGGGGGGGGGGCACGTGCCCTATTTGAAAGAACGCTTGTCGTTAGAAAGTTTTGGTCATAAATTTTAAAACATGTATTAGCGGAACGCCTTAAGGTGAAACGCCGAAAAGCGGGGCCCTACTGTACTCATGGAGCACCTGCTTTTCATCGGGGGAATGTTGCATCTCCTGCCGAGTCTTCTGCTTTCATAGGGAGTGATTTTTGTGTGCAGGTTTGGTGCCAATCCTTCCAGGACATTCCAAGTGTATATTATCATGTATCTCTCTTGCCTGCATTTCTAGTGTTAGTAATGTGTATAACATCTACAGTGTTTTGTATCATATAAGGCAATATTGGTGTAGGTACTGAGAGACAGACGAGTCATCTTGGAAATAGATGACATTACAGTATCGATAAACACAGGACAGTACAAAAATGTATTTCTCTACCTTACGATATTCTTAATATTTTTTTTCTCTAGCTTTATTTTAACCCTTTGACTGTTTCCGACGTATAAATACGTCTTACGAGCCAATGTTTCTGACGTATTTATACTCACAAATTCTAGCGGCTTTAAATCAAGCGCCAAAGGCCTGGTAGGCCTACACGAGAGAATGGGTCTCAGTGGTCGGTGTGTACCCTGTGAAAAAAATCTGGGACCCAGCGGTGCATTGTTAGCCCATTTTCACCATGCCTCTCGGTAAGAAGTTCCTCACTCCTCGGCGGATTGGAGGTCTTTTGTTCTCAAGTGATAGCTCTAACAGCGATGAAAATGTCAGTGACAGTGAATTCCAGGGTTTTGAAGTGAGTGTTACCGGAAAAAGTGCCCAGGATAACATAATTAGTGATGAAAACCCAGATGACCCACAACCTTCCACCTCTGGTGCTGTGCCGGCTTGTTCACGTTCGCCTGTACCAGGACAAAAGAGGAAACTATTTGGCCGTGTACAACACCCAGATGAAAGCAGTGATAGTGATTTCAAGGTCATTGAAAGCAGTTCTAGTGACAGTGAGAGTGAATATTCCCCAGTGAAGCGGAAGTATGTACGACGTAGCATGCGGTCTGGTAGTGTTTCATATGTTGTTCCAAGGGGAAGGAGAAACTCTGGGAGCACATCCCGTGGCCCTACACCACAACCTGATAGTGAAGATGACGATATTGTAACGATGGGCATGAATGGTGACAGTGAGGGAGGAGGCAGTGGTGGTGATAGTGAGGGTGCACGGCCCATGTGCACCATCAGGGGGCCACGCTACTACCCACGCTGCTGACGCAGCACAACAACCAGCCTCACCCTACCCCACACTCCCACAACCTGCACCACCACAACCTGCACAACCACAACCTGCACAACCACAACCACAGTACAATATCCAGACCCCACCAGCAGACCGCATCTGGGATTGGCAGGACGGTGACGAGTTTTTTTCCCAGTCCCCATGACTTTGATGAAACACAAAGTGGAATAAAGCATCTTGTCCACTTGGGAACAATGCCAGTGAACTGGACTGCTTTGAGTTATTCTTCGATGAACCCCTGATGGATATCATTGTCGGGGAAAAACAAACACATACTATGATTACACCATGGTAAATACAATTCTCCCCACCAAAATCACAGCTACACAAGTGGAAGGAGACAACTGTGGCAGAAATGTACCTGTTTTTTGCCACAATAATGCTTATGCCACATGTGTATAAGCACACTGTCACCACATACTGGGCAACAGTTAACGCCTGATTTCAACTCCAGGTTTTAGTGACATTATAGGTGTCAATCGTTTCCTGATACTGTTACGTATGTTACACTTTTCAGACAAAACCAGGCCTGACAGAAGCGACAGGTTTAATAAGATCAGAAATGTGTTTATGTACCTGAAACAAAAGTGCTGCATGTATTTTTATCCCTTCAGAAGCTTGTTATTGATAAGTCTTGATTTTATTCAAAGGAAGACTCCATTCAAGCAATATCACCAAGCAAGAGGAAACGCTTGGTAAAAAAGCTATTTGTACTGTGTGATTGCAGAAGTGGTCTAGTTTTGGATATCATTGTGTACACTGGCAGTACGTAATACTTTGAGAGATACCATGAAGTTTTTGGGGTAATCTCTGGTGATGTGGTTGGAACAATGATGGAACCATATCTTGGTAAGGGCATATGTTATTTACTGATAACTGGTACACAAGCCCCTTACTCAGTGATTTCTTGGGGAGTGAACTTGACAGACGTGTGTGGCACAGTGCGTGGTAATCGTAAACATATCCCAGGTTCAGCGCTGGCACTCGCGGGTTTGAGGTGCAAGCCTTTGCTGCCAATGACATCATGGCATTTCAGTGGCATGACAAACGTGATGTCACATTGTTGACATCAGTTCACAGAAACGAAATGGTACCCAGTGAGGAGACAACAGAGAAAACCAATGAACCCATTCTAAAGCCTGCAGCTGTCATGGACTACAACCTAAAATATGCCGTTAGTGGACAAATGTGACATGCAGATTGGGTTTGCAGACTGTGTACGCAAGAGTTATAAGTGGTATATAAAACTTTTTTTTCCATCTTGTTGATATCTCTATGCTAAATGCTTATTAACCCTATACAAGTTGAAGACCAACAAAACACCAAAATATGGTGAATTTTGCCTGTCAGTAATCAGACAAATAACTGCAAAGTACCAAGGAGCAACTCCTGCAATAGACCAGCGCCCACAGACGTCATCTCGTTTGAGGGGCCCGGGGATCACTACCCCATACAACTGCCTCCTACTACGGCAAGAAAAATGCTCAGAAGAGGGTTATGTATGTATGCATACCACAAAACGCCCACAAACACGCAGAGACACTCGTTTTATGTGTGAGGAGTGTGAAGTGCCCTCTGCATATACCCATGTTTCAAAGAGTTCCACAAGCTGCAGCGTTTAGGAACGTGTTTTAGTGACTGTACATATGTATATTATGGAACAATAGTAATAAACATTGTTTTGTATTGTTTTTTTTGTGTAAACAAAGTTATACACAAACTAATAGTGATAAAGTTTGTTTTTGTTATTGTTTTGTAAACAATGAGTGTATATTTGAAGAATGCATCTTACATTGGTCTCACAGGCCACATAAGTTACCTGGAACAGAAAAATATTGAAAAATGCAAGAAACCTTTGAATTAGAGTAAATAAAAGAATACCGGGTGGGCGGCGGTCGCCGCTGTTGCCGTACGCACGTCACTTTCTGCAAACTTTGGGCTCATATCTCGGGAAAATACTGATGGCAAAAAAATTTTTTAAGGGTTAAAACACTACTAAAAATATTCCTAACATTTTCATAAGAAAAAAATAATTTTTTTTTTTCGAATATTTGGCGACATAGAATGACAGTGTCAGAGAGGGGCCTGAAACAGTCAAAGGGTTAAGAGTACAGTATATAATACTACATATAACATACAAAAGCATCTTAATCAGCTGTTTATGTTATCAGTAAAGCCATTAGCACAGCCTCTTCTCACCTAATGACAGTTCCGTTCCTAAGTCCAAGTCACTAAATGAATTCATCGCTAAGCCAGGAGCATAATATAATGGTAGTGAGTCTGTTTCAACTATCTTTGATATTGTTTTAATGTCACCTTTGCACCATTTATAACATTTTTGGTATATTTTTAAATATTTATACAGTAACATACTGTATATTGTAATAAACAACAAAGGAATTCAGCTCTAATATACTTTATTTAGGTGTGCATACTGGTCAGAGAGCCTGTCATAAGTCTGAGTCATCGGTAAATAAGGACAGTGGAACCTCTATTTATGAATGCATCCATCAGCGAGTTTTTCCAGATACGAGCAGTCGCTAGGTCGATATTTTGCCTCCAGACACAAGCAAAATTTCCAGATATGAGTGGGCCTCAAGGAAGGTTCCTCGACGCTGGTGAGGGGCTCTTGCTCTTGATCTAAGGGCTTGTATTTCATTTGTTTGTTGGACTATCTTATTGAAACTTGGGCAATGTATGATGGAAAGATACTTCTTAATGTACACCAAAATTGAAAGAAATCAGACTATAAATAACGGAGTTCACTTCTCAGCCATTAGCCACCCCTTAGCGGTATACATATTTTCGTATGGTTGTATTCTCATTTTTTATCTCATTTGATAGAATGGAAGATATATTACAACAGAAATAGATATGATTTTGATTGCTTTCACAATGAAAAGTACAGTGGTCCCTCAATAATCGTCCATAATCCGTTCCTGGAAGTGGGACTATTATCAAAATGGACGATTTACGAATCAATTTTCCCCATAAGAAATAATGTAAATTCAATTAATCCGTTCCTGACACCCAGAAGTATTAAAAAAAAAAATTTTTTTACATGAAATATAGATGTAGTACATAAACAATACAGTGGCACATGATGAATTAAACATTAACAGAATAACACTTACCTTTATTGGCGATTCTTCTTTGTGTATGGAAGACTGGAGAATGAGACTGATTGGATGAATTACTGTTTGGAAGGGGAATCCCCTTCCATCAACACCTCGGGTACCAATTGCTTTTCTGGGGTTACTTCTCTTCTCTGTTTCTTAATGCCAATAGGACCACCTTGAGAGTCACTGGAGTCCTGTCTCGCAAAAAAACTGTCCAGAGAGCTCTGTTTTTTGGCGTCTCTTTAAAAAATTCCCTAAAATGGGCCAAGACTCTGTCCACTGTACAAGTTGCCGATATGGCTTGCAACATCCTTCTCTGGGTGATGTTTCTCTAAAAATCTTTCCATCCTACCCCCATTTCAAAAATCCCCTTTAAAATTTCTGAAAAAGGCCCCTTTCCCCTCCTCCCCCTCTTCTTCCTCCTCTGCAGCAAGATTCAGAGCTGCCATCTGTTGCTGTTCCTGCTAAAGCTCTTCCAGCTCCTCAGTGTTAGCTCTTGTTGTGGTCCTCCACCAACTCTTCCACATCCTCAAACTCAAAACCCACCCATGGAAGCCCCCAGTGCCACAATGATTTACAACGACATAGGCTCATCATGGTCACCCAAAACCCTTAAAAATCCCTCTTGTGGACACAATCTGGCCACAATTTTTTCCAAGCAGAGTTCAAAGTCCTGGTAGTCACTCCCCACCCAAGCTTACTATAAGGCTTACACAATAGAGAAAAAACTGAAATGTTCTTTCCAAAATCTCGTAGGGTCAAGTGAGTGTCTGAGGTCCATTCAAGCACTTTCAAAATTGCTTTGGTGTAGAGTTTTTTAAGTTTGCAAGACCTGCTGTCCATGGGCTGAGAAGGATGGTATTCGGGGCAAACTTTACTTTTTTGAACCCAACTCTTCAGATTAGGGTCATCCAATTTGGAGGATGAGCAGTGCTTAAATTCATTATAGGAGGCACTTGAATCCAATTTCTTTCCAGGGGTAATTCTACACACTAGGGCCAAACATTTCCCATTGAAACCACTTTTACAAAAATTTCCCTCGGACCCATGCCTTACTATTAATTTCCAAACACACACAATTTACTCTTCATAACATTGTTTTTCCTGAACACTCTGGATTTCCAGAATGGTACACTAGTAATGGCTTCACTTTGAAATCCCCACTAGCATTAGCACAGAGCATTAGCGTCAGCCTGTTTTTCATAGGCTTGTGTCCTGGCATTGCCTTTTCCTCTTTTGGGAATGAAGGTCCTCTTTGGCATTTTCTTCCAAAAAAGCCCGTTTCGTCACAAATTGAACACTTGTTCGGTTTCATCCTTCAGCCTCTATGTACTCCTGGAAAATTTATTTCACATTTTCACCGCCTTGTGGTTTCCCAACTGGCACCTCACCATGGGCCCTTTCCCCCACTGTGTATGCCAGTACGCTTCTTAAATCTTCTCAACCAGCCTTGATGGCCTTAAATTCACCACGTCATCACAGTTGCAGGGATTTCTTTACAAATCGTCATCAACTGCCTAGCCTTTTCACAATAAGCGACCTCATAAACTTCTCTTGCTAATTGTTCTCATTAAACCACACCAACAATAATTCTCAACATTTCAAGTAATGGTGATCTCATTTTGTCAGCATATTTACCCCCTTTGCAACAACAGCATCCTTATTTCCTTTTTCTTTGGGTATGATGGAAGATATGTTTGCACGGGATTTGTTATACATCCTGGCCAGTTTCACCCACACGTACGCCACTATCATATTTTTCAATGATGTTTTTTTCCCTTTAAAATTTAATCGTATTCTCACCTTCTTTACCAAGGCTTGGCACTAGAGCTTTCTTTTAGCATGTACTATTTTGCACTTAAAAACTTGCACACTAAAATAAATGAAATATTATGAAAATTTCGCGGAGGGAAGGAGGGACCGTCGCTCACTGGTAAAAAAAATGCCCCACTGGCTGGGAAGGAAACGACCCAGCGCTCGAGGCCTCAGACCGTGATTGTGTCCGGGACGAAGACTATTAGCGAGTTAAACCGGACCATTTCTGAGCCAATATTTTGACGAAAAAACAGGACTATTTCCGAAATGGACGACTTTCAGGCCGGACAATTATTGAGGGACCACTGTACCTTGAAATTGAGCTTAAAGTGGCAGAAATGTTTGGTTTTTGCCAATGTTCAAGAGTAAACAAATGACGTCACTGACCAACATGTGTGTATCCAACTGGCTAGCCTAATATGCAGTCACAAATGGGTTGACATTATTTATACAATTATTACAATAGTGCAGTATTCTCCATACAAGTAAATCTTCTATTCTTTATGTGAATAAAAATTCCAAATGGTAAGCAAGAGTTATTATAAGAATACGTATGTACTACTTAATAATAATAGTAATAATAATATGTATAATAATAATACAATAATACGTAATACTACTACAATATTATTATTAACACACTGGCCGATTCCCACCAAGGCAGGGTGGCCCGAAAAAGAAAAACTTTCACCATCATTCACTCCATCACTGTCTTGCCAGAAGGGTGCTTTACACTACAGTTTTTAAACTGCAACATTAACACCCCTCCTTCAGAGTGCAGGCACTGTACTTCCCATCTCCAGGACTCAAGTCCGGCCTGCCGGTTTTCCTGAATCCCTTCATAAATGTTACTTTGCTCACACTCCAACAGCACGTCAAGTATTAAAAACCATTTGTCTCCATTCACTCCTATCAAACACGATCACACATGCCCGCTGGAAGTCAAAGCCCCTCGCACACAAAACCTCCTTTACCCCCTCCCTCCAACCTTTCCTAGGCCGACCCCTACCCCGCCTTCCTTCCACTACAGACTGATACACTCTTGGAGTCACTCTGTTTCGCTCCATTCTCTCTACACATCCGAACCACCTCAACAACCCTTCCTCAGCCCTCTGGACAACAGTTTTGGTAATCCCGCACCTCCTCCTAACTTCCAAACTACGAATTCTCTGCATTATATTCACACCACACATTGCCCACAGACATGACATCTCCACTGCCTCCAGCCTTCTCCTCGCTGCAACATTCATCACCCATGCTTCACACCCATTTAAGAGTGTTGGTAAAACTATAATCTCATACATTCCCCTCTTTGCCTCCAAGGACAAAGTTCTTTGTCTCCACAGACTCCTAAATGCACCACTCACTGTTTTCCCCTCATCAATTCTATGATTCACCTCATCTTTCATAGACCCATCTGCTGACATGTCCACTCCCAAATATCTGAATACATTCACCTTCCTCCATACTCTCTCCCTCCAGTCTGATATCCAATCTTTCATCACCTAATCTTTTTGTTATCCTCATAACCTTACTCTTTCCTGTATTCACTTTTAATTTTCTTCTTTTGCATACCCTACTAAATTCATCCACCAACCTCTGCAACTTCTCTTCAGAATCTCCCAAGAGCAGTGTCATCAGCGAAGAGTAACTGTGACAACTCCCTCTTTATGTGTGATTCTTTATCTTTTAACTCCACGCCTCTTGCCAAGACCCTAGCATGTACTTCTCTTACAACCCCATCTATAAATATATTAAACAACCACGGTGACATCACACATCCTTGTCTAAGGCCTACTTTTACTGGGAAATAATCTCCCTCTTTCCTACATACTCTAACTTGAGCCTCACTATCCTCGTAAAAACTTTTCACTGCTTTCAGAAACCTACCTCCTACACCTGCAACATTCCCCACATTGCCCCCCTATCCACCCTGTCAACGCCTTTTCCAAATCCAAAAACCCACAAAAACCTTTTTTAGCGTTATCTAAATACTGTTCATTTAATGTTTCATGTAAACACCTGTCCAACACCCCCTACCTTTCTAAGCCCCCTTTGTTCACTGCATTTATTCTCTGTTTTACTCTTAATTCTTTCAATAATAACCTACCAACATTTTCCCGGGTATACTAACGGCTTATCCCCTACAATTTTTTGCACTCTCTTTTGTCCCCTTTTCCTTTACAAAGGAATAGCTCTCCTGCCCTCCCTAGGTACCTTTCCCCTTTCCATACATTTTTTAAATAATAGCACCAACCACTCCAAACTATATCCCCACCTGCTTTTTAAAATTTTATCTTTACCCATCAATCCCCTGCCCTTTCCCCCCTTTTATTTTACCTCTGCCTCACACACTACCCCCCCCTCACAACTGGGTCTTTCTCCCCCTCCAAGATGTTTTCCTCCTTGCCCTATACACGAAAATCACACTTCCCTATCTACATCAAAATTTAACATTCCCAAAAAAATTCCCCCCATATTCCCAATTTCCCCTAAACTTCCTTTAAACCCTTAAACGGTCCAAACGTATATATAGTTTATCGATTAGCGCCCCCAAAAATTATATACGTTTTTTTTGTCTTCTTCAACATTGCCACAATAAGCCCGAGTACCTAGACAAGAGAGAATGGGGTTTTGCGCACTCCTGTGTGCCATATTTTAAAAAATTGGGGATGCCTGGGTACCTGTGTCTTTTTTCCTTTTAAAAGAAAGATTTTTTTTTTTTTTGCTCAAAAAATTTGGGGCGCTCGCGAGTGAAAGTATAAATACGTTTGGACCGTTAAAGGGGGGGTTTAAAAACTCTCCTTCCTAAATTTTTTAAATGACAAAACCTTTTTTTCTCTAGGCTTTCCCTTAACTTGTTAAACTCACTCCCAAAAATTTTTCTTATTTTTAAAAAAATTTGTTGTAACATCTCACCCACTACACAATAATAATTTTAATAATAGTTGTACCTACTACATATAATTTGCATACGGGCCCATGTCCCAGCATCTCTTTTCCAAAGGGAAAAAGCTGTAGTACTAATAATTTCTTACATTATTATTTTTTCTGTTTTCTTATAAACTTGTATGTAGTGACCTAGTGAATTTGCCTTAGAAAAAACATCATTTTTTTGTCATAAAAAAAGCAGGGAGGTATGAAGCAATGGCCATCGTGGTGTCCCTACACACCCCAACAAGAACCAAAGCCACTGGACTGCCTCCACTAACACAACTCTCATATGTAATATCTCATTCATTCTAGTGTATGTATCATGTTTCTACATTATTAATATTGTTTATTATGTCATATTAGATGAATTGTAATAGATAAATATGCCATAGAGTTGATATTAGAGAAATTACTGAAGTATTTTGTCGTGCCTGGAATTCCACGGGAACGGATTACTAATTCCATTTCAGTTAATTTAAATGAGGAAAATTGACTCTGCAAATGAGCAAATCAAGATGCGAGCAAGGTCACGGAACAGATTAAACTCGCAAGTAGAGGTTCTGTAATTAAGAGGCTGTAATTAAGTTTTTGAGTCAAAAGTTATACGCGAATTTTCGACTGAGCAGGGATGTCAGAACCCCTAATCTCCCCCTGCATTGTTCAAGGGTCAGCTGTACTGTATATAATAATAGACTTAAGATGCAGATGCAATTTTCTACAAGATACAATAATGTTGTGGAAAACTCTATCAAAACTTGTCTTAGGTACCTAGCTATATAATTTAAAATGACCGTCGGATAATGAAGAAATAATTAATATTTTAAATTTGCACTCCATAGGCAGGCAGTTGCACAGAAGTTGTCGTGAGAACCTGTACAGTGTTGCTAATTATATGAGAGATGATTGCCTGTAGACAGCCTTAATTCAATTTAGAATTCAGGTGATAATACGGTATCTAGTGAGACATCATATATTTAACCCTTTGAGGGTCGACAGGCCCTCTCCGAGACTTGTTCTCAGGGTAAGGCAAATTTAAAAAAAAAAAAAATATTTTTTCCCGATCATAATGACACCAAAAGTATAAAATTTGATGGAAAACTTATGGAATTATGCTCTCGCGAAGTTAGCGGTCTCGACGATGTTTACGCATCGGCGATTTTGCCCACTTTGAGCCCTATTTTCGGCAAAGTCCAGTGTACTAGTCGATAAAAATCATAACTATTTCTCTAGAACTCCATTTTTTCTATTGAATGAGTACAAGAAACCACCCATTTACTGATTTCAACTATCCAATACAGTGGTCAGAATTTAGCAATTTTGACAATTTCACACAAATTTCATAAGATGCCAATTTCCATATAGGATCCAGAATACACAAGAAAGACATTCCTGGCACTAAAATAACATTTCCTCTGTTCGTTAGTCACATCCCCAGGCCTTTCTTATATTTCTTTGGCTTTCCACTTTCAATTTTTATTCTTACAAAAAAATAGATTTACTGTTATGCAGTTATGGTATAAATAATATCAGCGCACTTGTGAAAGAATATTAGACTCACCAGTTGATGTGTATTGGACGCTTGGCATGATTTGTTTACTTTTGAACTTTGGTAAAAATCAAACATTTCTGATACTTTGAGCTCAATTTCAAGGTACTTTTCATCGTAAAACCAGTCAAAATCATCTCAATTTCTGTAATATGTCTTCCATTCTATAAAATGAAACCAAGAAAACTAGAATACAACAATAAATGTCATATGAAAATACAGTGCAAGGTCGCGGTTTTATTCCAAAAAGACGGTCAAAGTTTTTTTTCCTCATTATGCACTGTGTGCTGCAGGATTTTTTTTATACTGCGCACAGTGACCACATAGACCCATTCTTTCACATGTATGCCTACCAGCTTTCTCCCACTAGATTTGAGGGCGCTAGAATTTAGGCGTACTAGTACGTCAAAAACCCTGGGTTGTAAGCCGTACTAGTACGGCCGAAACCCTCAAAGGGTTAATAGTGAATGACAGTGGATGTATCGGGTGCCTAAATATGGGACAAAATCCTCCTGGTGGCTAACGTTCTCGCTTCACACGGCAAGGGCCTGGGTTCGATTCCCAGCCAGAGTAGAAACATGGGGCATATTTCTTTACACCAGTTGTCTATGTTCCCCATCTGTAAAATGGGTACCTGGGTGTTAGTCGACTGGTGTGGGTCGCATCCTGGGACACTGACCTAATGTGCCCGAAATGCTGAGCATAACAAACGGCTTTCTATATAGTGGCATGTCACTGATGTCAGCTAGGCCTGTATACCATGTACATATACTTGTAGTAAAATAAAGATACTATTATTATTATTATTATTATTATTATTATTATTATTATTATTACATGTATTGCAGTGGACCCCCAGTTCACGATATTAATCCGTTCCTGAGAGCTCATCGTAAACCAAAATTATCAGAAAGCGAATCAATATTCCCCATAAGAAAAAATGGAAATCAAATTAATACATGCAAAACACCCAAAAGTATGAAAAAAAAACTTTTACCACATGATATACAGTGGACCCCCGCATAACGATGGCATCACATAGCGATTATTTCGCATACCGCTTACTTTAATCACAAAATTTTTGCCGCGCATACCGATTAAAAACCCGCTCACCGATTTTCGTCCGAGACGCGTCCAATGTGCGCCCTCAGCCAGCCTCACATGTGCCGCCCGTGCCATTGTTTACCAGCCAGCCTCCGCGGTAACATCCAAGCATACACTCGGAATATTTCGTATTATTACAGTGTTTTCGGTGCTGTTTCTGGAAAATAAGTGACCATGGGCCCCAAGAAAGCTTCTAGTGCCAACCCTACACCAATAAGGGTGAGAATTACTATAGAAATGAAGAAAGAGATCATTGATAAGTATGAAAGTGGAGTGCGTATAGCCGACCTAGTCAAGCTGTACAAGAAACCCCAATCAACCATCGCTACTATTGTGGGCACCAGAAAGACAATCAAGGAAGCTGTTCTTGCCAAAGGTTTAACCCTTTGACTGTTTCAGGCCCCTCTCTGAAACTGTCATTCTATGTCGCTCAATTTTTGAAAAAAAAAAAATTATTTTTTCTTATGAAATGATAGAGAATCTTTTCCCGATGGTAATGACACCAAAAGTTCGAAATTTGGTCGAAAACTCGTGGAATTATGGTCCCGCGAAGTTAGCGGTCTCGGCGACATATGCGTATCGGCGATTTCGCCGCCTTTGAGCCCAATTTTCAGCCAATTCCATTGTTCCAGTTGAACAAACTCATAGCTATTCCTTTAGAACTCCATTTTATCTATCAGCTGAGTACAAGAAACCTCCCATTTACTAATTTGGACTACCCAATATGGTGGTCAGAAATTGGCAATTTGGCCAATTTCACGCAAAATAAAAAAGATGCCAATTTCAAAATAGGGTCCAGAATAAACAAGGTAGACATTCGTGGCACTAAAATAACATATGCTCTGTTCATTAGTCACATCTCTAGGCCCCTCTTATATTATTATTGCTTTCTATTTTGTTTTTTTATTCATACAAAAAAATACAAAATTTACTGTTATGCAGACGACTGCATTATTGTAAAAATGGTATAAATAATATCAGTGCACTAGTGAAAGAATATTAGACTCCCTAGTTGACGTGTATTGGACGTGTGGTGTGATTTATTTACTCTTCAACATTGGTAAAAATCGAACATTTTCGCTACTTTGAGCTTAGTTTCAAGGTCGTTTTCATCGTAAAAGTAATGAAAATCATCTCTATTTCTGTAATATGTTTTCCATTTTATCACCTAAGACCATGAAAACGCGAATACAACGATAAATACTATACGAAAATACACCTCAAAGTCGGCGTTTTATTCCAAAAAAACGATCAGTTTTTTTTTTCTCATTACGCAATGTGTGCTGCAGGATTTTTTTTATGTGGTGCACACTGACCACACAGACCCATTCTCTCACATGTGGGCCTACCAGCTTTCTCCCACTTGATTTGAAGCCGCTAGAATTATTGAGTATATCTACGTCAGAAACATTGGCTCGTAAGACGTATTTATACGTCGAAAACAGTCAAAGGGTTAACTGTGTTTTCGAAACAAAGATCGCAAGTGATGGAAGATGTTGAGAGACTCTTATTGGTGTGGATAAATGAAAAACAGATAGCAGGAGATAGCGTCTCTCAAGCGATCATATGTGAAAAGGCTAGGAAGTTGCATGAGGATTTAACCCTTTCAGGGTCCAAGGCCCAAATCTGGAGTCACGCACCAGTGTCCAAGATATTTCAAAAAAAAAATTTGTTATTTTTTCTTATGAAATCGTAGAGAATCTTTTTGTGAAGGTAATAAAACAAAAAGTACGAAAATTGGTGGAAAATTGACGAAATTATGCTCTCGCGAATTTTGATGTGTCAGCGATATTTACGAATCGGCGATTTTGCCGACTTTGACTCCCATTTTAGGCCAATTACATTATTCCAATCAACCAAATTCTTAGCTGTTTCACTAGTATTACTTCTATTCTATCGATTGAGCACAAGAAATCGCCAAGTCAACTGTTTCAACTACAAAATAAAGTGATCGGAAATTGTTAATTTGGCCAATTTAACACAAAGTTCAAAATATTCCAATTTCAAAATAGGGTTCAGAATAAACAATGTAGGTATTCCTGGCACTAAACTAACATTTCCTCTGTTCATTAGTTATGTTTTGAGGCTTTACAAATAAATTCCATTTTGATTTTTATTCACATAATGAATTTTTATTCACACCAAAAAATAGAAGATTTACTGTTATGCAATACTGTAATAATTGTATAAATATCATCACCATATTTGTGAATGTATATTAGACCCACCAGCTGATGTGTATTAGACGTGTGAGGTCGTTTGTTTACTCTTGAATATCGGCAAAAATTTAACATTTCCGCTACTTTGAGCTCAGTTTCAAGCCATTTCCAATGCTAAAACCAATCAAAATCATCTCTATTTCTGTAACATGTCTTCCATTCGATCAAATGAGACCAAGAAATCGCAAATACAACTATAAAAAACATACGAAAAAACACTGCAAAGTTGCTTTTTAATCGAAAAATCATGATTTCATTTTTTTCTCTCATTATGCACAGTGTGCTGCAGGATCTGTTTTATGTGGTGCACACATACCACATAGATGTATTCTTCATATCTAGGCCCAAATGTACCACTCACAGTTTATCAGAGGGGAGCTGAGCTCATGGCGTAGATCTACGTTTTGGACCCTGAACGTAAAGCCGTAGACTACGGGACGGACCCTAAAAGGGGTTTAAATTTAAAAAAAAATGCCTGCAACTAGTGATGATGTGAGTGAATTTAAGGCCAGCAAAGGTTTGGTTTGAGAGATTTAAGAAGCGTAGTGGCATCCATAGTGTGATAAGGCATGGTGAGGCTGCCATTTTCGGACCACAAAGCGGCTGAAAATATGTGCAGGAATTCAAGGAGTACATAGAAACTGAAGGACTGAAACCTGAACAAGTGTTTAATTGTGATGAAACAGGCCTGTTCTGGAAGAAATGCCAAGCAGGACCTACATTACTCAGGAGGAAAAGGCACTCCCAGGACATAAGCCTATAAAAAGACAGGCTTACTCTTCTCATGTGTGCCAATGCTACTGGTGATTGCAAAGTGAAGCCTTTATTAGTGTATCACTCTGAAACTCCCAGAGCGTTCAGGCAAAAGAATGTCCTCAAGGATAATTTGTGTGTGCTGTGGAGGGCAAACAGTAAGGCATGGGTCACTAGGGAATTTTTCTATAACTGGTTACACCATGCATTTGCCCCAATGTGAAAGATTACCTAACTGAAAAGAAATTAGAACTTAAGTGCCTCCTGGTGTTAGACAATGCCCCTGGTCATCCTACAGACGTGGCAGAGCGACTTTATGGGACATGAGCTTCATTAAGGTGAAGTTTTTGCCTCCTAATACCACTCCTCTCCTGCAGCCCATGGACCAGCAGGTCATTTCCAACTTCAAGAAACTGTACACAAAAGCTCTGTTTGAAAGGTGCTTTGTAATGACCTCAGAAACTCAACTGACTCTAAGAGAGTTTTGGAGAGATCACTTTAATATCCTCAATTGTGTAAACCTTATAGGTAAGGCTTGGGAGGAAGTGACTAAGAGGACCTTGAACTCTGCTTGGAAGAAACTGTGGCCAGAATGTGTAGACAAAAGGGATTTTGAAGGGTTTGAGGCTAACCCTGAGATGATTATGCCAGTTGAGGAATCCATTGTGGCATTGGGAAAGTCCTTGGGGTTGGAGGTTAGTGGGGAGGATGTGGAAGAGTTGGTGGAGGAGGACAATGAAGAACTAACCACTGATGAGCTGATATGATCAACTTCAAGAGCAAGAGGCCAGACCTGGGGAAACTGGTTCAGAGGAGGGGAGAGAGAAATTGAAGAAGTTGCCTACTACAAAGATTAAGGAAATCTGTGCAAAGTGGCTTGAAGTGCAAACCTTCATGGATGAAAATCACCCTCACACAGCGTATTGCAAGCCGTGCTGGTGATTATTACACTGACAATGTTGTGAAACACTTTAGGCAAGTCATAAAGGAACGAGAGGTACAGGCCACTATGGACAGATATCTTGTGCGAAAGAAGTCCAGTGACTCTGAAGCTGGCCCTAGTGGCATTAAAAGAAGAAGGGAAGTAACCCCAGAAAAGGACTTGCTACCTCAAGTCCTAATGGAAGGGGATTCCCCTTCTAAACAGTAAGAAGATAATGCTCTCCCCTCCTCCCATCCCATCAATCATCACCAGATCTTCAATAAAAGTAAGTGTCATGTAAGTGTGCATGCCTTTTTCAGTTTGTGTGTATTAAAATTAACATTTCATGTGGTAAAAAAAAATTTTTTTCATACTTTTGGGTGTCTTGCACGGATTAATTTTATTTCCATTATTTCTTATGGGGAAAATTCATTCACATAACGATTATTTCGCATAACAATTACCCCTCTTGCACGGATTAAAATCGTTAACCGGGGGTCCACTGTATTAAGTTTAATGCAATATAATAATTACAATAACAATAATAACAATAGAATAATCACAATAGAATAACTGACACTTATCTTTAATGAAGATCTGGTGATGATTGATGGGATGGGAGAAGGGAAGGGTGTCGAAGTTTTTAATGTTTAGAAGGGGAATCCCCTTCCATTAGGACTTAAGGTAGCAAGTCCTTTCCGGGTTACTTCCCTTCTTCTTTTAATGCCACTACGACCAGCTTGAGTCACTGACTTCTGTCGCACAACATATCTGTCCATAGAGGCCTGTACCTCTCGTTCCTTTATGACTTTCCTAAAGTAGTTCACAACATTGTCAGTGTACAGGTTGCCAACACTGCTTGCAGTAGCTGTGTCAGGGTGATTTTCATCAAAAAAGGTTTGCACTTGTGTAGTGTTTGCACTTCAAGCCACTTTGCACACATTTCCTTAATTTCAATAGTCATAGCACCCTTGGTCTCGATGGTTGGCACTAGAAGCTTTCTTGGGGCCCATGGTGACTTATTTTGCAGAAACAAGCACCAAAAACAGTGATAATATGGATAATATAGAATGTACCGAATGTATCCTTAGATGCACACACACTGGCTGGCTTGTAAACACTGGACACGTCTCGTATGAATCGTATCGCATACCGGGTTTTGTAACGGGAACCGAGGCAAATTTTTTGCGATATAATGCTTTGGATACCGGATTTATCGGATACTGATGGCTTTGCGAACCGGGGGTCCACTGTATTATTATTATTATATTATGAGCACCAGTCATCTACATACAATTAGGCCTAAATGTTATCAGTCTATCAAAAGTCAACGGGAAATACGTAAAAGCGATCAGTTAGGCTCAAAAATAATCATACATACAATTGTATTTTGCACCTCGCTCTGTGCCTATGTATACACCTCTGTGTGTCCCTGTATTATTCGCAACAGCTTGACAAAGCTCCTGGAGAGAGAAATATTGCCACAATAAAATGTCACATTAGTTGCACAAGTCCTTTTACCTAACATATTGTCGGTAATTCTACCAACATTATTAGAAGCATTATCTTCAAGGGGTCAATAGATAACACTACTGAAGAACAATACAAAAGAACCGTGATCTCTCATGGTCCAGCAACTCCGAAAACCAGGGATCGCTACTCAAATACTGTAGTATGTCAAAATCCTCAGCACCAGACGAGCCTGGCCCATGGCAGAGCTCAGAGAGTAGATACTCTCGAAACTCTTCAAAGGTATATCAAAGGGAAAGGTATACCAAGCATACATAACTGTTAGGGCTTTTACGCACAGGGACTCTAGTAGATTGGTCTGAATCATGGTAGGCTAGCTCAACTTCAAACAAAAACATAGGTGGTATTATGCAATTTAAATTATTATGAAAATAAAATGTTAATACCGATACCTTTATTAGCTAAGTGCATAGAGTAATCGTCGTCCCCCAAGGACCCTAATGTGAACAACCAAGGACCTCAATGTGAATAACCAAAGACCCCAATGTGAATAACCAAGGACCTCAATGTGAATAACCAAGGAACCCCAATATGAATAACCAAAGATCCCAATGTGAATAACGAAAGACTCCAAATGTGAATAACCAAGGACCTCAATGTGAATAACCAAAGACCCCAATGTGAATAACCAAAGACCCCAATGTGAATAACCAAGGACCTCAATGTGAATAACCAAAGATCCCAATGTGAATAACCAAGGACCCCAATGTGAATAACCAAGGACCCCAATGTGAATAACCAAAGATCCCAATGTGAATAACCAAGGACCTCAATGTGAATAACCAAGGAACCCCAATATGAATAACCAAAGATCCCAATGTGAATAACGAAAGACTCCAAATGTGAATAACCAAGGACCTCAATGTGAATAACCAAAGACCCCAATGTGAATAACCAAAGACCCCAATGTGAATAACCAAGGACCTCAATGTGAATAACCAAAGATCCCAATGTGAATAACCAAGGACCTCAATGTGAATAACCAAGGACCTCAATGTGAATAACCAAAGACCCCAATGTGAATAACCAAAGACCCCAATGTGAATAACCAAGGACCTCAATGTGAATAACCAAAGATCCCAATGTGAATAACCAAGGACCCCAATGTGAATAACCAAGGACCCCAATGTGAATAACCAAGGACCCCAATGTGAATAACCAAAGATCCCAATGTGAATAACCAAAGACCCCAATGTGAATAACCAAGGACCCCAATGTGAATAACCAAGGATCCCAATGTGAATAACCAAGGACCCCAATGTGAATAACCAAAGATTCCAATGTGAATAACCAAAGACCCCAATGTGAATAACCAAGGACCTCAATGTGAATAACCAAAGATCCCAATGTGAATAACCAAGGACCTCAATGTGAATAACCAAGGACCTCAATGTGAATAACCAAAGACCCCAATGTGAATAACCAAGGACCCCAATGTGAATAACCAAGGACCTCAATGTGAATAACCAAAGATCCCAATGTGAATAACCAAGGACCCCAATGTGAATAACCAAGGACCCCAATGTGAATAACCAAAGATCCCAATGTGAATAACCAAAGACCCCAATGTGAATAACCAAGGACCCCAATGTGAATAACCAAGGATCCCAATGTGAATAACCAAGGACCCCAATGTTAATAACCAAGGACCCCAATGTGAATAACCAAAGATGCCAATGTGAATAACCAAAGACCCTAATGTGAATAACCAAGGACCCCAATGTGAATAACCAAGGACCCCAATGTTAATAACCAAGGACCCCAATGGGAATAACCAAGGACCCCAATGTTAATAACCAAGGACCCCAATGTGAATAACCAAGGACCCCAATGTGAATAACCAAGGACCCCAATGTGAATAACCAAAGATCCCAATGTGAATAACCAAAGACCCCAATGTGAATAACCAAGGACCCCAATGTGAATAACCAAGGATCCCAATGTGAATAACCAAGGACCCCAATGTGAATAACCAAAGATTCCAATGTGAATAACCAAAGACCCCAATGTGAATAACCAAGGACCCCAATGTGAATAACCAAGGACCCCAATGTTAATAACCAAGGACCCCAATGTGAATAACCAAGGACCCCAATGTGAATAACCAAAGATGCCAATGTGAATAACCAAAGACCCCAATGTGAATAACCAAGGACCCCAATGTGAATAACCAAGGACCCCAATGTTAATAACCAAGGACCCCAATGTGAATAACCAAGGACCCCAATGTGAATAACCAAGGACCCCAATGTGAATAACCAAAGATCCCAATGTGAATAACGAAAGACCCCAATGTGAATAACCAAGGACCCCAATGTGAATAACCAAGGACCCCAATGTTAATAACCAAGAACCCCAATGTGAATAACGAAGGACCCCAATGTTAATAACCAAGGACCCCAATGTTAATAACCAAGGACCCCAATGTTAATAACCAAGGACCCCAATGTTAATAACCAAGGACCCCAATGTTAATAACCAAGGACTCCAATGTTAATAACCAAGGACCCCAATGTGAATAACCAAGGACCCCAATGTTAATAACCAAGGACTCCAATGTTAATAACCAAGGACCCCAATGTGAATAACCAAGGACCCCAATGTTAATAACCAAGGATTCCAATGTTAATAACCAAGGACCCCAATGTGAATAACCAAGGACCCCAATGCTAATAACCAAGGACTCCAATGTTAATAACCAAGGACCCCAATGTTAATAACCAAGGACCCCAATATGAATAACCAAGGACCCCAATGTAATAACCAAGGACCCCAATGTGAATAAGCAAGGACCCCAATGTGAATAACCAAGGACCCCAATGTTAATAACCCTTTGTCGCGCAGCCTCTAAAATTTTCTATCTTAAACACGTGCAAGTTTGCACGTGTCATCCTACATGCGCCGCGCATCTGGATTCCCGTTCTTTAATTCTAACCAATCACAAGCCTTCCCTGAGTCGCTTCAGCTAAGTGGTGATGGCGTTTGCCGCCTTCCCATTGGTTGAGAAAACAAAACATAAACACTTGTGGCTTGGCGTCGCCTAGTGGGTTTTTTCCATCCAGTGTCACTAATACATGTATACTCTTGGATTTTTACCCTCTACAATGTCGGAAAGTACTGATTGTTGTGTTTAGTGCGTACATGAATAGTTTAGGCATACAGTGGACCCCCGCATACCGGACGCATCGCATACCGTACAATCCGCATACCGGACGCTTTGATCGCAAAAATTTTGCATCGCATACCGCCCAAAAACCCGCTCACCGCCCTTCGTCCGAGACGTGTCCAATGTGCGGCCTGAGCCACGCTCACATGTTCCGCCGGTGGCATTGTTTACCAGCCAGCCTCCGCGGTAACATCCAAGCATACAGTCGGAACATTTCGTATTATTACAGTGTTTTCGGTGATTTTTTCTGGAAAATAAGTGACCATGGGCCCCAAGAAAGCTTCTAGTGCCAACCCTACAGCAATAAGGGTGAATCACCCTTATTGCTGGCTAGGTTGTATAATAAACCCCAATCAACCATCGCTACTATTGGTGGTACAGCTGCTGCTGCTGCTGTACCACCATCAGCTGCTGCTGCTGTACCACCGTCAGCTGCTGCTGCTGCTGCTGCTGCTGCTGTAGTACCGTCTGCTGCTGCTGTAGCATCGTCTGCTGCTGCTGTAGCATCGTCTGCTGCTGCTGTAGCATCGTCTGCTGCTGCTGTAGCATCGTCTGCTGCTGCTGTAGCATCGTCTGCTGCTGCTGTAGCATCGTCTGTTGCTGCTGTAGCATCGTCTGTTGCTGCTGTACCACCGTCTGCTGCTGCTGCTGCTGTAGCATCGTCTGCTGCTGCTGTAACATCGTCAGTTGCTGCTGTAGCATTGTCTGCTGCTGCTGTAGCATCGTCTGTTGCTGCTGTAGCATCGTCTGTTGCTGCTGTACCACCGTCAGCTGCTGCTGCTGCTGTAGCATCGTCTGTTGCTGCTGTACCATCGTCAGCTGCTGCTGCTGCTGTACCACCGTCAGCTGCTGCTGCTGCTGTACCACCGTTGTTGGTGTGGCTTATTGAGAATACCAAGAAACAATTAACCCCAGAGGATTTGCCACCCAGGATAACCCAAAAAAGTCAGTGTCATCGAAGACTGTCTAACTTATTTCCATTGGGGTCCTTAATCTTGTCTCCCAGGATGCAACCCACACCAGTCGACTAACACCCAGGTGAACAGGGAAAATGCCTGGAACTAGTGCTCATATTGGTGAATTTAGAGCCAGCAAAGGTTGGTTTGAGAGATTTAAGAATCGTAGTGGCATACACAGTGTGATAATGCCTGTTCTGGAAGAAAATACCAAACAGGACCTACAGTACTCAGGAGGAAAAGGCACTCCCAGGACACAGTGTCTCATCAGTCATTGCTGCATCTTCAATAAAGGTAAGTGTCATTTATTCTTCATTTAGTAGAGTAGTACATGCACAATATATATTGTGCATGTACTACTCTACTATTGTGCATGTATCCTTCTCTGTGTGTAGGAAAATGTATATTTCATGTGGTAAAAAATTTTTTTTCATACTTTTGGGTGTCTTGCACGGATTAATTTGATTTCCATTATTTCTTATGGGGAAAATTCATTCGCATACCGAACATTTCGCATAACAGCCAGCCCTCTTGCACGGATTAAGGTCGCTATGCGGGGGTCCACTGTATTTTGATATATACATAAAGTCCCCGTGAAGCATAATGTGAGTGCAGCATGCAGTTGAAAAAAGTGCAACAAAGGAAGCTCACAAATTTTCATGGCTGCCCGTGAAGTGACATAGTACAATTTCAGTAAAATAAATATTTATAAAAAAAATTCTATTGCATATATGAATTCTGTAGTGGTCTGGATCTATACAGAAGGTTTTTATTGTCCTTCCAGATCAATGAGAAATTGTTTTATGGGGAGCCCTCCAGCACCAGGTCAAATATGTCTGCATTTTGGAGGGCAGTGACTCAGAACCGGAGGTAGATGACCCAGAATTGCTGGATAGTGGTGATGAATACTTGCCACCGGATGCAGAGGTGTCAAGTGATGATGAGGAGGAAGAAAGGCCAGCCAAAAAGCAGAAATTAGTGAAGAAAAAGAAAGGTATTACGATCGAGGAGTACCCTGATGAGGAAGATATTTATGAAGACATTGCTCTTCAAGGTCCATCTCAGTGGTCCCAGGTTGACCTCAAAAATGATCCTTTGCCGACATATAAACATGAAAAGCCTCTTGTAATTAGGTCTCCATATGAGTATTTTCGTATTTTCTGTGCTCCAGACATGGTAGATAACATGGCATATCAAACAAATTTGTATGCCAAGCAAAAAAACATAAATAAAAATTTTGCAACAGATTCTGAAGAGATCATGAGGTTCATAGGTATTTTGTTGTTCATGGGTATTGCTCCATTACCATCACTCGAAGATTATTGGAAAAGTGCATTTAGGATCCTCCAGGTTGCAGAAGCCATGGGGTCTAAGAGGTTTAGGTTACCTAGACATTTCAATGACAACACAGAAAAGAATAATGACAGATTCCACAAAGTAAAGGCCCCTTTTAAAAAATTTTTTTGGGGGTTTTTTCCCCCAAAAAAACCCCCCAAAAACCCCCTTTCCCCGGGAAATTAATGGGGGGAAAAATTTTTTTAAAAAAAAACCCCCTTTTTTTTTTTGGGGCGGTTTAAGGTTTTTTTTTTTCCCCCAAAATTTTTTTTTTTTAAAAACCCCCCTTTTTTTTTTTTTTTAAAAATTTTTTTAAAAAAAAAAGGGGTTGGGGGGGTTTTTTTTGCCCTTTCCGGGTTGGGTTTTTTTTGGGGGGGAAAAAACCCCCCAAAAGGTTTTTTTTTTTAAAAAAAAAAGGGAAAAAAGGGGTTCCCTTTTGGGGTTTTTTAAAAACCTTTTTTTTTCCCTTGAAAAAAAAAAACCCCCCCAAAAAAAAAAATTTTTTAAAAAAAAAATTTTTTTTTTTTTTTTTAAAAAATTTTTTTTAAAAATTTTTTCCCTTTTTTCCCCCCCAAAAAAAAAAAATTTTTTTTAAAATAAAAAAAAAATTTTTTTTGGCCCTTTTTGGTTTTTTTTTTGGTTTTATTGGAAATTCTTTTAATCCCCTTTTTTCCCAAAAAAAAAATTTTTTAAAAAAACCCAAAAGAAAAGAAAAATTTTTTTGGGGGTTTTCCTTCCAAAATTTTTTTTGGGGCCTTTTAAGGGGTTGGGGGGGGTTTTAAAAAGGGGGGGTTTAAAGGCATTAAACAAAAAAAAAAATTTTTTTAAAAAATTTTTTTTAATGAAAAATTTTTAAAAATTCCCCCCCCAATTTTTCCTTTTTCCCCAAAAAAATTTTTTCCCCAAAAGGAAAAAAAAACCGGGGGGGTTTAAATTTTTTGGGGGGAAAAGGGCCCTTTTTTTTTTTTTTCCCCCCCCTTTTTGGAAAATCCCGGGGCCCCAAAAAAAAAAAAAAAAAAAAAAAAACCCCCCAAAAAAAAAAAAAAAAGGGGGGGGGTTTTCAAAAAAAAATTTTTTTTCCGGGGGAAAAAAAAAAGGGTTTAAGGGGAAAGGGGGGGGTAATTTTTTTTTTTTAAAAAAAAAAAAAAAAGGGGCCCCCCAAAAAAAAAATGGGGGGGGGAAAAGGAAAAAAATTTCCATTTTTAAAAAAGGGGGGGGTTTAAATTTTTCCAATTTCAAAAAACAAAAAAAAAAATTTTTTGGGCCACAAAAAAAAAAAATTTTTTAAAATTTTTTTTTAAAAAAAAAAAAAAACCCCCAAATTTTAAAAACTTTTAAAAAAAATTTTTTTCCCCCCTTTTTTGGGGAAAAAAAAGGGGCCCGGGGAAAACCAGGGGGGGTTTTTTTTTTTTCCCCCCCAAAAAAAAAAATTTTTAAAAATTTTTTTTCCCAAAAAAGGGGTTTTCCTTTTTGGGTTTGAACCCAAAGTAAAAAAAAAAAAATTTTTTTGGGAAACCAAAAAATTTTTCCCCAAAAAAACCTTTAAGGAAAAACCTTTTTAAAAAACCCCTTTTTTTTTTGGAAATTTTTTTAAAAAAAAATTTTTAATTTTTTTTTTTTTTTTGGAATTTTTTTTTTAATTTTTTTGGGGGATTTTTTTTAAAAAAAAGGGGGTTTAAAAAAAAAAAAAATTTTTTTTAAAAAAAAAAAAAAAAAATTTTTTTTTTTTTTTTTGGGTTTTTTAATTTTTAATTTTTTTTTTGTTTTTTAAAAAAGGGGAAATTTTGGGGGCCCAAAAAAAATTTTTTTTGGGGGGGGAAAAAAAAAGGGCCAAAGGGGGGGTTGTTTTTTTTTTTTTTTGGGGGTTTTAAAATTTTTGGGGAAAATTTTTTTTTTGGGGGGGTTTATTTTTTCCCGGGGGGGGGTTTTTTAAAAAATTTTTTGGGGGGGTTTTTTTTTTAATTTTTTTTTTTGTTTTTGGTTTTTTTTTAAAATTTTTTTTTTTTTGGGGGGCCCCCCCCCCCCCCCCCCCCCCCAAAACCCCCCCCCCCAAAAATTGGGTTTTTTGGTTGGGGGGGGGGTTTTTTCCAAAATTTTTGGGGTTTTTTGGGGGGGCCCCCCCAAAAATTAAAAAAAAAGGGGGGGGGGGAAAAAAATTTTTTTGGGGGCCCCCCAAAATTTTTTTTTAAAAAAAGGGGAAAAACCAAAAAAAAACCCCCCCCCCCCCGGGGGGAATTTAAAAAACCCAAAAAGGGAAAAGGGAAAAATTTTTTCCCCCCCCCCCCTTTGGGGTTTTTAAAAAAGGAAATTTTTTTTTTAAAAAAAAAAAAACCCAAGGGGGGGGGAAAAAAAAAAATTTTCTTTTTTTTTAAAAAATTTTTTTTTCCCCTTTTTAAAAGAAAAAAAAGGGAAAAAAAATTTTTAAACCCCAATAAAAAGGAAAAAAAAAAAAACAAACCCCAAAAAACAAAAAAAAAAAAAACCGGGCCCAACTGTTTTTAAAGGGGAAGAAAAGGGAAACCCCCAAAAAAAAATTTTCCAAAAAAAAAAAGGGGTCCCGGAAAATTTGGGTTTTTTAAAAAAGGGGAAAAAAAAAAAGGGGGGCCCCCCTTTTTGGGGAAAAATTAAAAAGGGTTTTCCCAAGGAAAAAATTTTGGGGAAAAAAAAAGGGGGGAAAAAAAAAAAAAAAAAAAAAAAAAAAGGGAAAAAAAAAACCCAAAAACCCAAAAAAAAAAAAGGGGGGAAAAAATTCCAAAAAACCCAAAAAAAAGGGAAAAAAAAAAAATTTTTTCCCCCAAAAAAAAAGGTTTTTTCCCCCAAAAAATTGGGCCCCAAGTTAAAAAAAATTTTTGGGGAAAAAAAATTTTTCCCCCGGGGTTAAAAAAAAAAAAAAAGGGCCCCCCTTTTTTCCCGGGCCCCCCCCCCCCCCCCCCGGGGGGGGGGGTTTTTCCCCCCCGGGGGGCCAGGGAAAAGGGGGAAAAATTAAAAACCCCCCAAAAAACCCCCCCCCGGGGGGAAAAAGGCCAAAAAAAAAAAAAAAAAAAAAAAAAAAAAAAAAAAAAAAAAAAAAAAAAATTTAAAAAAACCCCCAAAAAAAAATTTTGGGAAAAAAAAAAAAACCCCCCCCCCAAAAAAAACCAAAAAAACCCCTTTTTTTTTGGGGGGTCCCTGTTTTAATTTTTTCCCCCCCCCCAAAAAAAGAAAAAAAAAAAAATTTTTTAAAAAATTTTAAAACCCCAAAGGTGGGGGAAAGGGCCAAAAAAAAAAAAAAGGAAAAGGGGGGTTTTAATTTCCTCACTAAAAGAACACACAGAGTAAACAGAGAAACCCGGGGGGGAAAATTTTTTAAAAACCCAATTCCTCCCCCCCCCCCCCCCAAAAAAAGGGGGGGGGCCCGCCCCCCTTTTGGGGGAAAAAACCCCCAAAAAGGGTTTTTAAAAAAACCCCCGGGGAAAAAAAAGGGCTGGGGGAAAAAAAATTAAAAAAAAAATTTTCCAAAAAAGGGAAAAAAAAATTTTAAAAAAAAACCCCCTTTTTTCCCCAAAAAAGGGAAAAAAAAAAACCGGGGGGCCCCAAAAAAAAAACCCCTTTTGGGGAAAAAACCCGGGGAAAAAAAAAAAAAGGGAAAAAAGGGGGGCCCCCAAAAAAAAGGGGGTTTTTTTCCCAAAAACCCCAAAAAAGGGGGGTTTTTTGGGGGAAAAAAAAAAAACCCCCCCAAAGGGAAAAAAAAAATTTTTTTTTTGGGGGCCAAAAATTTTTTTTGGGGGGGGAGGGGGTTTTTAAAAATTTTTAAAAACCCAAAGGGGGGGGGAAAAAAAAAGAAAAAAATTTAAAAGAAAAAAAGGGGAGGAAAAACCCCCAAAAAAAAAAGGGGGGTTTTTAAAAAGGAAAAAATTTTTCCCCCCCTTTAACCCCCCCCAAAAAAAGGGGGGTTAAAAAAAAAGGGGCCCCGGGCCCCCCCCCAAAAGGGTTCCCCCGGGGGGGGGTTTTGGTTTTGCGCCGGGAAAACCCCGGGGGGCCCTCTGTTTCCCAAGGAGGCCTGGTCCAAAACCGGGGGGGGGGCCCCCCCCCCCCCTTTTTTAAAACCCAAAAAATTTTTTTGGGGGGGTTTTTTTTAAAAAAAAAAAAAAATTTTCCCTTTTTCATCACCCAAAGAATGGTGCTAAAAAAGATAATTGGTTAGATAATAGATTGCAAAAACCACCCCCAACTTGGGGTTTTGGGCTGCAGTTGTGAATTTTCTGTGTATCCCGGGGAGAGGGTAGATGTCCTGCTTAACCAGGTTCATTTAAAAATGCAGGGGGAAAAGGGGGGTTTTTTTAGTGATTCCAAAGGGGTGCCAGGAGGTCATCATAGTGTTTGTTAAGGACCCGGTGTTGTAGTTAAGTTTGATAGATTTTAGCCTTGTTTTGGGTTGTGGTGGGTTTTTAAAAGTTACTTTCCAATTTTGTTACTTTTTCCCCAGGTTTCTTTCCATTTGGTTTTTAAATTTGGGGGTCAGGGTTTTTGGGGGTTTAGATTAGGGTAAAAGTGACAATTTTTTTTCCAGGGTTTTTTTTATGGTTATTTTTAAACCTGAGTTGTGTGTTGAGGTTTTTGTAATATTCTGTTGTGGGGGGAAGTTTGGGGCCAAAAAAATTTTATGCTTTGGTATTTTTGGTTTTATATAGGGGGATAGTCACTTTCTACAAAATAAAGAAGTTGATGTTGTCATGTGTTGTGCTGGAATTTAAATAAAAATACAACTAACCGAGTACAACACCTCAGAATCTCTCATAACTCGAAGCAGTCGATCCCCACAAGCCAAAAATGGGCCCCTAAATTTTTATCTGTTTATTGGGTTTTATAATGAATATGCGGGGAAAAAAAAATAAAACTGGTTTTAAAAATACAAGTTCAATTACAGATTTTGGCAGAAATGAAAAGGCAAAAAAGGGGGGGGGTTTGGGCCCGTACTTTTCAGAGTCATTGTTTGCACAGAACTGCTTAAAGCCTCAAATTTTACGTATTTGGAAATTTTAGCAGTAAAGGTCGGGGGAACCAAAACCTGGAAATTTTGGTTGTTCAAGCCTCCGGATGCAACATCCCAGGGAATTCCAGGAAAGCTGTTAAAAAAATTTACCTGTCTGGAAAAACTTTTCCGCTCCTGCACCCAACATCTTGGGGTCCTGGGGGATTTCAATTTTAAAGGGACCTTAAAAAAGGGGAATATTTGCAAATAATTTTGTTGCAGTTTAAAAACACCGGAGGCAGCTCTGATTTAAAAACTCACACTCACAAGAGCTTTTAAAATTTGCACAAAAATTTTAATTTTTAAACCCGCAAATAATAGGCCTACTAGACTGGGGGAAAACCCCAAAACCTCATATTCACAAAAAATATGGGTCTGTAAGAAATGTTTCCCCTATCAAAAAAAAAATACTCAGTTTACAAAAATAAATTTAGGTTCGACATGTATGCGAGGAAACCCCAGACCGACAAAAAGAGGGCTAGTCAGGGGAGGGATTCACAAATTTAACTTCAATAACAAAAAAAATAAAATGGGGACCAAGTAACCAAGTCCTAACCGATATAAGCTGGGGGGATATACTAAAACAACCGGGCCCAAAACTTATTGGGCCCAGAAAAAGATTAAAATCGGGGGAACTCGAGTATGGAAAAAGGGGTTATTCCTCTAAGAAAAAAGGGAGGAGAGATGTAAAATAAAAAAGGAGACAGGCGCTCCCCCTTTTCAGGCGCGGAAAGAATAACAGGCGGCTTAAAAAAGGTCAATTTTATCTGGGTTTTGCAAGGAGGGCACTGGTCAGAGAAATAGAAGCATCGAAAATTAAGCAAAAAAATCCCTTTTGGGTCGGAATCGCGGGGGGGGGGGAACTAAAAAACTATAAATAAATCCCAAAAAACCCCAAAATTTTTCTTCTTAAAGCCAAAAACAAAAACGAGAAAAAACGCCCCTATTGGGCCCCCACTTAAAAAAAGATGGGTCCTACAAGTTTACAGCAAAGGAAATTAGTGAGTACTCATGTCCCCCTTTTGACTCAGTTTTTAGCAAGCCGCTAACCAGATGAGAGTCGGGAAGATCAAAATGAATTTTTTATGGAGAGCCACAAAATTTGTTAACACAAGCCCATCCGTGTTATCCCGACGCCAAATGAATTCGAAAGGCGATAAATAAAGCCCTGCCAAATCTGCCCCCGGGCCAGGTTTAAGGAACTCTGTGTTCTCAAGAACTGCAAGAAGCCCCCCTCCGAGCCCTTTTCCCCTTCCCATGGAAGGGAGCTTGGGGGACGGGGGTCGTCCCCCGTTACTAAAAAAACAGGGCCCCCCCCCCTTTTTCCCCACTCCACAAAGGGGGGAGTAAAAACAAAAAGCAAAGAAACTACTGACCCAAAAGCACTAACATTCCCCTATCATAAAAAAACTTTGGGAAAAGGGGCCTTAAAAAGCAAGATCACCCCCCATCTAGAAACCCATCCCGTTAAAAAACCCAGGGCAACATGGGTTTAGAACAGGTCGCTCCTGTCGGTTTCAGCTACTGGGTTTACTACGACAAGGGCCCAAATGCCCAGAAAAACAAAAAAGAATTTCAGATGTAATATATAAAGACTTTGCAAAAACCTTCGCAAGGGGTGGCCCTGGCGTTTAAAAGCGCCCAAAATGCGCGCTTTAAAGGGAAAAACAGGGAAAAAACGGTCGAGGGGTCTATATTTCCTCACTAAAAAAAAACACAGGGGAGTAGTCGTAAAAGAGGGAAAAGTCCGAGGGAGCTTTCCCCGGGGAAAAGCTCTGTCCACAAGGCAAAAGTACAGGGTCCCCTCTTGTTCCCATCCTCATATCCGACATAGGGCAAGGATGTCGCCCCCAGCAACCCGGGCTTCCTTTTCAGTGACACCCGGGTTTTGCATGGAAAAGTGTTTTTTCCATTTCAGACATGCAAGGGTCCAGGCGGACATAACCAAAAACTTTCAGTGGGCTGAAGGAAAACCCAAATGAAAATTCAACGATGAGAAATTTCAATTACTAGATATGGTAAACATGGGGGAAATTAAATCTTCATCAGGGGGACAAAACAAATTCTGGCCAAAGAAAAAAAAAGGGGAAAACCCCAACGTCCAAAAAAAGACCTGGGGTGATTATGTCGGAGGTCTCACCTTCAAGGACCCTAAAAATTGTATCAATGCAAACTTTTAGAAAAAAAGACGGATGGATAATGAGAACCTTCAAAACTAGGGAGGCCAAGCCATGATGGGCATTTCAGGCACTTGTTCTATCTAGGCTTTGGGAAAATTGCTGCACTCTAACAGCCCTTTAAAGGGAGGTGAAATTTTCCCCACCCAAAAAATTGTACGGAAACCCTTTTTCCCGGGGGAAAAACGGAGATAAAAACCTCAAAATTTCTGGGGGGCTTGAGGTTTCTAAACCCGTATTCCCCGGAACGCAGGGGGGGAAAAGATACATGATTATATTCCCCCCTGGAAAATCCTAGAGGGATAGTCCGAACCCCCCACACGAAAATCACTAAATACGAAAGCAAAAAATTGGCAGACCCATGCACCATCCCCCCAATGAAAAGCAGGGGGGTCACTTGCACGTTAAGGACCTTTCAATAAATGTCAGGGCCCCAGACTGTTCAATGCCTCCCCGCACCATAAGGGGGGGTTACCAAAAAGACCCTGGCAGTCTTCAAAACTGGCACTGGACAAGCACCTAAAAAACAGTTCCGGATTAGCTGGGCTTTTGGCTGTACGTTGGTTTGGGGTGCAGCCAGCAGCAACAGCCCGGTTGATAAAGGGGCTGATCCCAGGAGGCCCGGCACAGACCGGGCCGGGGGGCGGGACCCCCCGAAACTTTTTCCCCGGTAAAAATTTTTCCTTTTCAAAAATAAAAAATTTTTTTTTTATCTTGAGATACCCGTATTAAAAGGAGGGTTTTTTGGAAAATTTATACGAAAAATTTTTTATTTTCCCCCGTTAAACCCCTTTGGGAATTATCTGACCTTTTCCACCCCCTCCTTGTTTTTAAACCCCCGGCTAACATAAACCCAAACTTTAAAACTCCTGGGCCCTGGGGGAATTTTTGACGTTTTAATTTCCCCCGAAAAAAAGGATAGTTAAATTTAAAAGGGGGGAAAAAGGGAAGGCCCCGGAACCAAAAAAAAACCCTTTTTTAATTGGAAAATTCTTTTCCCACCCTTAACCTCGTTTTTAAAAACCCCAAAACGGCCCACAAAATAAAAACCAAATATTTTGGGGTTCCCCTTGGAGGAAATTTTCAGTTTTTATTGGGGGTTTGGCAAATAAAACACCGAGATTAAAAGGCCCCCCCTTTTGGGGAAGGTTTTCCCCTAAAGGAAAATTTTATGTTAAAATTTTTAATTTTTTTTGGGATTTAAACTTTTATTTCCAAGGTCATGCCCCCCGGTAACCCTCGGGCCCTTTAAAAAAAAGAGGAAAAATATTATTGGGACCCCTCAGTGGTTTTTTTATTTTTTGTTTTTATGGGGAGTTAAACATATTTCTCAAAGGGTTACTTGTTAAAGAAATTTTTTTGGGGGAAAGTTGGTAAAAAGGGGTTCTTTATTAAATGTTTTTTTTTAATTTTTGGTTCCGTATTTTAAAATTTTTTAATTTTAAACACAGGCATTCCTTGATCGTCATATCTGCCTGCGCACTTGTTTTCTGATAAACGTATTTGGAGGTCTCTGGATGTTTCGCCCACGTATAATTTGCTGCAGTCATTACAAGGGATTATGTATACCCCTCTTTCTTTTCATCGTTTCTACTTCTCCATTCGTCTTGTTGTAGATGAATGGTTCAGAGAACCGACAAGTTGTAAAGTAAAAGGATACAAGTGCAACTAATGTCACATTTTATTGTGGCAAACGTTTAGCTCTCCAGGAGCTTTATCAAGCCGTTACGGCTTGATAATGAGAATCTTCAAAACCAGGGATGCCAAGCCCATGATGACACTCTTTTGGTCGCTTGTTCTATCTAGGCTGGAATATTGCTGCACACTAACAGCACCTTTCAGGGCAGGTGAAATTGCTGATCTAGAAAATGCACAGAGAACCTTCACGGTATGCATAACTGTGATAAACCACCTCATTTACTGGGAATGCTTAAAGTTCCTAAACCTGTACAAGTCACTAGAAACTAGCACCTTCCCGAAAGTACTCAAGACAGCAAGGGTTACACCAATACATAAAGGTGGTGACCCTTCAGATGTTAACAACTATAGGCCAATATCAAACTTACCATTGCTATCCAAAATCTTCGAGAAACTCTTGCACAGGAGACTGTATTCATTTATAACGGCACAAAACATACTCAACCCCTGCCAATTTGGATTCAGGAAAAATAAAAGCACTAATGATGCAATTGTAAAAATGCTAGATCTGCTTTACACAGCATTGGAAAATAAGGAATATCCACCAGGAATTTTTATTGACCTAAGAAAAGCTTTTGACACAGTAGACCACGGCATCCTACTCCACAAACTTGACCATTTTGGTATAAGAGGCTATGCGCTTGCATATTTTAAATCCTACCTTACTAATAGGTATCAGTATGTCACCATTAAAGACACAGCATCATCAACACGGCCACTTGATACTGGAGTTTCGCAAGGAAGTGTCCTTGGACCCTTGCTCTTCCTCATTTACATCAATGATCTTCAAAACGTATCCCAACACCTGAAACCCATTCTCTTTGCTGACGACACTACTTATGTCATCTCTCACCTTAATCTTGCCACCCTCAACACCATTGTTAATGAGGAGCTGCTCAAAATATCAACTTGGATGACAGCCAATAAACTTACACTTAACACTGACAAAACCTACTATATTATGTTTGGTAGCAGAGTAGGTGCTGCGCAACTAAACATTAAGATCGACTGCACTCTAATTGCCAGACATAATGAGGGCAAATTCCTAGGCCTATACCTCGGCAACAACCTGAATTTCAGCACCCATATCCAACACATATCAAAAAAATTATCCAAAACAGTTGGGATCCTCTTCAAGATACGATACTACGTGCCGCAAAATGCCCTTCTCACACTATACCATTCACTCATTTATCCATACCTCACCTATGCTATTTGTACTTGGGGATCAACTGCAGCAATACACCTAAAGCCAATAATAACTCAAGAAAAAGCCGCAGTAAGAATAATCACTAAATCCCATCCCTGGCAACACACCCTCCCACTCTTCATAGATCTAAATTTACTCCCTGTTCTAAACATCCACACTTACTACTGTGCAATCTTCATATACAGGACCTTAAAATCCAATATTAACCTTGACCTATAATGCTTTCTTGATAGTTGTGACAGGACCCACAGGCACAATACCAGACACAAACATCTCTACGACATTCCCCGTGTCGGACTAAACCTTTACAAAAATTCAATGTATGTCAAAGGCCCTAAAATCTGGAACACCCTACCTGAAAACTCTAGAACTGCAGACACATTCACCACCTTCAAAACTGCCGTTAGAAAACATCTTATCTCCCTGATACACCCCGTCAACTAACTACATAAAAACTAGCTGGTGGTTCACACTTACACTCGCTCACTCACCCATTTGATTATAAGCACAGAAATACGTATCTTTTTCTTAAAATAATGTTTCCCAACTAGTCAAAGTTTGCCTGTGATACTCCAATATATAACTATGTTTGTGCCAAAACAAAAGCATTCACATTTAAACTCGAAAAACTTATTTAGTCAGTATTTAGTCACTTAGTATTTAGCAATTACCCCACAATTTGTAAAAATTTTGGGGGTTAAGAATTAAAAAGTTTCCCCGAAATGCTAGCCATGCTAGGTTTCTGGGGGCCCCCCTGAAATTAGTTTTTTTTATTACATGTACCTGGGTTTACCGGGGAGAGATTTCCGGGGTCAACCCCCCCGCGGCCCGATCTGTGACCGGCCCCCCTGGTGGTAGACCCTATCAACCAGGCTGTTACTGCTGGCTCACAAAAACCAAGTACGGGGAAACCCCAAAAACCCAAAAATCTGAAAAATCCCGCATTGTAACCCTTTAGGAAAAAAATTGATTTGTTTTTGTTTTGATTTGATAGAATGGCAGGAGGAAGAGATAGTGTTATATACCCCGAAAAAATCCAAAGGGACTATACCAAACTTGCACACGAAAATCATTCCCAGAAAAAAAATAGTTTGGGAGGCGGTGCAACACCCCCCCAAGAAAAGCAGGGGTGCCACTGACAATAAAAGACAGCACAATAAGTTGGGGCCCCAAGATTTTCAGTCCCAAACCAGCATACTCAAGGGGTTCCCAATAGACCCCTGGCTTCTTCAAGCGGCACTGGAAGGCCCCTAAATCGTCCCTGATACCCGGGCTTGGTTCGTACTTGATTACGTGGGCCACGTAAAGCCTGTTTGATCCACCAGAGGCCTTCACAGACCGGGCGTGGGGGCTTGACCCCCGGAATTTTAAACCAGGTATACCCCAGGACTTTTTCCCCGTGGGGCCTTCGCACTTTGGGGTCAATTTTTAACCCTCCTCTCTTCTCATTATTAAATTTTCAAAAATTCAAACTTTTTTCTTAAAGTATCCAATGTGATTTTAAAAGTTTTGGGTTTTTTTTGGGTTTAATGTTTTTAAAATAATAATTACAGAGCTTTCCCTAGAACGCCTAGCATGGCGGGCTTTCGGGCAGACTTATATTAAATCTTGGGTTTAAAATGTTAAAAAAATTATGAGAAAATTAAAAAATTAGAAAAATTGCCAATCTTGGTACTTTTTTTGGGGAAAACGTTTCGCCACACAGTGGCTTCATCAGTCCTAGAGGAGAAACTTGAAAAACAGGAGGAGAATGGGGTAATCAGCCCCTCAACCTTGAGTCATGTGTTCAGCCCCATCAATTTGAATAGAATCCCTTTACAAAATTAAATGTATGTCAAGGCCCTAAAATCGGGAACACCCTACCTGAAAATCTAGAATGTAGAAAATTTTCATCACCTTCAAAACTCCCATCAGAAAACTCTCATCCCCCGATAACCCTGTCAACTAATTACACGAATAACATGGGGGTTAAAACCTTAACCACTAACCATTTGACCAAAAACAAAAATATCAATCCCAATCTTAAAAAAATAAATTTTTAACAGTCATAAGTATACTCCAATACTGAAAACTTGTATAGTGCCAAAACAAAAGCTTTTTAAATTGCTAAATCAAAAACAGTATTTATCACTTAGCCTATACACTTCCCTCTCCCCCGAGCCCGCACGCTAGCAATACTTTTAAACACCGAATTACAGAAAATATCTACCGGATGGGATAAAAAAACTTACATAAACAGACAAAAACCTACTTCTTCGTTGGTAACAGAGCTACAGTGTACCTTTAAAACATAACGATAAAGGATCCCCTATCACAAAGCTAACGGGGAAAATTCTTGGAATCCCCTCGATAATAGACTCAAATTTCATACATATAAACAATTTCTAAGAAAATTTTCCAAAGACTGTAGGCATACTACGAAATACGGTACTAATTTCACAGTCAGCCCTCCTGGCCCTTTATCACTGTCTTATTTACCCCTTTTCCCTAGGGAATTTGGAAGGGGGGCTAACAAAAATTTAAACCCATTAGACCACAAATTTCCCCCAACAAAAGGCTGCAGTTAGAATGATAAAAAATTCTCAATCGGGGCAACACACTCCCCCAATTTCAAAACATAAAACCTACTACCAAAAAAACTCCAATTATTACTGCACCTATTACTACATAGAAATTTAACTCGTATTAACCCTCCCCTCAAACATTCCTTGCCAACCTAAAACAAAACCATACCATAACACAAGGCACGATCCTCTTTGATTTTCCTGTTCCATCTCAACCCTAGAAAAAACTCAATGCACAAAAAAGGGCCCAAAATTGGAATTCATTACTGTAAAATAAAAAACATCCCTGTTTATAAATTTCAAGTCTCTCTAAAAGTTTACTTACTCACTCAAAACCAAATAAATACTGAATAATGAACCTTAAAAATTTGTTTTCCCAAAAATGTTACTCCAATTATATCACAAAATGTTAAACCTAGGACCCAATCAAATTTTGTTATTTTTTTAAATACATCCTAACGAATACTCTTTACTAAATGAACAGCAATGAATGAAACATATGACCTGTCTTTGAAATATCTTTTGTGTTTATAGTTTCTGTTTACAATAATGTTTACGCATTTATCACTGCTTTTTTAATCTTAATTTAAATTTTTAACCCACCCCTAATGCTTGCTATAAGGGGCTTTGGCATGCTGCTTTTCCCTGTATCTTTTTTGCCCTCTGTATGTATGCAAAATTTTCTAAATAAATAAAAAAATTAAATAAATAAATAAAAAAATAAATAAATAAATAAATAAAAAAAATAAATAATTTTTTGGTAATATTTTAAAACTTAAGTTTTAATAAAAGTCTCCCCAAAATGCCTAGCCTGCTAGGTGTTTCTAGTGGACACTCTGAAATTATTTTTCTTACATGAAAACCCACCAATAACCAAAATTCTGTAAATCGCATTGTAATCCTTATAGAGAAAAAACTTTGAATTGAATTAAATTTAAATGTCTTGATTGCCAGAACCCAGCAAAAGGGAAAACAGGTACAACCAATATCCCCCTGACGGTAAAGGGGCAAACCCCTCCCCATTGAGGGGGACAGGTAGAGTGAAAGTGTGCACCCAAGTGTGCACAAGGCCGCAGGAGGCATCCGTGCGGTAATAAGTGGGCCCCAAAGCGGAAGTGTTCCACCGTTCAGGCTGTGAGGGACCCCCAAGGCTGCACGGAGAGTCCGTCACGAGGCGTATAGATGACCCGCCAGTCGCGAGTGCCCGACTTAAAGGGGTAGTCAGTGCAACGTCCAGGGAAAGGGTTGGATGGCGAGCCCAAAAAGGGCGGGGCCATTAAAAATTCGGACGACCCCAACCTGAAAAAAGAGAGGGGATGTGCAAGGCCCTCTTGCCACGAGACGGATTCCTTTCCAAACAGCCCTTGTAAAAACACTTTTGGCCCAGGGCAAAGGGGGGAACAGCAGGAAGGGTGCACGGGGGAGGCCGTTTGATCTGCCACTTCATTGCCCAATTAAACATGGGTGGGAACCCATGAAGGGAGATGCCCCAAACCGGGGTCCGAAAAGAAGGCAGGAGGAGGATTGTGTCCGACAACAGGACACGCAGTGATGTGGACAGGCAGAGCAAAAAGCCCCGGGGAAAGTTTGGAATCAGAAAAGGGGACCAATGGTTGGGGGGGAATGTGATCTGGGGACAAAACCCCAGACCCTGGTAAATGGTGAGAGCTCCCCTGCCAGAACAGAATGAGCAGGGTAACCCCACGTTTGAAAAGGGAGAGATTAGCGGAAGCCCAGATGATGTAAAGGGGAAGGAGGACGTCCCAGCCTCATGTAGAGGGAAAATGAAGCCCCATGTAACAAGCGAAACCCCAAAATAGAAATGCAACTAATGAGGGGGTTCCCTGTTCCCTGTAGTGCCAGTCCAAGTGAATGTATCGTTCGGTCCAGCCAGGGGGTCCCGGAGATGGGAGGGGAGGGATCATCACAAGTGCAGGAAGAAAAAAGAGGAAGGGGAACGCTGGGCCCTGGTAAAAAGGGAAGGCGAGCCAAACGTGGGGGGAAGAGGCTGTCTCCCACATCTGTGAAGAAGGCAACAGGGGGAGTACAAGGGAAGGGGCCCTATGATGGAGTCGTAAACAGTCCCCGCTGTCCTCACCACGAGAGAGATATCCCCGACTCTGCCCCCAAGGCTGCGAAGGGGTGGAGGGGGAAGCCCCAGCATATTTGGAGGCTGAAAATTTTGGGAATGTCTAAACGATAAAGAGAGGAGGAAGAAGCTGAGTCTACACCTCCTCACTAAGTAGCTTGCTGCGAACCCTGCTATATAGAACTTAAGAGAAGGTCCGATCCCCCCCCCCACTTGGGGCCAGAGATCCCTGCATAAATTAAAATTGAGACACTTTTGCAGCATATGGGAATCTTTTTTCAGGAAAGTTTCGCCACCAGTGGTTTATAGTCCAATAACAAAGAGAAGGGGTAAGGAGAGGGGAGTATTAGGTAATCAGCCCCCAGCCTTGAGTCGATGTGTTCAGTCCCCTCAATCTTTTAGAATGTACCATAGGGCCGTAGCTTGGGTTATATCGTAGTGAGGGGGACTTGAAGCAGACGGGGCGGGTCTAGTGGTACCATCCCCCGTCGAATAGGTCTTTGTCAAAGGTTTTAACAAGTGTTTTTAAAATTCTTTGTAAGGAAATCCATGATGCTGCAGTGTCTGACAGTTGTGAGAAGTTTGAAAAACCGAAAGTTTTAAAATTGAACACTTATGCGCATATGGGAAAACTTTATTTAGGAAAGTTGCCACACAGTGGCTTCACAGTCCAATCAAAAAGGGAAGGGGGGGAGGGAGGGGGAGTATAGGGAATCATACTCCCCCTCTCCTTACGCCTTCCCCTTTTTATTGGACTGAGAAGCCACTGTGTGGGGGGAAAAGTTTCCTAATAAAAATTCCCAATGGCATAAATGTCTCAAACTTCAATTGCGTTTTTTAAACCTTATCACCGGGGCTAGTGCAAAGCGACGTGCACCGAGAGGTGGAGGCCGCTATTGTTTCTTCCATGTCAAAATGGTGCATCTAAGGTGACTCCCAAACCCCGATGAGAAGAGACCAAAAAGGGTTTGGGGCTGGGTTTAATGAGACTGATGGAAGATGGGGAGTCGGGTCTAGTAAAAACAAAAGAGTTGGACTTGTGTCACAACCCCAAACCCCAGGGGGGGCCCTTTATGTTATGCATTGAGGCCCCTGAAGTGTTTCCTTGCTGTCATATAGCTGGGCACTGCACATAAGGGGGACATCATCCGCATATCCAGGGTATGCCTCCCTAGAGGAAGGGAGACCCACAAAAAGCAGAGAAAAGGAGTGGGCTAAGAACGATCCCTGGGGCACTCCCCGGTATACAGGGCAGGGTGGGCAAAGCGCCCCCCCACTGTACAGAAAGGTCCTCCCTTGCAAAAAGTTGGGATCCAGTAGAGGGGGTCCTTTAGCCCCCTGCGGGCCCCGCTTTAAAAAAATTGCTGTGTGTGATGCGAGTCAAATGCTCTGTGTAGGTCCAAAATGCAGCCAAAAGGAACTACCGGATTTAAATGAAGTGTGCACAAGCTTGTAAATTGAAGCAAAGGGTCGAGGGTGGACGACCTTTTCGGGAAACCACTTGGTTTTCAGCAGGAGGGCCCTGTTCCCAATCCTCAAGAGAGCGAGTAAACCACCGTCGTTCCCGCACCTTTCCCAAACAGGGAGTAGAGCAATGGGGGGGGCCCGGTGGGTAAAACTCCCGCTTCCACATGGGGGGGGCCCCGGGGTTTGTTTCCGGGGGGGGGAAACATTTGACACGTTTCCCTTACACATGTTGTTCGTTCACCTAGCGAAATAGGGACCTGGGTTTAGTCGACTGGGTTGGGTCGATCCCGGGGGACAAGATTAGGACCCCTTGGAAATAAGTTGTTCCGTGGGGGCACTGACTTTCTTGGGTTATCTGGGGGCTAACCCTCCGGGGTTAAAAAACCCAACGAAATCTTTTTTTTTTAAGGATCCTGAGGCGGCTGTAATCACAAGGGCCCCTTTTTGTTTGTCCCCCACCTGGGTGAATTTCCCCCCCGTGAACGGACTGCGTCACTGGCCTGCTAAGGCTTCATTTGTGAAATAAGGACTGGAAATGGCACCCCATGAAGGGCCTACAGAACAGTAGCTGTAGTAAAATATCACACCCAAGAACAGGTCTAGGGGAGAAAAACTCCCGGTATAAGGATCCACTTATCTCCAAAAATGGGGGTGTGAGCAACGAAAAGGGGGTTTCAGGGGGGTTGGGAAAAAGGGCCCTACCCGTGGGTTTTTCTGATCCCCAAAAAAATGGTGGCTCCCGAACTGGTTTTCCTTGCATTAAAATCTCCTATCACAAACGTGAACCACGGAGTTGTCCAAAGTAATAGGTAAATTCACTTTGTGTAACCGCCCTGCCCCGGGTTTAGATCAGGATAGTTTCACCACTGGTGCCTAAGGAACTTTCACAGCCCAAATTTTCCAAAACTCCCCTCTCTGGCTTGGGGAGAGAAGTCTACTCTGGAGCTGGTTGCGTACAAGAAGAGTAGGCCCCTCCGCTCCCGCAAGGCCATCCCTATGGTAAACATGAAACCAGGCATCTGAAGAGAATGTCGAGGGCGTAACCATTCTCAGAGAGACCCCCCCACCCGTGGCTTTACCTCAGCCAATCCTTGAAGGGCTGGGGAAACTTCCCCCGTACAGAGGGCATTCAAAGAAGAAAAAAAGAGGGGTGGAAGGGTTTACGTGTGTGAACTAAAGGGCCCCAAAAAGGGGAGGGAGAAAAAGGAGACATGCAGTCACAAAGAGGTGCCCTGGGGGTAAAAATGTAGACCCCTCCACCAGGAGGAGGATAGGATGAAGGAATAAAAAACCCCGGCAGGTGGGGAGAAAGCGGGACTTCAGACATGAAGGGGCCCGGATGGAGACAGGGCCCAGGCTGGGGTTTAGGAGAATTGGGGGTGGGGGGAGTCGGTGCGAGACGGGAGGCCCAGGTCGGGTAGAGTCCATCTGAACTGGGTGGGGGTCTGGCAATGGTGATTTGGGAAATGTACCCCCTCGCGGGAGGACGTGTGTTGTGGGGCGAGGGGGTGCTGTGCAAAATTTTTGCAATGGAAGCCCGGGGCCGAGGGCACCCCGATTGATGTTTTTCCCCGGAGTTGGAGAAAACCTCTAAAGGGGAAAAAGAGGTCCGCAAGACCCCCCAAACCCATTTGTAACAGGGGTATAACCCTCACAGCTGCGGGGTACAGGCCTGGCCGTGTTGGTGTTGGGGGAGACTCCTTTGTGGGGGGCAGGAGTTTACCTGGAGAGAGTTTCGGGGGTCAAGCCCCCCCCATGGAGGCGAAGGAGGCAGGGGCTGACGGACTGTGAGGGTTTTTCGGACCGCAAGCGGAGTTTAAATTATTGAGCAACAAGACTGGGCCCGGTGGGTTTCCAAATCAAAGCCTGGCGATATCCGGCAAGACCGGGAGGTAACCTTGTGGGTTTCCCCTTTTCGAATACACGAAAGCCGGGCGGGGACAAATAATCCCTCTTTAAAATACTGGGGAAACCCCCCTGCAGTTTCCCCAACTTACCTTACCCCGGCAAAGACAACTCTCCTGCCGAAAAGAAACATTTCCCACCCTGTGAAAGGAAAATATAAAGGTTTAAAAAGGGAAAACTTGATTGCCAAAAGTCACAAATTTCGGGGGAGCACCCCGGGAAAAAATAGCGAACCATCGAGATGGGGTAAAACGATTTGGAGGGTCCAAATCTTCCGCAAACCCAGTCTCACCTCCACTATGAACCAATTCAGAGTGGATTCCTCATCTGGAGGGATGTGAAATCGGGCCAATTCTGCCGTAACAACACCAGCGGCAAGGATTGAGGACGGACCCCCCAGCAGACAACATTCCACCTCCCCCGACATGAAAGGGATTTATGGGAAATTTCTAGCCCGAAAAGATTACGATGGAGCCGGGCCTTGGGCTGCACCCCCACCCAGTTGTTGGACGCCCCCCATCTATGAACCTTGCCGAAATGCATCCATGATGGCGTTGGTGACGTCCCGTGAGTTGGTGAAGGGCGTACCGCCATCCTTAGGACGCACAAGAACCACCATCACGTCTGGAGTAATGTGAAGAGAAGGAGCATAGTCTGGACAAGTGGTGGGTTGGCGTTTTGGGCTAGACAGGGGCCTGGCACTGTCGTCAACCTCAAGAGCCCGTTTGTTTATCCCAGTAGGGGGCACACTAGCCATATCTTGGTCCGACGGTAGTGAAACAGTTGTCAACTGAGTAGAGACAGGGGGGGGGGTCCCTCCCTATGGGGGCGAACGACATCTCAGTCAAACCCCCCATAAATGAGCCACACAACACCGCCTGATGGAGAAGACAATGACAACTCAAGCACACAAGAAAAGAAAGAATGTGAAGCAGAGCCTAAACAGGGCCTACACCACCAATAAACAACTGAGGAACCTTCAGAAGACACGTCCACACTCCACCAATGCCGGTCTAGCTCACACTCGTCAGAAAATCTTGGCCTGTACCTGCGCATTCTTGCTGGCTTCAGGGCGCATTAGGGACATATAATATTCAGTTATTAGTCAACATCCTTTTACTTTCGTCGACGTTCCTTTTCCGAACTCTGGAAGGCAGGGCTCGATACGGCGTATGCTTTCAGTGGCCCTATAAACCTCAACACCAACACCTGTCATTTTGGGTAGCTTTAAAAATAATAAGTTAAACAAATATACGAATGAGAAGGGTATATGATTTAAAGACCTGCCCAGAATGGGTCAGTAGGTCTTGAAGGAGCCAGTGAAGGGCTCTTAATCCAGGGAAATGGGACTGCCCTCCCTTTCCTTGGATCGAATCTGACTTCAATTATCTCTGATCAGGGGATTTTAATTTCTAAGGAGTTGAATCTGCTCCAGTTCCTTGACTCCTCAAGGAAGGTTCCTTGATGATGGTGAGGGGCTCTTGATTCCTGAATTGAGCATGAATACCTTTCATTATTCTTCCCCCCCACAGGCTCTGTATAATCCCTCCAGCTCCTTGGATCAAGCCGGATTGCCTTCCATTTCCCCAGGCACTGTATAACCATGGGTTTAGTCTTCTCCATGAATGTAATGATGATAATGTATGGCTAAAGTGTTTCGTGCTTCCCATGAATGTAATAAAAATAACAATCTTACGTGATGGCTTTCATACAAAATAGAAGTTCACTTTATCATTACAGTGGACCCCCGCCTTACGATATTAATCCGTTCCTGAGAGCTCATCGCAAGCCGAAATAAGGCGAATTAATTTTCCCCATAAGAAACAATGGAAATCAAATTAATCCGTTCCTGACACCCCAAAGTATGAAATTAATTTTAATACACACAAATATTAATTTTAATACGCACAAACTGAAGAAGACATGTACAATTACTGCTCTACTAAGAATAGAATAAATGACACTTAGCTTTATTGAAGATCTGGTGATGATTGATGGGATGGGAGGAGGGGAGAGTGTGGATGGTGTTAGCATTTAGAAGGGGAATCCCCCTCCATTAGGACTTGAGGTAGCAAGTCCTTTTTCGGGGTTACTTCCCTTCTTCTTTTAATGCCACTAGGACCAGCTTGAGAGTAACTGGACCTCTGTCGCACAACATATCTGTCCATAGAGCTCTGTACCTCCCATTCCTTTAAGACTTTCCTAAAATGGGCCATAACATTGTCAATGTACAGGTTGCCAACACGGCTTGCAGTAGCTGTGTCAGGGTGATTTTCAACCGCAAAGGTTTGCAGTTCAACCCACTTTGCACACATTTCCTTGATCTTTGAAGTAGGCAACTTCCTCAGTTTCTCTCTCCCCTCCTCTGAAGCAGTTTCTTCAGGTCTGCCCTCTTGCTGTTGAAGATGATCTTGCAGCTCATCAGTGGTTAGTTCTTCATTGTCCTCCTCCACCAACTCTTCCACATCCTCCCCACTAACTTTCAACCCCAGAAACTTCCCCAATGCCACAATGGATTCCACAACTGGCATATGCTTCTCAGGGTTAGCCTCAAACCCTTCAAAATCCCTTTCTTCTACACATTCTGGCCACAGTTTCTTCCAAGCAGAGTTAAAGGTCCTCTTAGTCACTCCCTCCCAAGCTTTACCTATAATGTTTACACAACTGAGGATGCTAAAGTGATCTTTCCAAAACTCTCTTAGAGTCAATTGAGTGTCTGAGGTCACTTCAAAGCACTTTTGAAACATAGCTTTTGTGTAGAATTTTTTGAAGTTTGAAATGACCTGCTGGTCCATGGGCTGCAGGAGAGGAGTGGTATTAGGAGGCAAAAGCTTGACCTTAATGAAGCTCATGTCCCCCGGAAAGTCACTCTGCCAAGTCTGAAGGATGACCAGGGGCATTGTCTAATACCAGGAGGCACTTAAGGTCCAATTTCTTTTCCATTAGGTAATTTTTCACATTGGGGGCAAATGCATGGTGTAACCAGTCATAGAAAAAATCCTTAGTGACCCACCTTGTTTGCCCTCCACAGCACACACAAATTAGCCTTGAGGACATTGTTTTTGCCTGAATGCTCTGGGAGTTTCAGAGTGATACACCAATAAAGGCTTCACTTTGCAATCACCACTAGCATTAGCACACATCAGAAGAGTAAGCCTGTCTTTCATAGGCTTATGTCCTGGGAGTGCCTTTTCCTCCTGACTAATGTAGGTCCTGCTTGGCAATTTCTTCCAAAACAGGCCTGTTTCGTCACAATTAAACTCTTGTTCAGGTTTCAATTCTTCACTGTCTATGTACTCCTTGAATTCCTACACATTTTTTTTCAGCCGCTTTTTGGTCTGAACTGGCAGCCTCACCATGCCTTATCACACAAATGTATGCCACTACGATTCTTAAATCTCTCAAACCAACCTTTGCTGGCCTTAAATTCACTCACATCACCACTAGTTGCAGGCATTTTTCTAATTAAATCGTCATGCAACTTCCTAGCCTTTTCACATATGATCGCTTGAGAGATGCTATCTCCTACTATCTGTTTTTCATTTATCCACACCAATAACAGTCTCTCAACATCTTCTATCACTTGCGATCTCTGTTTTGAAAACAAACTTGCACCTTTTGCAAGAACAGCTTCCTTTATTTATTTCCAATTTGAGCACACATACAGAGGTACAAAAAAATACAGGTAAGAGCAGCATGCCAAAGCCACTTATACTATGCATAGCATTACGGGCTGGCTTAAAATTAACTTAAGATTAACTAAGCAATGATGAAATCAGTGATAAAACATTAATGTAAACAGATTACTATAAAGCACAAGTGAGTATTACAAAGACAGGTCATATGGTTGCATTCAGTCATATGAAGGATTCTGTTAGGTAGTGTATTTAAAAAATAATAAAGTTAGATTCGGTTTTAGGTTTAACATTTATGTGATATAATTGTGAGAAACATTTAAGATATACAATTTATAAGGTTCAGTTATTCAGTATTTATTTGGTTTTGGGTGAGTAAGTGATCTTTGAGAAGAGACTTGAATTTATAAACAGGTAGTGTTTCTTTTATATTTACAGGTAATGAATTCCAGATTTTAGGGCCTTTTATGTGCATTGAGTTTTTGCATAGCGTGAGATGGACACGAGGAACATCAAAGAGTGATCTGTGCCTTGTGTTATGGTCATGTGTTCTGTTGAGGTTGGCAAGGAGATGTTTGAGGGGAGGGTTAATATCAGAGTTAAGTGTTCTATGTATGTAATAGGTGCAGTAATAAGTATGGATGTTTTGTATGGTGAGTAGGTTTAGTGTATTGAATATTGGTGGAGTGTGCTGCCTGTAGTGAGAATTTGTTATCATTCTAACTGCAGCCTTTTGTTGGGTAATTAGTGGTCTGAGATGGTTAATTGTTGTTGAGCCCCATGCACAAATTCCATAGGTGAGATAGGGGTAAATAAGAGAGTGATATAGGGCCAGGAGGGCTGACTGTGGAACGTAGTACCGTATCTTCGATAGTATGCCTACAGTCTTGGAAATTTTCTTAGAAATTTGTTGTATATGTGTATGAAATTTGAGTCTATTATCAAGGTGGATTCCTAAGAATTTTCCCTCTGTTAGTTTTGTGATAGGTGATCCGTTTATCATTATGTTAAGAGGGACATCTGTAGCTCTGTTACCAAACTGAATGAAGTAGGTTTTGTCAATGTTTAGTGTAAGTTTGTTAGTCCTCATCCAGGTAGATATTTCTGTAATTCGGTATTTACAGTATTGGCTAGCGTGACTGGGCTCGGGTGAGAGAAGACGTATGTAGTGTCATCTGCAAATAGTGTGGGTTTGAGTAATTGCGAAGCATTTGGAAGGTCATTTATGTATAGGAGAAAGAGAAGAGGGCCAAGACACTTCCCTGTGGGACACCAACTGTAATTGGTTGCGCAGAAGAGTTTGCCCCATTTGCGTACACATATTGGCTTCTGTTGCTGAGGTATGACTTGAGGTAGTTGAGGGAGTGCCCTCTTATACCATAGTGTGACAATTTTACGTGGAGCAAGTCATGGTCAACTGTATCAAAAGCTTTACGTAAGTCAATGAAGATCCCCAGTGGGACTTCTTTTTTCTCTATTACAGTGTATATATGTTCTAGCATGTGTATAATAGCATCATTAGTATTTTTTTAGGCCTGAATCCAAATGGCAGGGGTTGAGTATGTTTTGGGAGATAAGGTAGGAGTAGATTCGTTTGTGAATTAATTTTTCGAAGATTTTTGAGAGAGGGTGTAAGTTGGATATTGGCCTATAGTTATTCAACTCTGTTTGGTCTCCTCCTTTGTGGATCGGGGTGACCCTTGCTATTTTGAGTATTGTAGGGAAAGGTGGAGGATTCAATGGATTTGTTAAAGAGTGTTGCAATGATTGGTGATAACACTTGTGACACTTTTTTGTATATAAAGGTGGTAAGGTATTTAAATCTCCTGCCTTGTTTTTTAGTGCGTTGATAATAAGGGAGACTTCGTATGGGTTAGTCGAGCTAGGAACAGTGTGTTCGGGTAGTTGCCGTGAGGTAGTCATTTGGTGGGGTATCTGAGCTTGGATTTTATTGCAAGGTTTTGTCCTATAGTGGAGAAGAAATCATTGAGTCTGTTTGCTGTTTCTGTTGGTGGGAGTTGGGGTTCATCTGATTTTGCTAATTTTATTTCGCTATTTCGTGATATCTTTTTGTTCCCAGAATTTCTGATAGGGTTTTCCAGGTCTTTTTTATATCACCTCGTAAGTTGGATAATCTGTTCTCATAATACAATTTTTTTGCCCTTCTTATCAGCTGTTTGATTGACGAGTAACGTTTTGTTTGATCTCTGGTTATGTGACCCATTCTGTACTGTTTTTTCATATTGGTGTTTTGTATTTATGGATTTGAGAATGCTGGGTGTTAGCCAGGACTGTTCAGTCTCTTAGCTGTCATCTGTTTAGTTTTTTTAGGGCAGTGCTTGTTATAGAGGTATTGGTTTTTTTTTAGAAAATTATTAATACATTCGTCAATATCTGTATAGATTTCTAGCTCAGTGTGCCAATCAATGTTTGCTATTGCTGTTGTGAAGTTATTAATGGCTGCCTCATTGTGAAGTCTGAAGGTGACTTTAGTAGTGTTTGATGGCCAAGATAGTAGCAATGGTTGATTGGGGTTTGGTATACAACCTGGCCAGCTCAGAAACACGCACTCCACTTTTGTACTTAGCTGTTATCTCTTTCTTCATTTCCATAATAATTTTCACCCTTTTTACCACAGGGTTGGTACTAGAAGCTTTCTTGGGGCCCATGGTGACTTATTTTGCAGCTACAAGCACTAAAAACACTGTGATAATATGAAATGTACTGAATGTATGCTTAGATGTGACCACACTGGCTGACTTGTAAACACTGACATGCATGGGGCAGCTGAAGCCACACGTGGGACGCGTCCCGGATGAATCATGTGAGGCGAGTTTTTTATCGTGAGGCGAGGCAAAATTTTTGCGTTCAAATGCTTCGTATGGTAGATTTAACTTAACACGATGCGTTCGCAAGACGGGGGTCCACTGTATATTTTATAATTCGCTTCATATTAATCTAAGTCTTGCTTCTTGACTTCATGGTTTTATCATAGATTAAATTCTACATAATTTATTATATAAAACCATTGTATAATTTTATAATTATGTATGAAACCTAAGTAATACTTGTAAGTGTTATTACTTTTCACATTGTCAAATTACTTACTTGTTTTAACTTTTAAATTAAGCAATGATTATCACAAGGACCCCAGTGAAAATAAGTTACTTTGTCTGATCTTTTTTGGGTTATCCTAGGTAATCCACACATATGTTCCTATGTATGATAAGCTATGTAACTGTATTTATATGTACCTGTACCTGAATGAACTTACTTATTGTAAATGTTTCATCACTTGTGGGGAAATATTTACATTTCCACAATAAATGTCTAGAACTGTAAAAATACCATACCACAGGTGGGGTTTGAACCTGTTGTCAGAGTTTTGAGACTCTCTGACTGCAGGTTCAAACCCCACCCGTGGTATGGTTTGTTTGCAATTGTGTCATTATGATTTTGTGAATCAAGTCATCTTGAACTGTACATAAACATCTTTATCTTCATACTGTCGGTATCACCACACCTTTCCAATCATATAGTACTGTATTTCACAAATAACCCACACTCAAAGAGAGGAAACTTTAAACAACATTTCAGTTCATCCTGAGCCATTATCAAGTTGGTTTAAAAACACAAGTGAGCAAACACTAGGTCATATTTATTTAACTCTTAACTTGTCCAAACGTAGATCTACATTCACTCGCATGGCACTCCAAATATTTTGAAAAATAAAAATTTGTTTTTTTTCTTTTAAAATGAAGAGCACATTTTTCTATATGTTATAGGATTAAAAAATTTTTTTAGGGTCAGTACTTACCAAGATATACGACTGTGAAGTTGGCTCTGGATGCTCACCTATCGGCAACATCGATTCCTGCCGCTTGTAGAAGTGTTGCCGATATACCTTTTTTCTCGTTTTTATTTTAATTTATATATTTTTTATGTTCTGATAATTACAGTTTATAATAGTTCTTGTAATTTTATAGCCAATCTTTGTTCTGATACTAATATTAGGTACTGAAATAGTGCTCAAATAGTCACAATCACATTGACAGGTGAACATTTACACCTGCTTGGGTTATTTATTATTGTCTAGAAATATATACAAAGTATTTATAGGTCCCAGCAACGTTTTAGATACCCTGGCATAAACCTTGAAGCATGCTGTTATGAAAGGCATCCCTATACTGTTGACAGCCCAGTGACATTTGATAAATGCCCACTGCTCCAGCTAACCCTCACTGTAGTTGTTATCACTGTTACACACAAACATGTCTTGTCTCTCTGTCTATTTATCTGTCTATCTATCTGTCTGCCTGTCTATCTGTCTCTGTCTGCCTGCCTGTCTGTCTATCTGTCTCTGCTTATCTGTCTTTCTGTCTGCCTAGAGTATATGTATATCACACTCCTTGAAGAATGGTGTTATGACATCTGTTATCAGATTGGTGACATTTGATAAATGGGTGCTCGGGGAACCCTGGCTTTATTTGTTTTCACTGATACACACAAACATGTTTCTGTCTATCTGTCTGTCTGTCTATCTATCTATCTGTCTGTCTGTCTGTCTTTGCCTGGAATTTTTGGATTATCCGAGGTAATTTACACAATGTTTAATAACTATACATGTACTTATGTGTACATGTGAGACAGAGATATAGATAGACAGATATATAGATAGACAAAGATATAGACAGAGACAGCCAAAGCAAGCCAGCAGGTCAGCCTGCCGAATGCATAAGAACATAAGAATGAAGGAGCACTGCAGGAGGCCTACTGGCCCATGCAAGGAAGGTACATGTGACCTTCCCCCCTGGCTTAGACCAATGACCCACCTAGTCAGGTCACATCCATTGAAGGAAGGAGCATGACATCAGACCTAGTAGCACAAGCTAGTCAGGTCCAACTCACACCAACCCACACTCACTCATGTATATTTATCTAACCTATTTTTACTTTCCTCTTAAAATGGGAGTGTTAATGCGACATGGCATCAGTGAATCCCTGGCGTTTGCCACGCTGTTTGGTCTAGCTAGTGCTAAATTGAATTGGTGCTCTAACATGGTACTAAGTGCTCCTAGATTTTTTTAATAGTGCACACACTGAGTGCACAGACCCATTCTTTCATGTCTAGGCAACTCAAGCCTATTGTGCCAAATTTGAAGGAATGAAAAATAAAATATTGATCTAAGTTTGGAGCGCTATGCGTGCAAACATAGATCTATGTTTGGACAGCTTAAGGGTTAAAAAAAATTTCGGTCCTGGGACCTTGATCAGGGTCCCAGGACCAAAACTTGATCAAGGTCCTGGAACCTTGATCAAGGTCCCAGGACTGAAATGCTTTCTAATAAATATGTTCTACTGTTTACTCATGTCTTTTTAAACAAATTTGTCGGCATCAATTACCAAGGTTTATACCACTTTCAAGTCATAAAAGTTGTGTCTTTATAATGACCAAAGACAGATCAAAACATCATTTAAAGTTTCCTCTCCTAAGTCTGGGTTATTTGTGGAATGTCCCAACCATTATATTGTTATTTATTCTTTTATGAATAAGTAATTTTAGTGGGTTATTCACATCCATGTTATTATAATAATAATGTCTATACAGTAGACCCCCGGTTTTCGTAATTCATCCATTCCAGAAGGTTGGCCTAAATCCGAAATGGTCAAAAACCGAAGTAATATTTCCAATAAGAAATAATGTAAATCCATTTAATCCATTTCAGACATCCAAAAATATTAAAAAAAATGCATTTTATAGAGAATAACCATAGTTTTACATACAGAAAACAGTGAGAAATAAATATAAATCACTAATTTTAATGATAAATGAACATTACATACCTTTATTGAAGACACTTGTTGGTGAGTAGTATTTATTTGTAGTCCCAGAGGGACTACATCCCAGGCTATACCTACCAGCTACATACACTGCAGCCTACAGCCATATTATTGCCATCAATATACCATGTACACTGAGTTTAATCATTTCTAACAACTACCTTTAGATGCCACCATAAACAAAGTGAGAGGTAATGAATAATTCATGCTGAGAATTGTAAATAAAAGCCTTATGTACTATTAACCTGTTAATTGTCCAAACACAGATCTACGTTCTGTCGCCCAGCGCTCTGAATATTTTGAGATTTTTTTTTTTTTAAAGAAATAAAGAGCGCATTTTTCTACGTAACATAGGATAAAAAATTTTTTTTAGGGTCAGTACTTACCGAGATATGAGCCCGTAAAGTTGGCACTTGATGATCACCTGACGGCAACATGGAGCACTGCCACCTGCAGAAATTCTACATATTTACCGTTTTTTTCCATATTTTTTTTTTGTATTTTCTTGGTTTTTATGATATGATAATTATGTTTTATAGTAAATCTTTTGATTTCAGTGCCAGTTGTTTATACACCAATATTATATACAAAATTATTATCATAATGTCACAAACACACATGTACACACTGATAGGTGATTTTGCACACCTGGCTGAATCACATTCTATTATCTACAACTATACACAAGTATTTACATGTCCCACTGATGTTTCTAGAACTCCACGATTGTATGATACTCCATAAAGCATGGATTCATACGGAGTGCCACCCCGCATTGGTGACACATGAATCATGTGTCCTTCCACTGTTGGGGTCGTTTTGTGGTGGTAGCACACACAACACACTTTTTCTGTGAATACTTCTTCTTTGGGGTAGGTGGTATTGGTATCAGGTAGTGACAGTTAGGAATGATTCGGTCTGGTACTTCCCCAACTGGTTGTGGTTGTGGTCAGGGGACATGTCGCTATTGAGAGGCAAGTACAAGTGTGCTACCATACTTCTCTGCTATCTGTTTTATGACATTCAGGGAGAATTCTGTGAAACGTTGACATTTTCCAGTCTTTATTTCATACATATTGAATGCATTGAGCACTGCAGTGTCTAGAAGGTGGACTCCTACGCACACAGTCAACGAACCCTATTATCATATCACACTTGTCGACTAGTCGCATATTGCTCGTGTTGTCGACCACAGCAGTTGGCTTGACAATATGTTCATTGGTGTCCTGGTTCACTTTGTCTGTTTGTACCACCTCGTTTCTGTGGATGGTTGACAGCAATGTCATGTCCCATTTGTCATGCCACATCAGTGCCATGATGTCATTGGCATGAAATGCTTGCACTGCACCATCAACACTGCCTCCACTGAACCTTGGCATATGTTTTTTATTCCTTCTCACTGTTCTGCATGTATCGGTATTGTTCACATGTAGGAAATCAGCAAGCATAGGGCTTGTATACCAGTTGTCTTTGAACAATGTATGACCCTTGCCAAGGTATGGTTCCATCATCTTGCGAACAACATCACCAGAAATGCCCAACATCCGTCTGTCATCATCGAGTGTGTTTCTCCCGGTGTATACAATGACAACCAACACAAGACCACTTTCACAGTCACACATAACAAAAAGTTTTATACCAAAGCGATTACGTTTGCTTGGTATATGTATATTGCTTGAATGACAGGCGTCCCTTGAACGGAATCAAGGACTCATCGACAACAATGTTCTTAAAGGGATAAAAGTATGCACTGAATTTCTGCTTCATATATGTACATAAACACTTCCCAGATTTTGTATAGAAGGTCATTTCTGTTGGGCCTGAAGATGAAAGTTAAGACACTATTCCGGTTTGAGAAGTGCAACATTTGTAGCAACAGAGTGAATCTGTTGCAGGGAAGGAGGTCATGGAATACAGGAATACTGATGTAGTAGTCTGAAGACCAGTACTGTTCTATATTTTGTTTATATGTATGTGGCATAAGCATGACAGTGGCGAGGAATAAATACATTTGAGCCACAGCTGTATCTTTCCACCTATGCAGCCATGACGATTCTGCAACCTCTGTGTTGTCCGTGATATAGCAGTAATAATTATTCGTCTGTGTCACTATTAAGTTCATTAGAGGCTCATCAGAGTATAACTTGAAAAAGTCTAACTCTGTAGACTCATTCGTTATGGGACATTCTAGAAGGATGCCACTGCCACTCGCATCAAAATCAAAAGGCTGTGGCATGAATATACTTTGTGTCCAGTTCCACTCATGGTCACATGTTGCAGGGTGAACTTGTGGCATGGGGCGTGGGGGAGCAGGAGGAGGGACAGGAGTGGAGGCAGCAAATGGCTGAGAGGGTGCCGTGCTGTCCTTTGTCTGTCCACCCACTGCACTATGTACTCCAGGCACCATGCTCACCACATCTCCTCTTCCTCCATCCCTGCATATTCTCCATCATTATCACTATCACTATCAGTGGCTGGGGTTTTGGATCTTGACCTCCCACGACCCTTGGGGATTGCACACAGCCTGAACGCAGGCTACGACACCTAAAAGTACGCTTCACTAGTGAATAATGAATATCACTAGATGAATCCTCTATTGGCATAAAATCAATCTTGTCACTTTCATTGTTTTCGCTATCACTGAAACCGTCGGGAAATGATAGTTTCCTCTTGCGTAGTTGCCTATGGGTAGTAATACCGGCCATTCCAGAGATGCTTGGCCCAGGGTCTTGTGTGGCCACACTGGCCATCCCAGAAGTGCTTGGCCCAGGATCTGGTGTGGCCACACTGGCCACCCCAGAAGTGCTTGGCTGGGGGTCTGCCATGGCCACACTGGCCACCCTAGAAGTGATGGGCTGAGGGTCATCTGGGTTATCGTCGATGTTTTCTCTAATAAGTGGCCACATCGGTGTCAGATCCACTAAACTCACATTCTACATCACTTTCCTCTAATAAGAGTGTTAATACAACAAGGCATAAGTGAATCACGAGAGTGTGCCATGATGTTGACCCAAGATGGAGCTGAATGTAACTGGTGCTACCATGTAGTACCCAGGCATTCTCAATTTTTTTCATATGGCACACACTGAGTGTGCAGACCCATTCTCTTGTGTCTAGGCTGCTCAAGCCTAGTGCACCAAATTTGAAGCCAGGAAAAATAAAACATAGATCTACGTTCGGAGCATTAGCAGTAAGAGCGTAGATCTATGTTTGGACAGTTAACGGGTTAAGAGCAGTTACTGACCAACGCAGATTCATACACGTTTTCTCTGAAGCTTGACCAGAGAAAACGTAGTGTTTACCCTCCACCGACCCTCGATAGCGTATAAACATTGCATGTTTATTGTATGCTTTGTAACATGTTTCTAATACAGTGGTCCCTCGTTTATTGTCGTTAATCTGTTTCTGGAAGTGTGACGATTATCGAAATAGACGATTTTCGAATCAATTTTCCCCATAAGAAATAATGTAAATACAGTTAATCTATTCCTGACACCCAGAAGTATTAAAACAAAAATTTTTTTTACATGAAATATAGATGTAGTACATAAACAATACAATGGGACATGATGAATGAAACATTAGCAGCATAACACTTACCTTTATTGGCGATTCTTCTTAGTGTATGGAAGACTAGAGGAGGAGAGAAATTGGATTAGTTACTGTTTGGAAGGGAAATGCCCTTCCATCAACACCTCAGGTACCAAGTCCTTTTCTTGGGTTACAAACTTCTCTTCTCTGTTTCTTAATGCCACTAGGATCAACTTGAGAGTCACTGGAGTCCTGTCTCGCAAAAAAAGTGTCCAGAGAGCTCTGTTTCTGGCGTCTCTTTAAAGCTTCCCTAAAATGGGCCAAGACTCTGTCACTGTACAAGTTGCCGATATGGCTTGCAACATCTTTCTCAGGGTGATGTTTCTCCATAAATCTTTCCATCCTACCCCACATTTCAAAAATCTCCATCTCTCTTCCTCCTCTGCAGCAATATTCTGAGCTATGATCTATTGCTGTTCCTCCTGAAGCTCTTGCAGCTCCTCAGTGGTTAGCTCTTCATTGTGGTCCTCCACCAACTCTTCCACATCCTCCAAACTCACGTCCAACTCCATGGAACTCCCCAATGCCACAATAGATTTCACAACTGACATAGGCTCATCAGGGTCAGCCACAAACCCTTCAAAATCCCTCTTGTGGACACAATCTGGCCACAATTTTCTCCAAGCAACAACAGCTTCCTTGATTTCCTTTTTCTTTGCCACGATGGAAGATATGGTTGTATGGGGTTTGTTATGCATCCTGGCCAGTTCGGCCACACATACGCCACTTTCATATTGTTCATTGACATTTTTCTTAAATTCAGTCGTATTTCTCACCTTCTTTACCAAAGGCTTGGCACTAGGAGCTTTCTTTGGAGCCATGGTAGCTTATTTAGCACTTGCAGGCACTAAAATGAGTGGAATATTATGAAATATTTCATATGAACAAGTGAGGGGACCGTCACTCACTGGTAAACAATGGCACACTGGCTGGGAAGGAAGGCTGAGGCGACTCAGAGCCATGAGTACGCGTCCAGGACGAATGATGATTAGCGAGTCAATCGACCATTTGCGAGCCAAAGTTTGGACGAAAATAACGTGACAATTTCCGAAAAGGACGACTATCAAGCCCAACGATGATCGAGGGACCACTGTAGTATAATTTTGAGGAACATATCATAGATGGATTAATAAAAATGTCTATACATAATAAACTAAAATAAGACATTTAACCCCTTGAGGGTCCGTGCCGTAGATCTACGGCTTTATGTTGAGGGTCCAAACCGTAGATCTACATCATGAGCTCAGCTCACTCCGATAAGCTGTGAGCGGTAAATTTTGGCCTTGATATGAGAGAATACATCTGTGTGGTATGTGTGCACCACGTAAAACAAATCCTGCAGCACACAGTGCATAAAGAGAGAAAAAAAAATTGAGACCGTAATTTTCGATTAAAACCAATTTTGCATTGTTTTTTCGTATGTTTTTATAGTTGTATTTGCAATTTCTTGGTCTCATTTGATAGAATGGAAGACATATTACAGAAATAGAGATGATTTTGATTGGTTTTAGTACTGGAAATGGCTCGAAACTGAGCTCAAAGTAGCGGAAATGTTAAATTTTTGCCGATATTCAAGAGTAAACAAATGACCTCACACGTCTAATACACACCTGCTGGTGGGTCTAATATATGTTCACAAATGTGCTGATATTATTTATACAATTATTACAATATTGCATAACAGTAAATCTTCTACTTTTTGGGTTGTATAAAAATTCATTATGTGAATAAAAAATCAAATTGGAATTCATTAGTAAAGACTGAAAACGTAACTAATGAACAGAGGAAATGTTAGTTTAGTGCCAGGAATGCCTGCATTGTTTATTCTGGACCCTATTTTGAAATTGGAGTATTTTGAACTTTACATTAAATTGGCCGAATTACCAATTTCCAATCACTTTATTTTGTAGTTGAAACAGTTGACTTGGTGAATTCTTGTGCTCAATCGATAGAATAGAAGTAATACTAATGAAATAGCTGAGAATTTTTAGACTGGAATAATGTAATTGGCCTAAAATGGGAGTCAAAGTCCGCAAAATCGCCTATGCTTAAATATCGCTGACACATCAAAATTCGTGAGAGCATAATTTTGTGAATTTTCCATCAAATTTCGTACTTTTTGTTTTAATACCTTTAGAAAAAGATTCTCTACCATTTCATAAGAAAAAAATAACAAAATTATTTTTTGAAAATTCTTGGACACTGGTGCACCCTTTGAAATTTGGCCTCTGGACCCTGAAAGGGTTAACGTGCCCAAGAGTGATTACTATTATGTACTATTAGTATTACTATGGCATTAAGACTAGAAGGACGCTCTTAGTGAACAAGTTACAAAGGCATGTTTATATGCTATGTAACGTGTTTCTTACATAATCCTGAAGAAATATCACAAATGGATTAATGAAAATGTCTATATTAACATAAAATAAGACATTTAATGTGCCCAAGAGTGAGTCACGAACATATGAGCGGCCCAGGTGGATGCGTCTGGTACCCTTGATTTCCAAGCCGATGTACGAAACCCGGGGGGAAATTTCACTGAAAACAGTGCTCGAAATCCAAATTGTACGATTTCCACACCGGCCAAAAACCGGGGGTCCACTGTACTTTCTTGCAGTCATCCTAAGCAAATGTCATTTTTTATTTCACTTGAGAAGACCATCAACAAAGTACAGTGGACCCCCGCATACCGTCGGCATCACATAACTTTCAATCCGCATACCGCTCGCTTTTATCGCAAAAATTTTGCCTCGCATACCGCTCAAAAACCCGCTCACCGCTCTTCGTCCGAGACGCGTCCAATGTGCGCCCTTAGCCAGCCTCACATGTGCCGCCGGTGGCATTGTTTACCAGCCAGCCTCCGCGGTAACATCCAAGCATACAATCGGAACATTTCGTATTATTACAGTGTTTTTGGTGATTTTATCTGCAAAATAAGTGACCATGGGCCCCAAGAAAGCTTCTAGTGCCAACCCTACAGCAATAAGGGTGAGAAATTACTATAGAGATGAAGAAAAAGATCATTGATAAGTATGAAAGTGGAGTGCATGTCTCCGAGCTGGCCAGGTTGTATAATAAACCCCAATCAACCATCGCTACTATTGGTGGTACAGCTGCTGCTGCTGTTGTACCACCGTCAGCTGCTGCTGTAGTGCCGTCTGCTGCTGCTGTAGCATCATCTGCTGCTGCTGTAGCACTGTCAGCTGCTGCTGCTGCTGTAGCACTGTCAGCTGCTGCTGCTGCTGCTGTAGCACCGTTGTTGGTGTGGCTTATTGAGAATACCAAGAAACAATTAACCCCAGAGGATTTGCCACCCAGGATAACCCAAAAAAGTCATGTCATCGAAGACTGTCTAACTTATTTCCATTGGGGTCCTTAATCTTGTCTCCCAGGATGCAACCCACACCAGTCGACTAACACCCAGGTGAACAGGGAAAAATGCCTGGAACTAGTGCTCATATTGGTGAATTTAAAGCCAGCAAAGGTTGGTTTGAGAGATTTAAGAATCGTAGTGGCATACACAGTGTGATAAGGCCTGTTCTGGAAGAAAATGCCAAACAGGACCTACAGTACTCAGGAGGAAAAGGCACTCCCAGGACACAGTGTCTCATCAGTCATTGCTGCATCTTCAATAAAGGTAAGTGTCATTTATTCTTCATTTAGTAGAGTAGTACATGCACAATATATATTGTGCATGTACTACTCTACTATTGTGCATGTATCCTTCTCTTTGTGTGTAGGAAAATGTATATTTCATGTGGTAAAATTGTTTTTTTCATACTTTTGGGTGCCTTGCACGGATTAATTTGATTTCCATTATTTCTTATGGGGAAAATTCATTCGCATACCGATCATTTCACATAACAATGAGCCCTCTTGCACGGATTAAAGTCGCTATGTGGGGGTCCACTGTAACTGTTACATTAAAATGTAAACATAGGTTTTTCCTTTCATGCTTCCTCAGCCTTCTCATTAGGTCCTCATTTCCTGTTTGCACTTTGTAACATGGTCTCTCCTTAATGTATTATTGCTTTCATTGGTTTTATTATACAATATGTTATAGCCGGTTAAATTTGGTTAGCTAAGGTTAACCTAGCCTAAAAAGCATATTGTAGGATATTGGTTTGATATTCGGTATAAAGTAAAAAAAAAAAAAAGACATTAGGAAAATAAAATGGTCTACCTTAGGGATCTATAATTTTTGGGTGAGGTTAGTAGTAATAATATACATATCTGTTTGATTTCATATTTATTTCTTATTTCCAGACTCTCAAGAATGGACTGGAGAAATTCTACTGAAATGTTTGACAGCTGCAATTCATTTGCTGATGGAGAGATGTCATCTCCACAAATTATCAGTACATCACTGATAAAGATGGATAATGAATCCCTTCATTGTTCAGAAAAAAGACATAATTCTCTGCAAGAATCTTTTTGTATCCCTGTATTATATAATGGACGGTCTTATGCAAGGAAAGTCAAGGCTAATTCAAATGAAGCAAATGTTGAAATGCTTAAAATAAAAAGTCTCCTTGAATTTAGTACAGATGTACAGGCAAGTTATTCCATCATCCAGCACCAAAACAATGATTTACCTACAGTAAATTTCAAGGAAAAGATGCACTGCTTTTCTGATGAAACTAAACTGTGCCAGGAAATAAGAGATTCTAGTGAAGATTTGACAAGAACATGTCATAAGGAGAAAGAACTTAAAAACCCTGTTCTGAAAGATTTAATAAAAAATATTGAAACCTTTTATGCAGACGAAAATGCTTCATCAAAGGCATCGACCAAAAGAGTAAAATGTAATAACCCCAAGGTTGATATTTCAAGCAGTAATGAGATTCTTAAATATAATTTGAGAAATTCTACACAGAAAGATGATAGTGAAACAGTTTGGTACGAATGTCAAAAGTGTCACTTAGAATTTTGCACTCCAAAAGGCCTTGCCAATCATGTAAAGACACACCCAAAATTAATGATTGAAAAAAATATGTGTGTATACTGTGGAAAAGGTTTTGACGGTGTTAATGACTTAGGTGACCATCTAAATGCAGAGCATTTATTCAGTGTAATGAATTACACATGTGAATCATGCTTGATAGAGTGTATCAGTGCTGATTTATTTGATAAACACCAATACTCATGCCATAGAAAGCAAGATACATCATGCCTCTTTTGCTCAAATTGTGACAAAGTTTATTACGACCAAGAAATGCTTAATTATCACAAGGAACAACAAAAACATTGTCATATATGTTTTCTGAATTACTGCATGTCTTCTGATCAATTTAAAGCTCATAAGGAAAAACACATTTTGTTTAAGTACAAATGTTTAAATTGCAATTCCTCTTTCATAACTAAGGCAGCTTTAACTAAGCATTTGGAAATAAGGAATTCATGTTTTCAGATGTTATGTAACAAAGGTGTAGATCATGAGAATTCATATGAATTTGATCATGAGCAAGTAAATGAATTTGGATTTGGAACTGGCACAGAAGTGAATCCCGAGGATAATATGATTAATGAAACAAATATCTCTTCTGTCAAGAAGGAGAAGATTCACAAGTGTCCTTTGTGCACTGCTAAGTTTGCACTTGTCAAGAATATGTGGAGGCATGCAGCAATTGTTCATCAAAAAGATTTACAAGTAAAGTATTTTGATTTCTTACAGTTGCCTTACTTTCCAGTTTAGCACTTTTTGTGATTATAATATGAGTAATAAGTATTATTACCTTAGAACTAAAATTATTGTGTCCTTGACTGCAAGTTGATGCATAATTTATATATACAGTATCATAATGTACTTATTCCATTAAAGTACAGCCTCTTCTCACTTACCGACACACTCGTTTGCCAACAACTTGGAGTTACGACGAGCTCTCCAACAAGTTGGTATTGTATGCTGTACGAGAAGTTGAGTCACGGAAATGGCAGCGCAGCATCTCAGCATAAAGCATCTCAGTCTCCTTCTTGCAGCCACTCAATACACTAGCTTTCACAGTCTTTAAAACTACATATTTGCACAGATTTGTACTTTATTGTGCACCCCATAGTACAAGATAGAGTTGGAAGTGCAGCAACTCTTGGAAAAGGAGAAGCAAGAGGAAAATGGAGGAAGTACAAAAGTTTACGGTAAGGGGGCTAGCTGGTGTGTTCATGTGTGTGTTTACATTCTCTGTGTCTTGTGGCAGTTTAAGAAATTATTAACCCTTAAACTGTCCAAACGTAGATCTACGTTTTTTCAACATTTGAAAGTATGTAAAAAAAGTAGATCATCATTTTTTTTTTTTTAACATTTGAAAACGTGTAAAAAAACTTTGATTTACTTTTTTTCTTGTTATACATGTATTTGAAAATATGTAAAAAAACGTAGATCTTCTTTTGGAGCACTACACATGTGAACGTAGATCTGCTTGGACAGTTTAAGGGTTAAATTCAGTGAACAAGGTACAGTGGAACCTCAAAAATCGAACTTAATCCATTCCAGGAACTAGTTCTAATTTCAAAAAGTCTGAAATTCAAATCAATATTTCCCATAAGAAATAATGGAAATACAATTAATCCGTTACAGAAACCCAAAAATATTCACACAAAAAATACATTTTATAGAGATTAATTACAGTTTTACATACATATAAAATAACATACATATAAAATAATACATACATATAATATAAAATATAAAATAACATTTTTACTTACCTTTATTGAAGATTGGTGATGGCATCTGGAAGATAGGGAGGAGGAGAGAGGGAGTTGGGGCTAGTGTTTGGAAGGAGAATCCCCCTCCATGAGGACTTCAGGTAAAGCCCTCTCTGGGGTTACTTCCCTTCTCTGTCTTTTAATGCCACTAGAACCAGCTTGAGAGTACTGGACCCCTGTCTCACAAAATAACTGTCCACAGTCCTCTGTTTCTGGCGCCTCTTTAACATTTCCCTAAAATGGGACATGGTTCTGTCACTGAACTTGTTGCAAAGATGGCTTGTTTCAGCTTGCTCAGGGTGGTACTTCTGCACAAACATTTGGACATCATTCCACTTGGCACAGATCTCCTTAATCTTTGAAGAAGGCACCTCATCCACTCCCTCTTCCTCCTCCTCTGGAGCAAGTTCCTCAGCTGTGGTCTGATACTGCTCCCGATGAAGCTCTTGCAGCTCTTCAGTGGTTAGCTCTTCCCTGTGGTCCTCCACCAACTCTTCCACATCCTCACCACTCACCTCCAACCCCAGGGTGTTCCCCAATGCCACAATAGAGTCCACAACAGGCAGAGGGTGAGCTGGGTCAGGGTCAGGGTCAGCCTCAAACCCTTCAAAATCCCTCTTTTGGACACAATCTGGCCACAATTGTCTCCAAGCAGAGTTCAAAGTCCTGGAAGTCACTACCTCCCAAGCCTTACCTATAAGGCTTATGGAGTTGTAGATGTTGAAGTGATTTCTCCAGAACTCTCTTAGGGTCAACTTAGTGTCTGTGGTCACTTCAAAGCACTTTTCAAACACTGCTTTTGTGTAGAGTTTTTTGAAGTTAGAAATGACCTGCTGGTCCATGGGCTGGAGGAGAGGAGTGGTGTTAGGAGGCAAGAACTTCACTTTTATAAAACTGAAGTCCTTAGAAAAGAGGTCTAATAAGTTTGGAGGATGAGCAGGAGCATTGTCCATTAACAGGAGGCACTTGAGTGGCAATTTCTTTTCCTGGAGGTATTTTTTCACACTGGGGCCAAAGACTTCACTGACCCACTCTTTGAAAATTTGTCTTGTGACCCATGCCTTATGATTAGCTTTCCACAAGACACATAACTTGTTCTTAAAGACATTGTTTTTCTTAAACACTCTGGGATTTTCTGAATGATACACAAGTAAAGGCTTCACTTTAAAATTACCACTAGCATTTGCACAGAACAAAAGAGTAAGCCTGTCTTTCATAGGCTTATGTCCTGGCAATGCCTTTTCCTCCTGTGTGATGAAGGTCCTTTTTGGCATTTTCTTCCAGAACAAGCCTGTTTCGTCACAATTAAACACTTGTTCAGGTTTGAATTCTTCTCTGTCTATGTACCCCTTAAACTCCTGTACAAACTTCTCAGCTGCCCGTTTGTCTGAACTGGCTGCCTCACCATGTCTTACAACATTGTGTATGCCACTACACTTCTTAAATCTCTCAAACCAGCCTCTGCTGGCCTTAAATTCACTATCAGCACTGGGTTCCAGGAGTTTTCTGTACCAGATCGGCATGCAACTTCCTTGCCTTTTCGCAAACAATTGCCTCTGAAACACTATCACCTGCAATCTCTTTATCCTTGATCCACACCAGGAACAACTTCTCAACCTCTTCAACTATTTGTGGTCTTTTTTTGGTTAGCATATTAACACCTTTCGCAACATCAGCTTCCTTGATTTGTTCTTTCTTTGCCAGGATAGAACCGATGGTCGACTTGTTTTTCCCATACAACCTGGCAAGCTCAACAAGTCTCACACCACTCTCATACTTCTGTATTATTTCCTTCTTCACATCTATGGTGTTTCTCACTTTTTTTACCACAGGGGTACCACTAGCAAGTTTCTTTGGGCCCATGGCAGCTTATTTCACAGTCCCACAAGCACTAAACACAACGAAATAATCGTAAAATGTGTGAATGAGAGCGCAGGTTAGTGTTCACTCAAGCATAAACAAGCTACACTGCTCACGGCGCCTGCACGGGGACGCGGACAAAGCGGGCCAGCGGACAGGTCCCGTACCCAGCGGTCCGAAATTTGAAATGCGTTCGATTTATGGTACACAGTTTGTCCGAAAAAATGGTCTTATTTTCGAAACGTTCGATATTTGGTATGTTCGATTTTCAAGGTTCCACTGTATATTGATGGTAATAATCATAATAATTAATAATAATAATAATAATAATAATAATAATAATAATAATAATAATAATAATAATCTGGAGAATTTTAAATGTCACACGTATTTCCTATAGGTTTGGTAGCTGGCATTTAAAGTGCTCCAGGGCGATTATTATTATTATTATTATTATTATTATTATTATTATTATTATTATTATTATTATTATTACGTATTATTATTACCATTGACATACCTTGTTCACTGAGTTTAATAATTTCTTAAGATGCCATGAGAGACATAGAGAATATAAACACACAGACGAATACACCAGCTAACCTCGTTACTGTGAACTTTTGTACTTCTTTCATTCTTTGTTCTTCTTCCTCTTTGTTTAATAAATACTCACCTCTCACTCTACATTAGGACTACAGATATTTTAAGGTAAGTAATGAGTGTACTGTATATGCATTGTATACTTTGATAAATACTACTCGCCTCTCACTCTACATTAATACTACAATGAGTGTACTGTATGTGTACAGTGGAACCTTGGCTTACAAATTTAATACGTTCCGTGGACTTGTTCGTATCCTGATTTGTTCGTATGCTGGGTCAATTTTCCTTATTTAAATTAATTGAAATGAAATTACTTTGTTCCAGCTAAATTCCTGCTCTCAGGAGGCATGGCAAAATAACCCTAATGTCAACTCTGTGGCTTATTTATCTGTCACAATTCATCTAGTATGACATAAATAATATAAATAACATAGAAACCTGATATACACTCTAGAATGAATAAAATATGTCACTACGTGGACGGCGAGGGAGGAGGATTGTGGTCGCGAGAGTGGTCGCTATGTACAATTTTTATGTTTATCTCACTACACTACGTACCTAGTCTGTGCTTATCAATAATTTCTTGCTTTAATTCCATGCAAATCATCCTCTTTTTCTTTTCAGTACTGTCCTTTCCATTTGCTTTCTTAGGGTCCATGGTTAGAAGAAAGAAATCTGATGAATTAACTGCATGAAATGTAAGGAAATCACGAGAATTCCTTGCACCGTGAGGAATTCACCAATGCACATGTTTATTGGTGAGCATTGTTTTGATTGACACTGCTATATGGTGGTGGCGTTGTCAAACTAAATTATACGAAGTATGCACATAGTATTATTATAATAATTGTTTTCATTATTATTAATTTAATGACCTAGATCAAGAGCCCCTCACCATGTACGTACTACTACTACTACTACTAATAATAATAATCATTATTATTATAACAATAATAATAATATAATAATAACAGGAGAAACTTCAAAAGGCTGCCAGTAGTTGGTGCCACCATCAGCAAAACATTGGCAACCATTACTAGTACACTTTTCACCTGTCTAGACTTAAGTAGTCTATTAGTATTAGGTTAAGTCTGCCCAAAATGCCTTGGCATGATAGAGGCTTTCTTAGCTCAGATCATATTATGATATGTAAACACACATTGTAACCTTTGCAAAGAAATAAATATTTTATTTATTTATTTATTTAAGGAACCTCCCTTGAGGGGAAAGTTCGCATCCTGAAATTTTGTTCGTATCCAGAAGCAAAAAATCGACTGATTGACAGTTTGTATCCTGAAAAATTTGCATGGTGGGGCGTTTGTAAGCTGAGGTTCCACTGTATTTTACTTTTTCATTGTTTTCTGTAATATGTAAGTTATGCAAATTAAAACAAAGTTATCAAGTTGGAGTTTCCTTTTTATTTATTTTTTCTTTCTAATATACGTATTTAACCCTTTCACTGTCAGTGCCATATTACGGCTTGCAAGCCAGTGTTGGTGCCATAATATTACGCCACAATTCTAGCGGGTTCAAGTCTAGCGGGAGAAAGCTGGTAGGCCCACATGTTAGAGAATAGGTCTGTGTGTGTGTGGTATAAAAAAATCTGGGAGGTCGCAGTGCATTGTGGGAGTGCCAGTTCAGTACGCCTTGTTCACCATCCCTAGTGGCAAGGAATACCTAACTGCCCAGTGAATTGGGACTCTTCCCGAGTGATAGTTCTAACACGGAAGTGTCAGTGAAGATGAATTTCATGGTTTTGATGAGTTTGTGACTGAAAGCAATGCCCAGGATACCAGATAAAGATAGTGAAAAGGGAACACAGCGTGGGTGGTGGGGAAGACAGTGTGAGTGGTGGGGAAGACAGTATGGGTGGTTGGGAAGATGGTGTGTAAGTTTATTCAGGTATAAACAAATACAGTTACAAAGATTATCATACATAGCAGCATATATGTAGAGAACCTAGGATAACTCAAAAAAGTCAAACAAAGTGACTTATTTCCAGCATGGGTGCTGGGGAAGACTGTGTAGGTAGTGGGGGAAATGGTGTGGGTGGTGGGGAAGATGGTGTGGGTAGTGGGGAAGACAGTGTGGTTGGTGGGGAAGATGGTGTGGGTGGTGGGGAAGATGGTGTGGGTGGTGGGGAAGACAGGGTGGGTGGTGGGGAAGACAGTGTGGGTGATGGGGAAGATGGTGTGGGTGGTAGGGAAGATGGTGTGGGTGGTGGGAAAGATGGTATGGGTAATGAGTAATGTTTCAATTGGGATGGATAATATACATGCAGCAGCAGATGGTGGTGTAATGCTTCATGTGGCACCAATGGCTGGTAGCCATGCCACTGACCCAGCACATCCACAACAAAGGCCACCTTCAACCACCCACACACCACAACAACTTGCACAACCACAATAACAGCAACCTACACAACCACAATAACAGCAACCTACACAACCACAACCACAACAGTCCACCTATCAATATCCAGTACCCACCAGCAGACTGCATCTGGGATTGGCAGCAGGGTGCCAAGCAGTGCCAACGAGTGGGTATATATACAGTATGCATTATATTGGTCTCACAGGCCACAAAAGTTACTTAAAAAAATAAAACATTAGAAAAGAAAAGAAAAAAAAAGAATAAAAGTAAAAATAATATTACACCAAGTGAGCAGCAGTCATCGATGTTGCCGTCAACAGTTAACTTTCTGTCAACTTTATGCCTCTATATCTTGGAAAATACTGATTGCAATTTTTTTTCCATTAAAACACTCGGAAGAATATTCTTAAGCTTTTGGTAAGAAAATTTTTTTTTGGGGAATATTTTTTGACACCGAGAGCAAGTTTGTTATCAGGGGTCTTGACAGTGAAAGGGTTAATTCACCATTTGGCATCATTACAAAGTGGGTGGAGCTAGCTATAGCAGAGAGAGAGAGAGAAAAGTGAGCAGTCTCTGTAATTCATGATTGCCCATGATGCGTGGAAGGGTATGCCTCTCAGCACTATAAAATATTGTATAATTATACTGTTACTGTCAATAAAGGTTATCTACCTATCATATTTATTCCAGAATAATATTAGATAGTATAACATAAATAATGTAGAAGTATGATAAAGATGCCCAAATTAATAAAAACTGACATTATATAGAGAGGTATTGAATAAATAACAAAAGGCACAGTACCATGACTGGAACAATATACAAATAACCTGCATAATGAAGGGTGGATGGTGGGGAGAGATAAAAAAAAATGACCACGACCATTACAGAAAAGATTACATGTTATTCGCCTGAAGGGTAACTATAGAAGATCATTCTTATCCTATGCAAAGACTGAAAAAAGTGCGATTTTCTCAAAAATTTTATTTTCTCATGCTTTGTGCTATGCGTGCATTTCCTGGAATATCTTGGAAGAAAGTTATTGACCTATTTCATGTCGTATTACTATTAATAATGAACAGATTGAAAGGATTTTCAAAGCAAACATACAAGTGAATGTTTTAATTTTGGGTGGTGACGTTTTTGAAGTATCAGTAAGGGGTGGTTCCTCGATTAGTGACGAATTTGTTTACTGACATAGTCTTAGGAATGGAACTCCATCGGTAAGTGAGGAGAGGCTGTATTTTGCATTTGTTCTCCTGTCTTAATTTTTATCTCACTCATTATAACAGTAGATCTTGTCCTATTATCTGGTGAATATTTTTAATGAAGCCATATTGCATTAATAATTGTTTACTAATCAGTGTTCAAGATTATGTCACAGTATTCTTTATGTACCATTACTGTTCCATTCTCAGATTTGTGAGGGGTTAGGTTCCAGAGGTATCACAAATCTTGAGATTGCATATTATACAAAATTCTACACATTTGAATTACTGTATTCAAATTTTTCTTGCTTAATATTTTTGCATGTACATTAACAATTTTCACACAAATTATGTTTTCTTTTTTTTTTTGCTCTAATTAGCTCTAATCACATTAATATTGGAATTCATAAGAAAGAATAATTATAAAGAAAACAGATTTGGTTAGTTTTTGATTAGGCACCCAAGAAAAATCTCATAAAAAACCAAAGCTATCAGTGAGATGCCCTTTAGTAAAACTCTCATGCAAATAATCGAATCTCATGAATTATGAAGCTTGCAAATTTTGGGCTTCAACTGTGAAAAAAAAAGCATATGATAAAGTGGATAAGAAATCAATGTGGCTAGTGTTGTAAATGTTTGGAATAGGTAGTAAGCTGTTAAGAGCTGTAAATAATTTTAATGGGTGAATGTGGATGGGTTACACACCATGTACAGTGGAACCTCTACTTGCGAGTTTAATCCATTCCATGACCTTGCTCGCAACTGGATTTGCTCATTTGCAGAGTCAATTTTTCTCATTTAAATTAATTGAAATGCAATTAATCCGTTCCTGTGAAATTCTGTACCTCAATAATTTTGCTAATACAGTGGACCCCCGCATAACGATGGCATCACATAGCGATTTTTCCGCATACCGCTTACTTTTATCGCAAAATTTTTGCCGCGCATACCGATTAAAAACCCGCTCACCGATTTTTGTCCGAGACGCGTCCAATGTGCCCTCACATGTGCCGCCCGTCCCATTGTTTACCAGCCAGCCTCCGCGGTAACATCCAAGCATACACTCGGAATATTTCGTATTATTACAGTGTTTTCGGTGCTGTTTCTGGAAAATAAGTGACCATGGGCCCCAAGAAAGCTTCTAGTGCCAACCCTGTGGTAAAAAGGTGAGAATTAGTATGGAAATTAAGAAAGATTTTGAAGGGTTTGGGGCTAACCCTGAGAAGCCTATGCCAGTTGTGGAATCCATTGTGCCTACTTCAAAATTAAGGAAATGTGTGGCACAGTGGGTTGAACTGCAAACCTTTATAGATGAAAATCACCCTGACACAGCTGTTGCAAGCCGTGCTGGTGACTATTTCAATGACAATGTTGTGGCCCATTTTAGACAAATCGTAAAGGAACGGGAGGTACAGAGCTCTATGGACAGATTTGTTGTGCGACAGAGGTCCAGTGACTCTCAAGCTGGTCCTAGTGGCATTAAAAGAAGAAGGGAAGTAACCCCGGAAAAAGGACTTGCTACCTCAAGTCGTAATGGAAGGGGATTCCCCTTCTAAACAGTAAGAAGATAATGCTCTCCCCTCCTCCCATCCCATCAATCATCACCAGATCTTCAATAAAAGTAAGTGTCATGTAATTGTGCATGCCTTTTTCAGTTTGTTGTGTATTAAAATTAACATTTCATGTGGTAAAAAAAAATTTTTTTCATACTTTTGGGCGTCTTGCACGGATTAATTTTATTTCCATTATTTCTTATGGGGAAAATTCATTCGCATAACGATTATTTCGCATAACAATTATCCCTCTTGCACGGATTAAAATCGTTAACCGGGGGTCCACTGTATCAACTTTACGGCTTATTTATGTATCTCACTTGATCTAATATGACACAATAAACGATATAAATAACATAGAAATCTGATATATACTCTAAAATGAATAAAATATGTAATTCATGTAGTGGTATGGGCGGTGTCGGCGGTGGACGACTGTTTGGAGACCGGACAATATACTTCTTGAATAATTTCGCTAATATCATCTATACAGCTTATTTATCTATCACAGTTCATCTAATATGACATAACAAACAATATAAATAACAGAGAAACCTGATATATACTCTAGAATGAATAAAATAAGTCATTATATATATGTGGCAGTGGCAGCTGTGGCCGGTGAGTGTATGGAGACAGAACAAAATACTCCTTAAATATTTTGCTATCGTCAACTCTACGGCTTATTTATCTATCACAGTTCATCTCATATGACATAACAAACAATATAAATAACATAGAAACCTGATATATACTCTATAATGAATAAAATATGTCATTATATGTGTGGTGGCGGCGGCGGCGGCCAACGAGAGTTCATGTGGAGACAGGACAAAATACTCCTTGAATATTTCGCTATCATCAACTCTTACGCTTATTTATCCATCACAGTTCATCTAATAAGGAATAATAAACAATATAAATAACATAGAAACCTGATTATACTCTAGAATGAATAAAATGTCATTATGTAACAGGTGGAGGTGGCCTCAACCACTCCCTCTTTGTTGTGGTAAACACTGCCATCTAGTGATGGCCTTTTGAAGCCATCTATTTTTATAATTATTATTATGTAGTACATTATTATTATGTATGTATTATTATTCGCATTATTATTATGTATGTATTATTATACGTATTATTATTATTATTGTTTTATATTATTATAGTATTAGTATGTATTATAAGTACATTGGGACCCTTACCAGCGATGGCATCGATATAACGATAAATCTACTACGGTACATATTATCGCAAAAAAATTTTGCCTCGATTAGCGCTAAAAAACTCGACCAACACTATTCGTTCCGTCTGAGACGTGTCCACTTCTGGCCAGTGTTTACAAGCCAGCCAGCCACCGCGGTTGCTTCCAAGCATACAATCGGAACATTTCATATTATCACAGCCTTTTTTAGTGATTGCACCTGCAAAATAAGTCAACATAGGCCCCAAGAAGCTTCTAGTGCCAACCCTACAGCAAAAAGGTGAGATTTCTATGGATATGAATGAAAGAGATCATTGCTAAGTATGAAAGTGGAGTGCATGTCTCCGAGCTGGCCAGGCTGTACACAAAACCCCAATCAACCATCGGCTACAATTGTGGCCTAAGAAAACGGCAATCAAGGAAGCTGTTCTTGCCAAAGGTCAACTAAGTTTTCGAACTAGAGATCGCAAGTGATAGAAGATGTTGAGAGGACTGTTATGAAGGATAAACGAAAAACAGATAGCGAGTGCAGGAGATAGCATCCTCTCAAGTGATCATATGTGAAAAGGCTAGGAAGTTCATGAAGCGAATTAATTAGAAAAATGCCAGCAACTAGTGGTGATGTGAGTGAATTTTAAGGCCGGAAAAGGTTGTTGAGAGATTTATGAATCGTATGCATACATAGTGAGATAAGGCATGGTGGAGGCTGCCAGTTTGGACCAAAAAGCAGCTGAAAAAATATGTGGCAGGAATTCAAAGGAGTACATAGAGCAGTGAAGGACTGTAACCTGAACAATTTTAATGGTGACATGACAATGTTGTGAAATACTTTTAGGATGCCATAAAGGAACAGGAAGGGTACAGGCCTACTATGGGGCAGATATGTTGTGCGACAGAGGTCCAGTGACTCTCAAGGCGTGGTCGCTAGTGGCATTAAAAAAGAAGGGAAGTAACCCCGAAAAAGGTCTTGCCACCTCAAGTCCTAATGGAAGGGATTCCCCTTCTAAACACTCAGACCATCAACACCCCTCCCCTCTTCATCCCATCAATCATCACCAGATCTTCAATAAAGGTAAGTGTCATGTAACTGTGCATGTCTTCTTCAGTTTTGTGTTATTAAATAATATTTCATGTGTCTTAAAATTTTTTTTTTTCAATACTTTTGGGTGTCTTGCACGGATTAATTTGATTTCCATTATTTCTTATGGGAAAAATTAACTTGACTAACGATTATTTTGACTAACGATGAGCTCTCAGGAATGGATTAATACGTTAAGTCGAGGGTCAACTGTATTAATTATATAATTATTCTTATATTATTATAATTATTATTATAATTAATTATTATTATTATTACAATATAAATAATTTGTAATTTTTATTCACACAAAAAATATAAGACTTACTGTTATGCCTTATTGCAATAATTGTATAAATAATGTCAACCCATTCACGACTGCATTATAGAACATAGTCAAGCAAACAAGCATTTTCTCTCGCCTCGTTGAGCTTAATTTCAAGGTACTTTTCGTGTGAAGCAATCAAAAACATACAATTCTGTAATATATCTTTCCATTCTATCAGATGAACAAAAAAAAATGAGAATACAACCATAAAAACCATACAAAATACCGCAAAGGTGATAGCTAATTGCTGAGAAGTGAAACTCCATTATTTATTCACTGATTTCTTTTCATTTTAAGTGTACGTAAGACATCTTTCCATCATACATTGGCCCAAAGTTTCAATAAGATAATCGGAGCAACAAATGAGATACAATTTCCTAGATCAAGAGCAAGAGTCTCACCAGCGTCAAGGAACCTCCCTTGAGGTCTGCTCGCTTATGGAAATTTTGCTCGTGTATGGAAGCAAAAAATTAACCCATCAACTGCTCGTATTTGGAAAAACTCGCTCGTGGATGCTCTCCGCAGAGAGTGTTCCACTGTAATATATGATTGTATTACCATCATAGCAGTTTAATGTAATGAATCTGATGTTATTTAAAAAAGTGTACAGTATATACAGCATTATAAAAATTATTCAGAGATGTGATTAAATGTTTTGAAATATATATTGGAAAAATATCTTGGGGAAAATTCAGGTTAATGAATCCTTAATTTAATGGACAAATAGGGAAGAGTCCGGTAATTGACAGTTTATGCTGTTATGGAGGCAATGGAGATTGTGGTCTAAGGGCAATGTGAGACGAAAATATATAATTAGAAGTTCATAGTGTGGTGAACTAGGAGGTGTGGAGTTACTAAAAGTATTATTCAGAGGGCTGAGGAGGAGTTGTTGAGATGGTTTGAATATTTAGAGAGGATGGAGCAAAATAGGATGACTTGGAGGGTGTATAAATCTGTAGTGGAGGGAAGGAGGGGTAGGGGTCATCCTAGGAAAAGATGGTGGGAGGGAGTAAAGGAGGTTTTGTGTGCAAGGGGCTTGGACACACAGCAGGCAAGTGTGAGCATGTTTGATAGGAGTGAATGGAGACGAATGTTGTTTGACAAGCTGTTGGAGTGGGAACAGGGTAATATTATATGAAGGGCTTAATTAAGAGACACCAGTTGGAGCGCTATGCACGAAAATGTAGATCTATGTTTGGACAGTTTAAAGGTTAAAGGAGGGGTTTGGAGATATTTGCTGTGTAGAGTGACATCTGAACTGTTGTATCTGCACATCTCTGGCAAGGCAGTGATAGTGTGAATATTGGTAAAAATGGTTCTGTTTCGGGTCACCCTGGCTTGGTGGAAGATGGCCAGTGGGTTAAAAAAAAAAATACTGGAAACAAAGGACTTTGCCCATTGTTTCTGAAATTGTACCAATAATGGACAATTCTGAAAACAACAGACATCAACCATTATTTCCAGACTTTGTCCATTGTCCTTATTTTGTCCATTAAATTTGAAATCCATTAACCCTTTCAGGGTCGGCAGGCCCTCTCCTAAACTTGTTCTGAGGGTCGGAAATTTAAAAAAAAAAAAATAATTATTTTTTCTTATGAAATGATAGAGAATCTTTTCCTGATCATAATGACACCAAAAGTATGAAATTTGATGGAAAACTTACAGAATTATGCTCTCGCGAACTTAGCGGTCTCGAAGATGTTTACGCATTGGCAATTTTGCCCACTTTTAGCCCTATTTTAGGAGAATTCCAATGTACCAGTAGACAAAAATCATAACTATTTTGCCAGAACTCCATTTTTTTTTATCGAATGAATACAAGATACAACCCATCTACAGATTTCGACTATCCAGTAAAGTGGTCAGAAATTGGCAATTTTGCCAATTTTTACACAAATTTCAAAAGATGCCAATTTCCAAATAGGGTCCAGAATAAACAAGACAGACATTCCTGGCACTAAAATAAAAATTTTTCTGTTCATTAGTCACGTCCCCAGGCCTCTCTTGCATTTCTTTTGCTTTCCACTTTGAATTTTTATTCTCACAAAAAAATAGAAGATTTACTGTTATGCAGACTACTGCATTAGTATAGAAATGGTATAAATAATATCAGTGCACTTGTGAAAGAATATTAGACTCACCAGTTGATGTGTACTGGACGCATGACATGATTTGCTTACTTTTGAACTTTGGCAAAAATCGAACATTTCTGCTACTTTGAACTCAATTTCATGGTACTTTTCGTTGTGAAACCAATCAAAATCATCTCAATTTTTGTAATATATCTTCCATTCTATAAAATGAGACCAGGAAAACTAGAATACACCCATAAATAGCATACGGAAATACACTGCAAAGTCGCTGTTTTAAAGCAAGAACACGGTCGGAGTTTTTTTTCTCATTATGCACTGTGTGCTGCAGGATTTTTTTTATACTGTGCACACTGACCACCACATAGACCCATTCTTTTATATGTAGGCCTACCAGCTTTCTCTTGCTAGATATGAAGGCGCTAGAATTTATGCATACTAGTACGGCACCAACCCTAGCGTGCAAGCCATACTAGTATGGCACCAACCCTGAAAGGGATAAACTGAAGGCAAGTAAATCAAAGTTTTACTGAACGTTGTTTTTAGTGTTTGAAAAGATCAACAATACGAACAATACTGGATGGTAATGAAATGTTTATTTTTATTTTTTTGCATCTCATCTGCTTATAAGCATATTAATAAATACGACATAAATTTTTGGTTTTAAAGATTGTAGAAAGGTTTCAACATATTTTCTTTATATATATATATATATATATATATATATATATATATATATATATATATATATATATATATATATATATATATAAATATTTGATTTGCCCTAGAAATTATCCATGTCTAGGCTGCTCAGGTACCCAGGAGAAGTGTTGGTTTTGATGAGGTTTCCCTATGACATTTTGCTCTATACAGTACATTGTATTATACTAAGGAATTATTAATATATCTATCAGTATTTATTTCCTCATTGTATATACAGCTTGGAACACTGCAGCATTTACCAACACCAAAGGGTCATCAGTGTACAATGTGTGAAAAGAAAGTTTCCAGGAAATCAAATCTTGTGGCTCATATGGCATCACATATACGAGGGACATGTAGGTGAGGATATTCATACTTTCATGATTCTTGTTTTGTCATTCATTAAAGATATGCTATAAAAATAATAATAATAATAACAATAATAATAATAAATAAATAATTGTAGACTTGCTGAAACTCACACTGCAGCAAAATATTGCCTAATGATGGCTCATTTTGTTAAGTGTTTTATCTTTAGATACATCTTCATTGATTTATTGGTTTACAGTGAAAAAATAAAATACAGTGGTACCCCGAGTTTCAAACTGCTCCCAACTTGAACAATTATGTAAGCGTATTTGTGTAAGCGCATTTGTAAGTGTATTTTTGTGGGTCTGAAACAGACTAATCTAATTTACATTATTCCTTATAGAAACAAATTCGTTCGGTATTGGCACTTGAACAGCATTCTGGAATGAAATAAGTTCAAAACTCGGAATACCACTGTACTAGTTTTATTAAGGCTTATTTTATTTATGATTTATAGAAATATGTAAAGAGTTTTCATATTTAGATACAAATTGTTTTGTTTTCTTCTTTTGTCAGCCACATTTCTACTTAAAGATTTTCTAGCATTGGATGATTTAATAAATAGGATCCTTATTTTAATTAACTTACTTGGGACTAATACTGCAATAGTCTATATTTACAACATGTACCATAGATATTCATAGCATTTTGGGCTGACCTATAATTAAACCCAAAATTAAGTTTCATACAATATTTGGAGTATACCTGGAGGGGGTTTTGGGGGTCAATGCCCCTATGGCCCAGTTCATACCAAGCCTGGACAAGGTTGGAATTATATTAACTTTTTTTTTTTTCAACAAGTCGGCCGTCTCCCACCGAGGCAGGGTGACCCAAAGAGAAAGAAAATCCCCATAAAGAAAATACTTTCATCATCATTCAACACTTTCACCTCACTCACACATAATAACTGTTTTTGCAGAGGTGCCCAGAATACAACAGCTTAGAAGTATATACGTATAAAAATACACAATATATCTCTCCAAACTGCCAATATCCCAAACCCCTCCTTTAGAGTGCAGGCATTGTACTTCCCATTTCCAGGAATCAATTCCAGTTATATAAAATAACCGGCTTCCCTGAATCCCTTCACTAAATATTACCCTGCTCACACTCCAACAGATCGTCAGGTCCCAAATACCATTTGTCTCCATGCACTCCTATCTAACACGCTCACGCATGCTTGCTGGAAGTCCAAACCCCTCGCCCACAACACCTCCTTACCCCCTCCCTCCAACCTTTTTGAGGACGACCCCTACCCCGCCTTCCTTTCCCTACAGATTTATACGCTCTCCATGTCATTCTACTTTGATCCATTCTCTCTAAATGACCAAACCACCTCAACAAACCCTCTTCAGCCCTCTGACTAATACTTTTATTAACTCCACACCTTCTCCTAATTTCCACACTCCGAATTTTCTGCATAATATTTACACCACACATTGCCCTTAGACAGGACATCTCCACTGCCTCCTTGCTGCTGCATTTACAACCCAAGCTTCACACCCATATAAGAGTGTTGGTACTACTATACTTTCATATACTCCCTTCTTTTCCTCCATAGATAACATTTTTTGCCTCCACATATACCTCAATGCACCATTCACCTTTTTTCCTTCATCAATTCTATGATTAACCTCATCCTTCATAAATCCATCCACTGACACGTCAACTCCCAAATACAGTGGACCCCCACTTAACGATCACCTCCAAATGCGACCAATTATGTAAGTGTATTTATGTAAGTGCGTTTGTACGTGTATGTTTGGGGGTCTGAAATGGACTAATCTACTTCACAATATTCCTTATGGGAAAAAATTCGGTCAGTACTGGCACCTGAACATACTACTGGAATGAAAAAAGTTCGTTAACCGGGTGTCCACTGTATCTGAAAACATTCACTTCTTCCATACTCCTCCTCCCCAATTTGATATCCAATTTCTCTTTATCTAAATCATCACCTTACTCATCACCTTACTCTTTTCTATGTTCACTTTCAACTTTTTACCTTTACACACATTCCCAAATTTGTCCACTAACCTTTGCAATTTTTCTTTAGAATCTCCCATAAGCACAGTATCATCAGCAAAAAGTAACTGTGTCACTTCCCATTTTGTATTTAATTCCCCATAATTTAATCCCACCCCTCTCCCGAACACCCTAACATTCATTAGAGATTCGCCGGTACTTCCGGCCCGGATCTTCTCCATATGGCGACCCGGCTAACACCCTAGCATTTACTTCTTTTACAACCCCATCTATAAATATATTAAACAACCATGGTGACATTACACATCCCTGTCTAAGACCTACTTTTACCGGGAAGTAGTCTTCCTCTCTTCTATGCACCCTAACCTGAGCCTCACTATCCTCATAAAAACTCTTTACAGCATTTAGTAACTTACCATCTATTCCATATACGTACTTACAACATCTGCCACATTGCTCCCCTATCCACTCTATCATATGCCTTTTCTAAATCCATAAATGCAATAAAAACTTCCCTACCTTTATCTAAATACTGCTCACATATATGCTTCAATGTAAACACTTGATCTACACATCCCCTACCCACGCTAAAACCTCCTTGCTCATCCGCAATTCTACATTCTGTCTTACCTCTAATTCTTTCAATAATAACCCTACCGTACACTTTTCCTGGTATACTCATTAAACTTATTCCTCTATAATTTTTACAATCTTTTTTGTCCCCCTTCCCTTTATATAAAGGAACTATACACGCTCTCCGCCAATCCCTTGGTACCTTCCCCTCTTTCATACATTTATTAAACAAAAATACCAATCACTCCAACACTATGTCCTCCCCTGCTTTTAACATTTCTGTCATGATCCCGTCAGTTCCAGCTGCTTTACCCCCTTTCATTCTACGTAATGCCTCACGCACCTCCCCCACACTCACATCCTGCTCTTCTTCACTCCTAAAAGATGACATACCTCCCTGGCCAGTGCATGAAATTACCGCCTCCCTTTCTTCGCCGACACTTAAAAGTTCCTCAAAATATTCTCGCCATCTACCCAAAACCTCAATCTCTCCATCTGCTAACTCCCCTTCTCTGTTTTTAACTGATAAATTCATTTGTTCCCTAGGCTTTCTTAACTTGTTTAACTCCAAATTTTTTTCTTATTTTCATGAAAATTCCTTGACAGTACCTCTCCCACTCTATCATCTGCTCTCCTTTTGCACTCTCTCACCACTCTCTTCACCTTTCTTTTACTCTCCATATACTCTACTCTTCTTATAACACTTCTGCTTTGTAAATACCTCTCATAAGCTACCTTTTTCTCAGTTATCACACCCTTTACTTCATCATTGCACCAATCACTCCTCTTTCCTCCTGCACCCACCCTCCTATAACCACAAACTTCTACCCCACATTCTAATACTGCATTTTTAAAACTATTCCAACCCTCTTCAACCTCCCCACTACTCATACCTGCACCAGTCCACCTTTCTGCCAATAGTTGCTTATGTTTCACCCGAACTTCCTCCTCCCTTAGTTTATACACTTTCACCTCCCTCTTACTTGTTGTTGCCATTTTCCTCTTATCCCATCTACCTCTTACTCTAAGTGTAGCTACAACTAGACAGTGATCTGATATATCAGTTGCCCCTCTATAAATGTGTACATCCTGGAGCCTACTCATCAACCTTTTATCCACCAATACATAATCTAACAAAAACTACTTTCATTACGTGCTACATCATACCTTGTATATTTATTTATCCTCTTTTTCATAAAATATGTATTACTTATTACCAAACCTCTTTCTACACATAGCTCAATTAAAGGCTCCCTATTTTCACTTACCCCTGGCACCCCAAATTTACCTACTACTCCCTCCACAACATTTTTTCCCACTTTAGCATTAAAATCCCCAACCACAAGTACTCTCACACTTGGCTCAAAACTCCCCATGCAATTACTCAACATTTCCCAAAATCTCTCTCTCTCCTCTATACTTCTCTCTTCCCCAGGTGCATAAATGCTTACAATAACCCACTTCTCACATCCAACCTTTATTTTACTCCACATAATCCTTGAATTAATACATTTATAGTCCCTCTTTTCCTGCCATAGCTTATCCTTCAACATTATTGCTACTCCTTCTTTAGCTCTAACTCTATTAGAAACCCCTGTCCTAATCTCGTAAATTCCTCTCCACTGAAACTCACCCACCCCCTTCAGCTTTGTTTCACTTAAAGCCAGGATATCCAGCTTCTTCTCATTCATAACATCCACAATCATCTCTTTCTTATCATTCGCACAATATCCATGCACATTCAGACTTCCCACTTTGACAATTTTCTTCTTCTTATTCTTTTTAGTAATTTTACAGGAAAAGGGGTTACTGGCCCATTGTTCCCAGCATTTTAGTTGACTTTTACAACACACATGGCTTACGGAGGAAAGATTCTTATTCCAGGTCCCCATGGATATAAAAGGAAAAGTAATTAGAACAAGAACTAAGATAAAATCAAAGAAAGCTCAAATGAGTGTGTATAAGTAAATGTGCACATGTATGTTTAGTGTGACCTAAGTGTAAGTAGAAGTAGCAAGATGTACCTGTAATCTTGCATATTTATGAGACAGACAAAAGACACCAGCAATCCTACCATCATGTAAAACAATTACAGGCTTTCGTTTTACACTCACTTGGCAGAACGGTAGTACTGCCCTGGGTGGTTGCTGTCTACCAACTTACTACCTACCTTTTTTTTTTTTTTAACTCCAAAGCGGTGCATTAGCCACTGGGCCAGCAGTAAAAATGATGATGATAATCTTAGTATCAATATGCTGTATGTGGAGTATAATACTTCTGTACAGTAAAAGTAGCAGTTGAGTCAAAATTGAGGCTTAGAATATTACAAGTACTACATAGCTTGGAGTAATTACAGGTTTTACAGTACAGTGGACCCCTGGTTATCGGCCAGTTTGGTTATCAGCCAGCTCGGTTATCGGCGGGTTTTTCAGCGCTAGGTTATTGGCCGTTTTGGATGCGTCCATCTGCTGGCTGGGGCAGCTTGCGCTTCAGTTTGGCTTTGTCTCTCTGTGGCTGAGGAACTTCTGCTTATACATCCAAACATTTCACTTGTTTACCATTGTTTTTAGTGGTTTTTCTTGCAGTGCAACTGTGAAATAAGTGAAGATGGCTCCAAAGAAAGTTCCTAGTAAAGTTCCTGTGGTAAAGAAAGTGAGAAACACCATGGAATTTAAGCGTGAAGTGATAGAAAAGTTTGAGAGTGGTATGAAGGTGATGGAACTTGCCAGGTTGTACAGCAAGAATAAATCAACAATTACATCCATCCTGGCAAAGAAAGAACAAATCAAAGATGCTAATGTTGCAAAAGGAGTAACTTTTCTAACTAAACAAAGACCACCAATAATGGAAGAGATGGAAAAGTTATTATTATTGTAGATTAAGGAAGAAAGAATTAGTGGGAGACAGTGTTGTGGAGTCGATCATTTGTGAGAAGGCAAAACAGTTGCATGAGGATCTTGCAAAGAAAATGCCTGGAACAAGTGCTGCAGTTTGTGAATTTAGGGCCAGCAAAGGATAGTTTGATAAATTTAAGAAGCGTAGTGGCATACACAGTGTTGTAAGGCACGGTGAGGCTGCAAGTTCTGACAAATGTGCAGCTGAAAAGTATGTTCATGAATTCCAGGACTATGTAAAGGCTGAAGGATTCGAACCTCAGCAAGTGTCCAGTTGTGACAAAACAGGCCTGTTTTGGAAGAAAATGCCAAACAGGACCTACATTACCCAGGAGGAAAAGGCACTGCCAGGACACAAGTCTATGAAAGACAGGCTTACTCTTTTGTTGTGTGGTAATGCTAGTGGGGATTTCAAAAGTGAAGCCTTTACTAGTGTATCACTCAGAAAATCCCAGAGTGTTCAAGAAAAACAATGTCATGAAGTATAGATTGTGTGTGATGTGGAAAGCTAATCATAAGGCATGGGTCACAAGGCAAATTTTCAAAGAGTGGGTTAATGATGTGTTTGGCCCAAGTGTGAAAAAATGCCTCCTGGAAAAGAAATTGCCACTCAAGTGCCTCCTGGTACTGGACAATGTTCCTGCACATCCTCCAGACTTTCAAGATCAAGTGTTTAGGCCCTTCAGTTTCATCACAGTGAAGTTCTTACCTCCTAACACCACTCCTCTTCTCCAGCCCATGGACCAGCAGGTCATTTCTAACTTCAAAAAATTACACAAAAGCAATGTTTCAAAAGTGCTTTGAAGTGACCTCAGATACTCAGTTGACCTTAAGACAGTTCTGGAAGAATCACTTCACTATCCTCTATTGCGTAAGCCTTATAAGTAAGGCTTGGGAAGGAGTGACTTCCAGGACTTTCAACTCCGCTTGGAGAAAACTGTGGCCAGATTGTGTCCAAGAGACGGGTTTTGAAGGGTTTGAGGCTGACCCTGACCCTACCGACCCTGTGGACTCTATTGTGGCCCTGGGAAGTCCCTGCGGCTGGAGGTGAGTGACGAGGATGTGGAAGAGTTAGTGGAGGACCACAGGGAAGAGCTAACCACTGAAGAGCTGCAAGAGCTTTATCTCGAACAGCAACAGATTGCAGCTGAGGAACTTGCTTCAGAGGAGGAGGAAGAGGGAGTGAAGGAGGTGCCCTCTTCAGAGATTAAAGAGGTGTGTGCAATGTGGACTAGGGTGCAAGCTTTTGTGGAGGAGCACCACCCTGACAAAGCCAAAACAAGCCATATCTGCAACATGTTTAGTGACAAAACCCTGTCCCACTTCAGGGAAATCTTAAAGAGATGCCAGAAACAGAGCACTCTGGACAGTTATTTTGTAAGACAGAGCTCCAGTGGCTCTCAAGCTGGTCCTAGTGGCAATAAAAGACAGAGAAGGGAAGTAACCCCAGAGAAGGCTTTGCTACCTAAAGTCTTTATGGAGGGGGATTTCCCTTCCAAACACTAACTCCTCCCTCTTTCCTCCTCCCTAACTTCCAGAAGCCGGCATTAGCCTTCAATAAAGGTATGTAATACTTACATAATTATTAAAAAAAATTATTTTTTTGTGAATATTTTTTGTTTGGAACGGGTTAATTGTATTTCCGTTAATTCTTATGGGAAATATTAATTCGGTTATCAGCCATTTCGGTTATCGGCCGACCTTCTGGAACAGATTACGGTTGATAACAGGGGGTCTACTGTTCTTGCAGTAATTTCAAATACTGTATTATATGGATGGGACTTGGGGCAATTACAGTACATGTATAGTGGTTCACTTTAGACAAGAACAATTGGGACTTTGAAGATAGAGCTGAGAATCCACTAACTGCACTGGGTATTACAAAAAAAAAAAAAAAAATTGGATCTGTTAAAAAATTATGATTCCAAAGAATGGTTTTATTTACCAAAAGTTATGGTGCTTTTCCTCTTTCAAAATCTTATTCCCTTTTACATAGCATTCAATCCTTTCATTGTCCATCACTTAAATCTTCAATATTGATGCCAGGGTCTGTCATGTAGATCTACAAATCAGCTCATTTAGATAAGCTGTGAGCTGTAAATTTTGGCACAGATATGAGAGTTCATTGCTTGAACCAGTAGAAGGTCCCCTGTCTGCCAATCAATTTAGGGCTGTAATTAAAAATCACCTCATCTCCCAAATTTAACTATACCAATGCTATACTATACTTGAAATCATAGAACCAGTTTGAAACTACTCAAGAAATCCCAATTAACCCTTTGACTGTTTCAGGCCCCTCTCTGAAACTGTCATTCTATGTCGCCAAATATTCAAAAAAAAAAAATTATTTTTTCTTATGAAAATGTTAAGATTATTTTTCTGAGTGTTTTAGTCCAAAAAAAAATTTTTGCCATCGGTACTTACCGAGATATAGAGCCGTGAAGTTTGCAGAAAATGAGCCGCGTATGGCAACAGCAGCGACTGCCGCTCACCCGGTAAACTTTAGTTTACTTGTAATTGAAGGTTTTTTGTTTTTTTCACTATTTTATTTTTTCACATAACTTATGTGGCCTATGAGACCAAAGTAAGGTGCAATGTATATATATACACTCGTTGTATACAACACAATAAGCACACAAACATAATTATCAATATATTGTTTACAAAACTTGTTTACAAAAACAAACAAACAATCATCCTCCTCCTCCTCCTCCTCCTTCTCATCCTCCTTCTCCTCCTCCTCCTCCTTCTCCTCCTCCTCCTCCTCCTCCTCCTCCTCCTCCTCCTCCTCTCCTCCTTCTCCTTCTCCACTCCTCCTCCCTTCTCCTCCTCCTTCTCCTTCTCCTCCTCCTTCTCCTCCTCCTTCTTCTCCTCCTCCTTCTCCTTCTTCTCCTCCTCCTTCTCCTCCTCCTCCTCCTCCTCCTCCTCCTCCTCCTCCTCCTCCTCCTCCTCCTCCTCCTTCTCCTTCTTCTTCTCCTTCTCCTCCTCCTCCTCCTCCTCCTCCTCCTCCTCCTCCTCCTCCTCCTCCTCCTCCTCCTCCTTCTCCTCCTCCTTGTCTTGTGTGCGAGTGTGTGGCTTATAATTGTTTTGAGTCAGAAGTCGGCAGCTGTCAAAGTGACATATTGTCTCATTAGTCACTACCCCTACCGCCTGTCAAAACAATGGGGTTGGATGCTGCTTCCCCTCCTCCATTCTATCTAATTATCTTTCTCCCTCATTCTATATCTTTCAATCTGTCTCTCTTTCTATCTGTCTGCCTATCTCTGTCTCACAGGTACACATAAATACAAGTATACATAGTGTAAATTACCTAGGATAACCCAAGAAATCCAGACAAAGTGCTATACTCTGCTTGAAGATGTGAGTAAACGTGATGACACAGTCTTGTGGCTCTCTCTGAGACAGAGAGCTAGATGGACAGACAGGGAGCTTGACAGACAAATAGACAGACAGAAATGTTTGTGTACCAGCAAAGACAAAGGGAGGGCGATGGTCATGTAATATTACCCTCCTTTACGCTCATCAAAGTCAGCTCTTATCAGATGTTTATCTCCCCTTATCTTGTCACTGTCATGGGGTGGACTTTTTTTTTTTCTTGCTTCAAGGGAACAATATTATTACATCTTCTTCTTCCTCCTCCTCCTCCTCCTCCTCTTCTCCTCCTCCTCCTCCTCCTCCTCATCCTCCTCCTCCTCCTCTTCCTTCCCTCCTCCTCCTCCTCCTCCTCCTCCTCCTCCTCCTCTTCCTCCCCTCCTCCTCCTCCATTGCTTTTGGTCTCAAACTCCTCCAAATCATGAAATTGATCTTCACTGACACTTCCATCTGTGTTAGAGCATCACTTGGGAAGAGAAGAGTCCCAGATTTGCTGGGGAATCACATATTTCTTACCGCTAGACATGCTCAAAAAGGACAACTGAAATGGCATTCCCACAATGCACCACTGGCTCCCCGATTTTTTTTATATGGTGCACACTGACCATGGAGACCCATTCTCTCACATGTGGGCCTACCAGCTTTCTCCTGCTTGATTTGAAGCTGCTAGAGTTTATGCGTATAAATACGTCAGAAACATTGGCTCGTAAGACGTATTTATACGTCGGAAACAGTCAAAGGGTTAACATAAGAACACTAAATTAATTTAAGTACAGTGGTACCCCGAGTTTCGAACAGCTCCCAGCTCAAACAATTATATAAATGTATTATTGTAAGTGCATTTTTGGGGGTCTAATTTACATTATTCCTTATGGGAACAAATTCATTCGGTAACAGCACTCGAACAGTCTTCTGGAATGAATTATGGCCGAAACTTGGGGTACCACTGTATTAATACACACTTAAAATTGTGCTATTGTAAATTGTATTAATTGTAATATATTTTTTGTTTGCAACCCCTCTACTATAAATTTTATTAATTATAAACTTTTTACTACCCCTCTTTTTGTATTAACCCTTTGACTGCCGAAAGGCCCAATCCTGAAGTGTCTCCTGGTGTCGCAAAATATTCGAAAAAAAAAAAAATTATTTTTTCTTATGAAAATGTTAAGATTATTTTTCTGATTGTTTAGTCCCAAAAATTTTTTTTTCCCATCAGTACTTACCGAGATATAGAGTCCTGAAGTTTGCTGAAATTGATCTGCGAGCGGCAACAGCGGCGATTGCCTCTCACCCGGTAAACTTTGATTTACTTGTATTCGATGGTTTCTTGTTTTTTTTTCACTATTTTATTTTTCACATAACTTTTGTGGCCTGTGAGACCAAATTATTGTGCAATGTTCAAATATACACTCGTTGAATGTAACACAATTGTATAGCAAAAACACTCGTATCATTATAATGTTGCTAAAACTTGTTTACCCAAACAAACAATGTAAACAAATGTTTATTACGATTGTTTTATAATATATATACATATGTACAATCACTGGACACTTTTCTAGAAGTGCTGCAGCTTGTGGAATTCTTTGAAACATGGGTATAAGCACAATGGTGTCTTACACTCCTCACACATAAAACGAGTGTCTCTGCTTTTTTGTGGGCGTTTTGTGGTATGTCCACAGACAAAACACCTCTTCTGAGCATTTTTCTTGGCAGTAGTAGCAGGCAGTGGTATGGGGTAGTGATCACCAGGCCTCAGACGAGAGGACATGTGTTGATAATTTCGTGGGCGCTGGTCTTTTGCAGGTGTTGTTTCTTGGTACTTGAATATTATTTGTCTGATGACTGACAAACAAAATTCACCATACTTGGGTTTCTTCTTGGTCTTCAACTTATACATATTATAAGCATTCAGCATGGAAATGTCAAGAAGATGGAAAAACAGTTTTATGTACCACTTATAACTCTTGCGAACACAGTCAGCAAACCCAATCTGCATGTCACATTTGTCCACTAAGCGCATATTGAGGTTGTAATCCATCACAGCTGCAGGTTTTACAATGGGTTCATTGGTCTCTCTATTCTGCTTGCCAGTGTCTACCATTTCGTGTCGGTGAACTGATGTCAGCAGTGTGACATCACGTTTGTCATGCCACCGAAATGCGATGATGTCATTGGCAGCAAACACCTGCACTTCACCTCTACGACTGCCAGCATCGAACCTAGGCATATGTTTATGATTTCTACGCACTGTGCCACACACATCTGTCATGTTCACTCGCAAGAAATCACTGAGTATAGGGCTTGTGTACCAGTTGTCAGTATATAAAATATGCCCCTTACCAAGATATGGCTCCATCATTGTTCTAACCACATCACCAGAGATACCCAGTAACTTTCTGGTATCTTCCATTGTTTTACCGCCAGTGTACACAATTATATCCAAAACCAGACCAGTTTTGCAATCACACAGAACAAATAACTTTATACCAAAGCGTTTCCTCTTGCTTGGTATATACTGCTTGAATGAGAGTCTTCCTTTGAACAAAATCAAAGACTCATCAATAACAAGCTTCCTGAAGGGATAAAAATACATACAGCACTTTTGTTTCAGGTACATAAACACACGACTGATCTTATATAACCTGTCGCTTCTGTCAGGCCTGGTTTTGTCTGAAAAGTGTAACGTGTGTAACAGTAACACAAATCTATTCACTGGTATAATGTCACTGAAAGCAGGGGTTGAAATCAGGCGGTCTGTCGCCCAGTATGTGTTGACATTATGCTTATACACATGTGGCATAAGCATTATTGTGGCAAAGAACAGATACATCTCTGCCGCAGTTGTGTCCTTCCACTGGTGTAGGCATGATCTTGGTGACAGAATAGTGTTTGCCATGGTGTACTCATAGTATGTATTGCTTTCCCTGACAATAATGTCCATCAGGGGTTCATCGAAGAACAACTGAAAGCATTCCAGTTCAGTGGGATTGTTCCCAAGTGTACATGATGGCCGTATTCCACTTTGTCCTCCATCAAAGTCATGGGGATTGGGAACAAACTCGTCATCTTGCTGCCAATCTCAGATGCGGTCAGCTGGTGCGTTCTGGATATTGTAATGTGGTTGTGGTTGTGCAGGTTGTGGTTGTGGTTGTGGGAGTGTGGGGTCGGGTGAGGCTGGTTGTGCAGAGTCAGCAGCGCGGGTAGTAGCGTGGCCTGCTGCTGGTGTCACATGACTCATGCCACCATCACTATCACCACCACCACCTGCTGCCTCACTTGCATCATTGATACCCATCGTAACAATATCGTCATCTTCACTATCAGGACGTGGTGTAGGGCCACGGGATGTGCTCCGAATGTACTCCTTCCTCTTGGAAGAGCATATGGCACACTACCAGACCGCATGCGACGTCGTATATACTGCCGCTTCACTGGGGAATATTCACCCTCACTGTCACAACTAGAACTGCTTTCAATAACCTTGAAATCACTATCACTATCACTTGCACTGCTCACATCTGAGTCTTGTACACGGGCAAATAGTTTCCTCTTTCGTCCTAGTACAGGTGAACATGAACGAGCCGGCCCAGCACCAGAGGTGGAAGGTTGTGGGTCATCTGGGTTTTCATCACTAATTATGTTATCCTGGGTAACTTTTTCGGTCACACCCGCTTCAAAACCAGGGAATTCACTTTCACTGACACTATCATCACTGTTTGAGCTATCACTTGGGAACAAAAGACCTCCAATCCGCCGAGGAGTGAGGAACTTCTTACCGTGAGGCATGGTGAAAATGGACTACCAAGATGGCGTTCCCACAATGCACCGCTGAGTCCCAGATTTTTTCACAGGGTGCACACCGACCACTGAGACCCATTCTCTCTCGTGTAGGCCTACCAGCCCTCTCCCGCTTGATTTGAAGCCGCTAGAATTTATGCGTATAGATACGTCAAACACGGTATCTCCCATGACGTATATATACGACCGCGACAGTCAAAGGGTTAATATATAATTAAAATTCACCACTCCATAGCCTGTGTCTAGTTTTAAGTAGTGTGTATGCATTGGGATTACTCTGCCTGAAATGCACATGCATGCTAGTGGCTTTCTTTGTGCTTAACCCTTTGACTGTTTTGGCTGTATATATATGTTTTACGAGCCAGTGTTTTGTACGTACGTACAGTGGTCCCTCGTTTTTCGTAATTAATCCGTTCCTGGAGGAGCTACTATAAACGAAATTTACGATTTGCGAATCAATTTTCCCCATAAGAAATAATGTAAATACAATTAATCCATTCCTGACACCCAGAAGTATTAAAACAAAAAAATTTTTTACATGAAATATACATGTAGTACATAAACAATACAATGGGAAATGATGAATGAAACATTAACAGCATAACGCTTACCTTTATTGGAGATTCTTCTTATTGTATGAGAGACTGGAGGAGGAGAGAGATTGGATTGTTTACAGTTTGGAAGGGAATCCCCTTCCAGCAACACCTCAGGTACCAATTGCTTTTCTGGGGTTACTTCTCTTCTCTGTTTCTTAATGCCACTAGGACCACCATGAGAGTCACTGGAGTCCTGTCTCACAAAATAACTGTGGAGAGAGCTCTGTTTCTGGCGTCTCTTTAACACTTCCCTAAAATGGCCCAAGACTTTGTCACTGTACATATTTCTCGCCTTCTTTACCACAGACTTGGCACTAGGAGCTTTCTTTCGAGCCATGGTAGCTTATTTAGTACTTGCAAGCACTAAAATGAGTGGAATATTATGAAATATTTCGTAGGAGCACTTGAGGGGACCTTCACTCACTGGTAAACAATGCCAGACTGGCTGGGTAGGGAGGCCTCCCCTGCTCACACTGTGCTTACACGTCCCAGACAAACTACTATTCGCGAGTCAACCTATGAAAAGTGAGTCCATGTTTATACGAAAATACCCCTATGATTGGCGAAATTTACGATTGCCGAGAACTACGAAAAGCGAGGGACCACTGTATATATACTCAATAATTCTAGCGGCTTCAAATCAAGCAAGAGAAAGCTGGTAGGCCCACATATGAGAGAATGGGTCTGTGTGGTCAGTGTTCACTGTACAAAAAAATCCTGCAGCATGCAGTGCATAATGAGAAAAAAAAAACTCCGACCGTTTTTTTGGATTAAAACATCGACTTTGAGGTGCATTTACATATAGTATTTATAGTTGTATTCTTGTTTTCTTGGTCTCATTTGATAGAATGGAAAACATATTACAGAAATAGCGATGATTTTGATTAGTTTCACAATGAAAACGACCTTAAAATTAAGCTCAAAGTAGCAGAAATGTTCGATTTTTCCCAATGTTCATTAGTAAGCAGATCACACCACACATCCAATACACATCAACTGGGGAGTCTGATACTTTTTCACTAGTGCACTGATATTATTTATACCATTTTTACAATAATGCAGTAGTCTGCATAACAGTAAATCTTCTATTTTTTGTGTGAATAAAAAATCAAAATAGAAAGCAATAGTAATATAGGAGGGGCCTGGACATGTGACTAATGAACAGAGGATGTTATTTTAGTGCCAAGAATGTCTGCATTGTTTATTCTGGACCCTATTTTGAAAAATTAGACACATGTGCAACTCTTGGGTATCTTTATTAAGGAAAAGTTTTGCCACACAGTGGCTTCATCAGTCCATACACAGTCCATCAAGATTGATGGACTGACCACATCGACTCAAGGTTGAGGGACTGATTACCTCATTCTCCTCCTGTTCTTCAAGTTTCTCCTGTGTATGGACTGTGTGGCGAAACTTTTCCTTAATAAAGATACCCAAGAGTTGCACATGTGTCTAATTTATAAACGTGTTGGTTCTGTGAACCATTCATCTACAACCCTATTTTGAAACTGGCATCTTTTTTAATTTGTGTGAAATTGGCCAAATTGCCAATTTCTGACCCCTTTATTGGGTAGTTCAAATTGGTAAATGGGTGGTTTCTTGTGCTCAATTGATAGAAAATATGGAGTTCTAAAGAAATAACTACAAGTTTGGTCGACTGGAATAATGGAATTGGCCAAAAATAGGGCTCAAAATCGGCGAAATCACTGATGTGTATATATCGCCGTGATCTCTAACTTCGCAGGAGCATGATTCCATGAGTTTTCCACCAAATTTCATACTTTTGGTGTCATTACCGTCGGGAAAAGTTTCTCTATCATTTCATAAGAAAAAAAAAAAATTTCCAAAAATTTTTTGACATAGAATGACAGTTTCAGAAAGGGGCTTGTACAATCAAAGGGTTAAAATTGTACTACATGTAAATTACACATTGTATGCTATGCAAAGAAATATATTTTTTAAATTTGAATTTGAATGCAATGGGTGTGCATGGTATAAAAAAGAATCCTGCCTCATTTCATGCATGATGAGAAAAGTAAAACTCTGACCTTATGTTTTGTTTAACCCTTTGACTGTCGAGGTCGTATATATACGTCTTATGAGGTACCGTGTTTGACGTATATATACTCATAAATTCTAGCGGCTTCAAATCAAGCAGGAGAAAGCTGGTAGGCCCACATGTGAGAGAATGGGTCTGTGTGGTCAGTGTGCACCATATAAAAAAAATCCTGGAGCATGCAGTGCATAATGAGAAAAAAAAAACTCCAACCGTTTTTTTAATTAAAATGCCAACTTTGTGGTCTATTTTTGTATAGTATTTATGGTTGTATTCTCGTTTTCTTGGTCTCATTTGATAGAATGAAAAACATATTGTAGAAATAGAGGTGATTTTGACTGATTTTACTATTAAAAGAACCTGGAAATGGAGCTCAAAGTAGGGGAAATGTTTGATTTTTGCCGATGTTCAAAAGTAAACAAATGATTTCATTGTCTAATAAATGTCCAACTAGCCATTCTAATATGCAGTCATGAATGGGTTGATGTTATTTATACAATTATTACAGTATTGCAGTAGTCTGCATAACAGTAAATCTTCTATTTTTTGTTTGAATAAAAATTCAAAATAGAAAGCAAAAGTAATATCAGAGGGGCTTGGAGACGTGACTGATGAACAAAGAAAATGTTATTTTAGAGCCAGGAATGTCTGCATTATTCATTCTGGACCTTATTTTGAAATTGTCATATTTTTTAATTTTCGTGAAATTGGCCAAATTACAAATTTCTGACTATGTTATTGGGTAGTTGAAATCAGTAAATGGGCAGTTTCTTGTACTCAATCGATAGAAAAAATGGATTTCTAAAAAAATAGTTATGAGTTTGGTCAACTGGAACAATGGAATTAGCCGAAAATAGGGCTCAAAGTGGGCAAAATAGCCGATTTGTAAATATCGCTGAGGTCGCTAACTTCGCGAGAGCGTAATTCCGTCAGTTTTCCATCAAATTTCGTGCTTTTGGTGTCATAACAATCGGGAAAAGATTCTCTATCATTTCATAAGAATTTTTTTTTTTTTTTTAAATTTTGCGACACCAGGAGACACTTCAGGGATTGGGGGGCTTCGACAGTCAAGGGGTTAAAATATCAATTCTGAGGTGCTTTCTTAAATGGTTTTTATGACTTTATTGGTTATTTTTTGGTATCATTTGATAGACTAGAAGATATACTGTTGAAATGTAGATGATTTTGGTTGGTTCCAGGACCAAAAGTAATTTGAAATTTGCCTCAAAATAGCAGAAATATTTGATTTTGTTGATTGCCCTGAGGATGAGAAAAGCTCTCCTGCAACTCATCTCCCCCCCCAGTCTGTTTTATAGGTTTTGACTAGGTCTGCTTCAATTATTAGGATGCCATAAACCATGACCAATCATTCCTGGTTATATTTTATTAAATGAGAAATAGGGTAAATCTTTCAAGTTTTTGTGTGATGCTGAATTGGAAACAGAAGGCAGGTGTAATATAGGAGATGTCTGGGAACATAATTGATGGACAGAATGTCTACAGTGTTTATTTTGGACTCTTTAATTTATTTTTTTAATTTTGCATAAAATTAGCGAAATTACTGACTTCTGTGCATTTATAGGGTAGTTGATAGTTGAACAGGCAGTTTCTTGTGTTTATTCAAAAGAATGGTAGGCATGCTAGTGAAATAGTTAAGAATTTGATCAAATTTGGCAAAGGGATTGGCTTAAAGCAGGGCTCAAAGTTGACAAAATTGCCAATGCTAAAATTGCACCCAAATGCTGGCTTTTACATCAGATTTTGGGTTTTTGGTGTCATTGCCATTTCAGAAAAAAAAAACAAATGAAAAATGTGGACAATGACAGTATTGTCAACCATCACTAATCTGGCATCATTGGGACATCACTTACCTGTACCATTGGCATGGTAAATCACAGGAAACTGTGTTGTACCTTTGAAAACCCTGGGATGTAAACTTTTACTGATGATGCTAGTCGAAATTAGTGCCGGATTAGTGATGGAACCGGATTAGTGATTGCCGGAACAGTGATGGCCAGCCTGTAGTAGGTGATTAAAGATTCATCATTGATAGATGAGGAAATGGGTAACAATACCATTACAACAACTTCATTATTAATGAAAGTTGAAGGAATGTGATAAAAGGAATCTGAAGGAAGTTCTTGATTAACCCTTTCAGGGTTTTGGCCATACTAGTACTGCTTACGCCCCAGGGATTTTGACGTACTAGTACACCTAAATTCTAGCGCCCTCAGATCTAGTGAGAGAAAGCTGGTAGGCCTACATATGAAAGAATGGGTCTATGTGGTCAGTGTGTGCAGTATAAAAAAAATCCTGCAGCACAGTGCGTGATGAGAAAAAAAAACTTTGACCGTGTTTTTGGATTAAAACAGCGACTTTGCACTGTAGTTTTGTATGGTATTTATTGTTGTATTCTAGTTTTCTTGGTCTCATTTTATAGAATGGAAGACATATTACAGAAATTGAGATGATTTTGACTGGTTTTACAATGAAAAGTACCTTGAAATTGAGCTAAAATTAGCAGAAATGTTCAATTTTTACTAAAGTTCAAAAGTAAACAAATCATGCCAAGCATCCAATACACGTCAACTGGTGAGTCTAATATTCTTTCACAAGTGTGCTGATATTATTTATACCATTTCTACACTAATACAGTAGTCTGCATAACAGTAAATCTATTTTTTGTAAGAATAAAAATTCAAAGTGGAAAGCCAAAGAAATATAAGAGGGGCCTGGGGATGTGACTAACGAACAGAGAACTTGTTATTTTAGTGCCAGGAATGTCTTTCTTGTTTATTCTGGACCCTATTCGGAAATTGGCATCTTTTGAAATTTGTGTGAAATTGGCAAAATTGCTAAATTCTGACCACTTTATTGGATAGTTGAAATCAGTAAATGGGTGGTTTCTTGTACTTATTCGATAGAGAAATAGAGTTCTAGCAAAATAGTTATGATTTTTGTCGACTAGTACAATGGAATTGGCCGAAAATAGGGCTCAAAGTGGGCAAAATCGCCGATGCGTAAACATCATCGAGACCGCTAACTTCGCAAGAGCATAATTCCGTAAGTTTTCCATCAAATTTCACACTTTTGGTGTCATTATGATCGGGGAAAGATTCTCTATCTTTTCATAAGAAAAAATAATTTTTTTTTTTAAATTTGGCGACCCTGAGAACAAGTCTCAGAGAGGGCCTGGGGACCCTGAAAAGGTTAATAAAGTCTGTGTTTGATCTTCTTAATCAACTGCTAGTGTATAATATAGAGCTTTATGAATTCATAATTATTAATTTTCTACAGTCAGTATAAAATCTATCCTAAATTCAGTATTATATACAAATGTCTAGTGTCATAACTGAATCACCACTTTAGTTTTGCCACTGTTGTTATCAGCACTGACTACACTGTATGTGTTTGACGTGGTATTAACACTTTTTCTATGAGTATATTACACATGGGAACATCTTCATGCTCGGTCCAGTCTGGTATTCTGATTAGTTATTTTAGGCATCATTTGATGCACAGTATTCTTTATGCATATTTCATGAACTCAGCAAGTTCTAATTTTTATGATAAGATAAGGAATCCTTCAAAGTCAAGGATTATTAGAAAATAATTTCTTTCTTTTTGGGAAACATTTAGTATCAACTGATCACTCAATGAGTTAACTCTGTAAAAAATTATTTTCAGCATGGATAATGGTCAACCCAAGTGTCCAATTTGTCATAAGACCTTCCGCTTGCAGCGTTATCTTGTTGATCACATGAGGTAAGATCAAAGTGGGATTTTTCTTCAGATAAATTTGATGGAGCAATTATAAGAGAGTTCTAGCAGGTTAGTAGACTAGACATCAGTTGTAACAGAGGAGGAAGGTTTAGATTTTAGTCATTTTCCTGAATATAACCATCTCCCCACCGGTTTATCATGAAACTCAACTAGTTCAAAATATCCATGAGGAGTGGAAGAAAGATCTGCCATACTATTTCATGTGATCTGTGGTAGTGGACATTTTAAACTATCTCTGTATAGAAATGATCAGATACTGAACATATTTTTATGGTACAGTATGATTTCAAAATTGTTAATAAAAATTAAAACAGGCTTAACTCAAGAATTGGATTCCTCACCTTTGTAGGATTTTTTCTAGTTCACCAATGGTGTATAGCTTTGAATTTAATAAATTTTGGAACAGACTGCATAGATTTAAGTATATTTTCATTAATTGCATTTCTCTGACCGAAATTTGACGGATAGGGGCTGGGTTATACACATGTGCAAATTAAAAGGGCTGATTTAATTTTTGTATGATGGAATATTATAGTGAGATACTGTGCTTAGTTTAAATTGATGAAACAACATAATAGACATTGTTTTAAGCTAATATAGTACAGGGCCATTATTTCACGTACAGCAGTGCATTGCAGTTGGTATATCTTTCACATTTCAGGTTGCATACTGGGCGTGGTACTCATGAATGCCATCACTGTGATAAAAAGTTCTTGAGACGGTCTCATTTAAAGCTACACATGGAAATGCATAACAGTTTTCATAAATTTCATGCCTGTCCCCACTGTGATAAAACCTATATGCGAAAGAGAGGTATGGTTACAGTTGATAATTGATCACAGTTATTAGAAATAATATTTGTACTCATGTTTTATAGAGCAGAGATTAAGTGTATTCATTGACATGGAGCATTTTATATTGACTTTTCCATATAGATATTGTACTTCTTTGTATCACTTTGCATGTAGATACAGTAAAAAAAAAGATAGGTATGAAGATTTTTTATTTTTTTTGGTTGGTCATATACATGTTAGATAGATGACAAAACTGTTAGTGGGAGTTATCAGAATAAAATGATGAAAGAGTAGATTTAGAGGTTATTAGAACAATTTTTAATTTGCCAGAAGAAATAGAAAATACATCAACATATGGAAGATGTTAAATTTTTGGGTATTTTTGCTCTGAGAATTACAGACAGCAAATTGATTGAGGCCTGTTGTTTCCAACAACAGTGTCTTCTAATCCTTTGAATGTCCAAACTTTTATTTTTAATCAGGTAACTTTAAGATAAATGCACTATTTTAAGTTCACTTGCATTTTTAGTACTGTTTTTCAAGCAGTAGATCTTGTTACTTGTTAGGGGTGGCTTTATGCTGGTAAAGGGGGGTCTTGATTTAAGGAATTTGAACTGCCCTTCCCTTCCTTGTATGACACCTACAGGTCTAGCACTTTCCAAAATTATGGTTGTAATATTAAAAGCTGTATCCAGTTTTTATGAGGAGAGATTCATCAGGCTACCAAAGGTGATTCTGGAAGTCACTGCCCCCTGTGGCCTGGTTCCAGACCAGGCCTCCTGGTTGATGGTCTGATCATCTAGGTTGTGGGTGCTAACCACACACACATTCCAACATATATGCAACAGTCCAGTTCTCTCATGAAAATTTCTAGGAGTCTATTGATAATTACACACACATTGTTAGATAAGTACACTTCCCTTCTAGTGTTGCCATAGAATATATTACAGTACAGTGGAACCTCTACTTGCAAGTTTAATCCATTCCATGACCTTGCTCGCAACTGGATTTGCTCATTTGCAGAGTCAATTTTTCTCATTTAAATTAATTAAAATGCAATTAATCCATTCCAGTGGACTTCTGTACTTCAATAATTTTGCTAATATCAACTTTACGACTTATTTATCTATCTCACTTGATCTAATACGACATAATAAACAATATAAATAACATAGAAACCTGATATACACTCTAAAATTAATAAAATATGTAATTCGTGTAGTGGTATGGGCGGTGTCAGTGGTGGACGACAGTTTGTCTGGAGACTGGACAAAATACTTCTTGAATAATTTCGCTAATGTCATCTATACAGCTTATTTATCTATCACATTTCATCTGATATGACATAACAAACAATATAAATAACATAGAACCTGATATATACTCTAGAATAATAAAATACGTCATTATATGTTGGCGACAGCGGCGCCGACAAGAGTTTTGTCTGGAGACAGGACAAAATACTCCTTGAATATTTTGCTATCTTTCAACTCTTTGGCTTATTTATTTATCACAGTTCATCTAATATGAAATAAAAAACAAAAATAAAAAATTTGTAAAAGGACACAAGTGCACTAATGTGACATTTTTATTGTGGCAACATTTCGCTCTCCAGGAGCTTTGTCAAGCCATTACAAACAGTTCCTGGAGAGCGAAACGTTGCCACAATAAAAATGTCACATTAGTTGCACTTGTGTCCTTTTACTTTACATATTGTCCCGTAATTTTACTAACTTTAGTACAATATAAATAACATAGAAACCTGTATATACTTTAGAATGAAAAAAAATATGCCATTATGTAACAGGTGGAGGGGGCCACAACCGCTCCCTCTTTGTTGTGGTTAAACACTGCCATCTAGTGATGGCCTTTTGAAACTGTCTTTATTATAAATTATTTTTAAGTAGTACATTATTATTATATATGTATTATTATTATACATTTTAAATTATTATTTTTGATTATTATTATTATTTTTATTATTATTATTATTATTATTATTATTATTGTATTATTATTATTATTATTATTATTATTATTATTATTATTAAATTTTTATTACAATATAAATACATGTAATTTGTAATTTTTATTCACACAAGAAATATAAGATTTACTGTTATGTATTATTGCAATACTGTAATTGTATAAATAATGTCAACCCATTCACGACTGCATATTGGGATGGACAGTGACGTCATTTGTTTACTCTTGAACATAGTCAAGCAAACAAGCATTTCTCCCTCGTTGAGCTCAATTTCAAGGTACTTTTCGTTGTGAAAGCAGTCAAAATCATATCTATTTCTGTAATATGTCTTCCATTCTATCAAATGAGAAGTGAACTCCATTATTTACGCTCTGATTTCTTTCATTTTAAGTGTACGTTAAGAAGCATCTTTCCATCATACATTGCCCAAGTTTCAATAAGATAGTCCTACAAACAAAGGAGATACAATTCCCTAGATCAAGAGCAAGAGTCTCACCAGCGTCAAGGAACCTCCCTTGAGGTCTGCTCGCTTATGGAAATTTTTGCTCGTATGGAAGCAAAAAATCAACCCATTAACTGCTCGTATTTGGAAAAACTCGCACGTGGATGCGCTCGCAAGTAGAGGTTCCAATGTACTGTAATATATTACAGTACTGTAATGTATACAGTACTGTAATACAGTAGACCGTCATTTAGCATGAGTTTACTTGGTACGATTTGGGTATAGCACGATTGAAGAATTGCTGCACAATTTTATGTAACATATCGTATAGATGAATTTAACACGGTTCAGTTTGCGGGAAGGGAAAAAAAACTTCCCTTTTCCTCAAGCAGCCGCCTTGTTGTGGTTCAGCTGGGGGGACCTCCTGCTGTGCCCAGCCACCCCCCAACACCACCCCACCATCAAAGCATTTGTACTTCATATTTGTCCAGTCCAACTTCTCTGCTACAAGCTTGTGATTGTGAATTGTGTTTTGACCTTTTAATTGCTATATCTTGTATCAGCCAAGCAATCATAACACCCAGTAAGCATATGAATGTTGCTCAGAGTGGCAAGAAAAGGTGTAAGCATTTAAATCTTAGAATTAACGAAGGAAACAAAAATATTAGACAAGACATCCTGTAGCCATAATGAAGTGCTACTTTGTACACACAAAAAAGAGGTAAACATAAGTTTGTGTGACTGGCTGACTTACTGACTGACTGACTGAATAACTTACTGACTGAATGACTGACTTACTGAATCACTTGACTGACTTATTGAATCACTTGACTGACTGAACGACTTGACTGACTTACTATCAACTGGATGACAGCCATAAACTTACACTTAACACTGACAAAACCTACTATTTATTTATTTATTTATTTATTTATTTTTTTATTTATTTTATAATTTGAACATACATACAGAGGTATAAAAAAATACAGGTAAGAGCAGCATGCCAAAGCCACTTGTATGCACAGCATTACTTATTATGTTTGGTAGCAGAGCAGGTGCTGCGCAACTAAACATTAAGATCGACAGCACTCTAATTGCCAGACATAATGAGGACAAATTCCTAGGCCTATACCTCGACAACAATCTGAATTTCAGCACCCATATCCAACACATATCAAAAAAATTATCCAAAACAGTTGGGATCCTCTCCAAGATACGATACTACGTGCTGCAAAATGCCCTTCTCACACTATACCATTCACTCATTTATCCATACCTCACCTATGCTATTTGTGCTTGGAGATCAACTGCAGCAATACACCTAAAGCCAATAATAACTCAAGAAAAAGCCGCAGTAAGAATAATCACTAAATCCCATCCCTGGCAACACCCCCCCCCACTCTTCATAGATCTAAACTTACTCCCTGTTCAGAACATCCACACTTACTATTGTGCAGTCTACATATACAGGATCTTAAAATCCAATATTAACCTTGACCTAAAATGCTTTCTTGATAGTTGTGACAGGACCCACAAGCATAACACCAGACACAAACATCTCTACGACATTCCCCGTGTCCGACTAAACCTTTACAAAAATTCAATGTATGTCAAAGGCCCTAAAAAACTGAACACCCTACCTGAAAACTCTAGAACTGCAGACACATTCATCACCTTCAAAACTACCGTTAGAAAACATCTTATCTCCCTGATACACCCCGTCAACTACTACATAAAAACCAGCTGGTGGTTCACACTTTCACTCACTCACCCATTTGACTATAAGCACAGAAATACGTATCTTAATCTTAAAATAATGATTCCTAACTAGTCACAAGTTTGCCTGTGATACTCCAATATAGAAACTATGTATTGTGCCAAAACAAAAGCATTCACATTGCTAAACTCGCAAACTAGTATTTAGTCACTTAGTATTTAGTCACTTAGTATTTAGTCAATTTACTCCACAATTTGTAATAATTTAGGGTTAAGAATTAATCTAAGTTTGCCCGAAGCCAAGCCATGCTAGGTGTTCTAGTGGCCCCCTCTGTAATTAGTATTTTATTACATGTAAACCACACAATAACCAAAATCTGTAAACCCCGCATTGTAATCCTTATAGAGAATACCAAATGACTTGACTGACTTATTGAATGACTCGACTGACTTACTGAATCACTTGACTGACTTACTGAATCACTTGACTGACTTACTGACCGACTTGACTTACTGAACGACTTGACTGACTTACTGAATGATTTGACTGACTTACTGAATCACTTAACTGCCTTACTGAACGACTTGACTGACTTACTGAATGACTTGACTGACTTACTGAATGACTTGAGACTTACTGAATCACTTGACTGACTTACTGAATCACTTGACTGACTTACTGAATCACTTGACTGACTTACTGAATGATTTGACAGACTTACTGAATGACTTGACTGACTTACTGAACAAGTTGACTGATTTACTGAATCACTTGACTGACTTACTGAATTACTTGACTGACTTACTGAACGACTTGACTGACTTACTGAACAACTTGACTGACTTACTGAACGACTTGACTGACTTACTGAACGACTTGACTGACTTACTGAATGACTTGACTGACTTACTGAATGACTTGACTGACTTACTGAATCACTTGATTCTTACTGAATCACTTGACTGACTTACTGAATCACTTGATTGAATGACTTAGACACTCCAGTACAATCATCAGATTCAATACCAGAACCTATACTATCCACCTCAGCCCAGTAGAGTCACAGCATAACTCTCCACTCTACAATCATCCACAAACACCAGCACCCACAATTTAAGGTAAGAAACACTATTATTTCTGTTACATTTGTAGTCTTAAGCAGTAAAAACGACATAATGCATCATAACAACGATCTACAATTACATTTTCACTTTTATTTTTGTAAGATGTGGAGGCCTAAAAGAAGTCGTTTGGCTTTTTTGGGGCTCTCAGTAACGTAACCTTATTTTTCCCATAAGTTTTTCAGTTCATCTAAGACGGTTTTACCTAACACGGTGTTTTCAGGAACGTAACTACCATGTTAGACGACAGTCTACTGTATATACAGTACTGTAATTGTGAGGGAAAAGTTCAATATATAGGAGTAGCGAGGGAGTATATAGTAACAATAGTTTCATTGCCGGCTACTTGTTAAGGTAGGGTAAGTCCAGCTCCCACTATCCCCCCCCCCTTTTTCCTCTTCCGGAAAGTGATAGTTTGATTGCTGGCTGCTTGTTAAGGTAGGGTCAGTCTAGCCCCCGCTATCCCTTCCCCTCCTTCCCCCCCCCTGCCGAAAGGTGACGTGTGGGGCTCCGGTCCAAACAGTAATCACTAGACTCACAGCTCCCAGCACTACTGTAAGTACATGCCTGCCTTGTATTCTATGGACTTTTTTGGTTGAAAAACTTCACTTTTGACCAATAATAAACTTAGTCCTTTCAGTCTTGCTCTAAGTTGATGGTTGTAATAATCACCACGTCTTTTAGGTATTGTACTTATCATGGAGAGTGATTTCTTAAGCAGTGGGTAACCTGTCTATCTTTCCAGCTTGGATGACAGAGAGGATCACCTGCCAATCAATGAGTAGAATTGAAGGAGACGGACTAACGTTCGGAGACATCCCAAATTTTGATCCACTTACCTGTTTGTGTATGCAAGTAGCAGGATATAACCCCTCATCATTGCAGTGGAGAAAACCTGCTTTCCTGTCATCTGAAAGGATTATGGACGGCTAGAAAATCTGTGAAGAACGAGCCTGTGGGTTGTCATCAACACCTGCAACCCCCCCCCCCATCATTGGCAACGGCTACGATTTCAACAACACGCAGCGTCACCAACACCAGACACCCAAGTTTTATTTATATCTATTACGTTGAATTCAGATATCATTTATATTTTTCATTTTTCATTTTCTTTAATGTAGGATTAATATTTCATATTTAAGTGTTTTATATTTTATATTTTCTAAATAATAAAAGTGTTTATGTTTGTCCTTTTTTTATTCTTTTTCTATACATTAATTTTCCTGAGGAGGACCCCACCTTTGGGTAATATTTCTGAAGTTGTTACGGACTGAGAACCTTCACAAGTATTTGGGCGACCTTCCAGGATCAACTCGACTGAATCAAGATTCAATTCCACTGAATCTACCATTGGAACTCAACGCCGCATACCAAGATGGTTAACCACCACCATGAGAAATCATTCTCTAGGGTAGGACACTGACGGGTATTTAAAAATTTGGGTGTTTGTTAAGTCTAAATTTTATTGTAAGTCAAGTCAGGCAGGATATAATTTTAATTCGCCCCTTTTTTTTCAGCTTAAAAACACTTTGGGATTAGACTCTGGGGACCCGAGATTTCCGGGACTTTTTGTTTCATTGAGCTCTTTTTTTATATCAAGGGAACTGTCCTAGGACCCTTTTTGATTTGGGGGGTGAGAAGATTGGAGGGTAAAGGGACCCCTTTTCTACTGCTGTTTGCTCGGACCGGCACAAACCCATTTCTTTCTTTAATACATATTTTTTAATTGAAGCGGGGGACGAGCCCTCTGTTTTTTTTACATTTTGGGGAGCAAAATTTTGAACCCCCTTTTCTTAATACCCGTTTCATTCCCCTATATTTTTAATTTATTCTTGCAATATGGAGGAATACCATTTTTTGGATGAACGCGGGAAGTAAGTTGGGATAGCAGGGAAAAATTTAGAATCTTTCATTAGTCTAAGATCCGGGAAAGACTTAAGGGGTTGGGAGAAAGGACAGAAAGAGAAAGAAAGAGAAAAAGGAGAGAGAGAGAATTTAAAGAAAAATCCAAAAAGACAGTTTAGAAAGAGAGAGAGAAGACAAAAAGGAGCGTGATAGACTTTATCGTGAGGAGAAGCTAGAGTACTGAAGAACAATTAGATTTAAAAGAAAATTTAGAAAGAGCAAAAGGGTAGAGAAGTTGGGAAAAAGCTAAGAACTAAGGAAAAAACTAGAGAACATGAGGGAAAAAACTAGAAACTCAGTTAATAAGAGAAGAAAAGGATCCGGCTCGAAAAAGCTCACCTTTAAATTTGAGAAAAAAAGTTAACTCTTACACAACAACAATTGGGGAAAGGGGTAATTGAACCATGCAGCTAGTGCCCAATTCCAACACCCCAATTTTCCTCCCTTCCAAGGGTGAAGACATTACTTTATACATTATCAGGTTTTTAAAAAACCCCCTACCCCTGGGAAAGGCCTCTGAACCTGGGCTACTAGGTTAGGAATGTTTTTTCTGTACCCCGCTGGAATTTCTATGCAACTTTGTCGCAGATATCATATTAATTATAACCGAAGAAGGGAAACCTTAAAGCATACAAAAAAACCAAATTCTTTCAGGGAAAGATTTAGGGATGCCACCTTACAGCCTGGCTGGGAAATTTCAACAGTTACAGGGGAAAACCTTTCGTTTGTTTTGCTTTTTGGGTAGAGAGTTCAGGAATTGGGTCAAAGTTTTTGAATCTCTTCGAGACTTCATGGGTTCTGACCAGTTCCAAAAGCTCTTCCCCTCAGATACAAATTCTCAAGAACTAACCCGATTAAAGCTGAGGGAAGTTGCTGAGGCTACGACCTGTATGCTGACGCCACAATTCCTATAAAGACCAAAGGGATCGAACCCTAAGGGCAAGGGTTCATCAGACCTTAAAAAATCAAAACACTAGTCCAGGGGAAAGAAAAAATTTTCTTTATTCCTGTTTTTCATTTGTTGGTTTAAAGGGGACATAAACATCCAGATTGCCCTTCTAAAAAAGGTCCAAAAATTGGAAGATTTTTAAAAAGACTTAATCCCAAAGCCCCTTCTTTTCGGGAACATTATGGACTTAATGATCTCCCATTTTACGAACACGGGATGCCATGTATAGTAATTTCATAATCTGTTCCCAAACCCTTTAAAAGAAACTCACCCCCTCGCTATACTTTCAGACTACTGGGCCGTACAACATTTTTTCCTCCCATCCGTTGTTACTTGGGGTCTAAAGGGTTCACAGGTGGTCGAGCCGTACTAGCCCCCATCACTTCTTGCTCCGTACAATAGGTAAGTAAAAGGTGCCATTCTTCCTTCTGGGGTTGCCCTTTCACCCCAAAGGGGGACATAAGCTTTTCAGATCCTTTTTCCTTAATCGAGAACCCTAAAAAAGTTCAGAAAAAATGTCTCGCGAGATTCATGTGGGAAAAAAAACCTGATGCAACCTCGAAACGAGGTAGAGGATCACCGTTCCTTATTAATAAAGAGAAGATATCACCTCCGATACCATAAATGTCTTGACTAGGGGCTCAACCAAAGCCCGGGCTTCTCCTACTGTCCATCCTTTGATTTTCCTGACTTTAAGCCTTTAGATATATCAAAGGGACCCTTGTCAATTTAAAACGTAATTGCCCTTCTCTCAAATCATAATGCCGCAAAAACCGGGGGGCTGGAGTTTTGAGACCTCTACCAGGGGTTTCAATCCCGCCGGGGTAGGGTTTTTTAAATATAAAAGTTTCTTGTACAATCTATTAAAATTTAAATTCGATGAGATAGACTATTCCACTTAGTTGTTCCAAGTCAAGCAGAAAACGTTCTTAAAAGGCTCATGACCTGCCAGTGGCCAATTTTTCTCGCATCGTAAAACCTTAATAAAATTAGGGAAACCTTTTTTTGGGCCAAAAAGTCCTCAGATGTCACACCTATTGTAGTCTTTTAAAAATTTTTCCCAAACTTCATCCTCTCGAGGTACCAGGCAGTACCAGGTAAAATGCCAGTCTTTACGTACCCTTTAAAAAGAGTAGCTATTGACTCGTTGGTCCCTTTACTCCACTTTCTCTGGGGGACATGATAAAATTAACATTATGATTAGCTTCATTTCCCAAAACCGTTCCCCTTTAACCCTTTGAGGTCGACAGCCCTCCCGAAAACTCGTTTTCAGGGGCGGCCAATTTTAAAAAAAAAAAATTATTTTTTTTTTATAAAAAATAAGTTTTTTTTTCTAAACATTTAAGGGTAAACAAAAAAAAATTCCATCAATACTTACGGGGTATGGATGCATGAAGTTTGCAGAAAATAGCCCCTATGCAACAGCGGGACGCCGCTCACCCGTAAACTTTATTTACTTTTATTTTAAGGTTTTTGTTTTTTTTTTCACTATTTTTTTTTTTTTCACATAACTTAGTGGCCTGGAGCCAAGTAAGGGCAATGACATATTACATCGTTTATACAACACAATAACACACAAACAAATTATCAATATATTGTTTACAAAATTGTTTACAAAAACAAACAAACGAAACTTTTTTATTTTTATTTTTCATAATATATAAACCAAAATACAGTCATAACAATTTTCCCATTATTTTGCGCTTTGGAACCTAACATGGTGCATACCAATGGTGTTTTTATCTTTCTCCCTCATTCTATCTCTTTCAAAACGTCCTCTCCCTTTTTATCTGTCTGTCTACCTGTCTCACAGGGGGCACATAAAAACAAATATACATATATAAATTACCTAGGATAACCCAAGAAATTTCCCAAAAAAGTGCTAACCCTGCTTGAAGAGGGGTAAAAGGATACACAGTCTTGGTTTCCCTGAACAGAGAGCTAGACGATAGAAAAGAAGGGGGCTTTACAGCCCGACAAAAAGACGACAAAATGTTTTGGGACCAGTACCATGTACTAGGTTCCACCCCCCCCTCCTCTTTTTCCTTCCCCCTCTTTTCCCCTACTCTTTTTCCCCCTCTTTTCCCCCCCCCCCTTCCTCATACTCTTCCTCTTCCTCCTCTTCCCTTTCCCCCTACTCTCCTCTTCCCCTACTCTTCCCCTTCCTCCTCCTCCTCTTCCTCCTCCTCCTCTTCTTCCTCTTCCTCCTACTTTTCCCTCCCTCCTCTTCTTCCTCTTCCTCCTCTCCCCTAATCTTCCTCCACTTCCTCTTCCTCCTCCTCTTCCTCTATTCCCTTCCCTACTCTTCCTCTTCCTCCTCTCCTCTTCCTCTCCTCCTCCTCCTCTTCCTCCCCCTCCTCTTCTTCCCTTCCCCCTACTCTTCCTCCTTCTCCTTCTCCTCCTCCTCCATAGTGTAAATTACCAGGAGTCGGCAGCTGTCAAAATGACATATTGTCTCATTACTCACTCCCCCCTCCCGCCTGTCAAAACAATGGGGTCGGATGCTGCTTCCCTTCCTTCATTCTATCTAATATCTTTCTCCCTCATTCTATCTGTCTGTTTACTCTGTCTCACAGTACACATAATACAAGTATACATAGTATAAATTACCTAGGATAACCCAAGAAACCCAGACAAAGTGCTATACTCTGCTTGAAGATGTGAGAAAAAAGTGATGACGCAGTCTTGTGCTCTCTGAGACAGAGAGCTAGACGGAAAAGACAGGGAGCTTGACAGACAGGCAAATAGACAGACAGAATGTTAGTATACCCAGCAAAAACAAGGGAGGGCGATTTTTCATCTCATCTTTTGGCATCAGCTCTACCCTCATTTACCCCCATCAAACATCAGCACTTATCAGATGTTATCTCCCCTTAAACTTGTTACTGTCATGGGTGAACATTTATTATTACATATTATTATTATTATATTCTTATTATTATTATTATGTATTATTATTATTATTTATTATTTTATTTTTTTAATTATATCACACTGGCCGATTCCCACCAAGGCAGGGTGGCCCGAAAAAGAAAAACTTTCACCATCATTCACTCCATCACTGTCTTGCCAAAGGGTGCTTTAACACTACAGTTTTTAAACTGAAAAACATTAACACCCCTCCTTCAGAGTGCAGGCACTGTACTTCCCATCTCCAGACTCAAGTCCGGCCTGCCGGTTTCCCTGAACCCCTTTCATAAATGTTACTTTGCTCACACTCCAACAGCACGTCAAGTATTAAAAACCATTTGTCTCCATTCACTCCTTCAAACACGCTCACGCATGCCTGCTGGAAGTCCAAGCCCCTCGCACACAAAACCTCCTTTACCCCCTCCCCCAACCCTTCCTAGGCCGACCCCTACCCCGCCTTCTTCCACTACAGACGATACACTCTTAAAAGTCATTCTGTTTCGCTCCATTCTCTCTACATGTCCGAACCACCTCAACAACCCTTCCCAGCCCTCTGGACAACAGTTTTGTAATCCCGCACCTCCCTCCTAACTTCCAAACTAACGAATTCTCCTGCATTATATTCACACCACACATTGCCCTCAAAACTTTGACATCTCCACTGCCTCCAGCCTTCTCCTCGCTGCAACATTCATCACCCACGCTTCCCCACCCATATAAGAGCGTTGGTAAAACTAAACTCTCATACATTCCCCTCTTTGCCTCCAAGGACAAAGTTCTTTGTCTCCACAGACTCCTAAGTGCACCACTCACTCTTTTTTCCCTCATCAATTCTATGATTCACCTCATCTTTCATAGACCCTCCGCTGACACGTCCCCTCCCAAATATACTGAATACGTTCACCCCCTCCATACTCTCTCCCTCCAATCGATATTCAATCTTTCATCACCTAATCTTTTTTGTTATCCTCAAAAACCTTTTACCTTTCCCTGTTTTCACTTTTTTTTTCTTCTTTTGCCACCCTCCCAAAAATTCTCCACCAATCTTGCAGCTTCTTTTTTAAATTTCCCCCCAAAGCACAGTGTCATCAAAAAGGGCAGCTGTGAAATCCCATTTTGTGTGTGATTCTTATCTTTTAACCCCCGCCTCTTGCCAAGACCCTCGCATTTATTTCTTTTACAACCCCATCAAAAATATATTAAACAACCATGGTGAATCACACACCTTGTCTAAGGCCTATTTTACGGGGAAAAAATTTTCCCCTCTTCCTACATACTCTAACTTGACCCCTCATACCCCGTAAAAACTCTTCATGCTTTCAGTAACCTACCTCCTACCCAAAACCCCCAACACTCCACTTTGCCCCCCAACCACCCTGTCAACCCTTTTCCAAATCCAAAAAGCCACAAAGACCTCTTTACCTTATCTAAATCGGGTTGTTTTATATGTTTCACTGTAAACACCGGTCCACAACCCCCTACCTTTCCTAAACCTCCTTGTTCATCTCACCTATTCTCCGTCTTTCTCTTAATTCTTTTAATTTTAACTCACATACACTTTAAAAAGGGACACTCAACAACTTTTCCCCCTATAATTTTTGCACTCTCTTTTATTTTATTATTATTATTATTATTTTGTATTATTGTTATCATTACGTATTCTTTTTTCTTCCCCCTCCTCCTCCTCTTCTTCCTCCTCCTCCTCCTCCTCCTCTTTTTCCTCCTCCCCTCCTCCTCCTCCTCTTCTTCTTCCTCCTCCTCCCCTCCCCTCCTCCCCCCCTCCTCTGCCCCCTCCTTTCCTCTTGCCTCCCCCTCCCTTCCTCCTCCTCCTCTTGCCTCCCCTCCTCTGCCTCCTCCTCCTCGCCTCCTCCTCCTCCCCCCTTCCTCCTCCCCCTTTCTTGCCTCCTCCTCCTTTTGCTCCTCCTCCTCTGCCTCCTCCTCCTCCTTCATTTTTGGGAAACAAGTTTAAAGAGCTTGTGTTCAAATCACACACTATCATCACCAATGCCACATCTGAGTCGGGGTTTTTGGAAAATGGGAGTTTCCTCTTTGATTCGGACAACTGAACGTGAAAAAACGGCCCACACCAATGGAAGGCGGGGGTTGTCTGGTTTTCCTCACATTACCCATATTATGGTCTTTATTTTCGGTAAAAACCCTTTCACCAAACCCTTGAAACTCATCTTCACTGTCACTTTCATCTGTATAGAACTGCCACTGGGGAACAAAAGGTCCCAATTTCGCCGGGGGAGTGGGAATTTCTTAAACCGCAGGGCAGGGTGGAAATTGTGTCTATGATGGCATCCCAAATGCACCACGGGGTCCCAATTTTTTTCCTACTGCGCACCCCCCCACACAGACCCATTCTCCACATCTAGGCTTATCAGCCTTTTCCTGCAGATTTGGGGCCCAACTAAAAATTTATGCGTACTAGTACGTAAAAAACCCCCCCTACGGTAAGACTACTAACGACCAAAACCCTCAAAGGGTTAAAGACCAAAACCCACTCAATGGCTGAACCCTTTTGTCCATCTTCTCCAGAGGGGGCATCCCAGAAAATTTTGTCTGACCGGGGGAAAAATTTTCACATCTGACTTAAATGAAAAACCACTCTACCAACTTCGGGGAGGGGAGTGACACCTCTTTTTCCCCCCACACCATCATCCCAGCTTAAGGGAGGATTGAGCACCACATTCGATTCTCAATCATTTTAAGGAAACTTTGCTCCCTTAAACCTAAGGAGTGGCATCGTTCCTACCCGTGCTTTGTTTTCCATGAAGAAGTTCCCCAGTGACCTTTGGGGTTTTCACCTTTTGAACTTCTCTATGGTAGACAGGTCAGAGCCCTTTGTCCATCCTTCGTGACTTATAGACTAATGAGGCGTAAAGGCTGAGGTTCTTTTCTTACCATTTCTCCTTGACCTTAGATCCAAACTTGAGGAGACCCCGAATAGTTTCGAAAAACCCTAAGCTTGTCAATGGACCTTACAAAACCCTATTTTGATTCCAAAATCAGGGGAAATTTTTTAAAGTAGGGATAAATTTCTGGTACTTTTGCCTATCAAGTCAAATAAATTATTAGTAGCAGGGAAAAGGGTCCAATAAAGTTTTAAAAATTTGTGGGAAATTGACTACCTCATAGAAGTCAAGGGAAACCAAGCTTTACATACAACACCCTTAAAAATATTACCAAAGAAATTGGGTTTTAACTGCCTTAATAACTTTGACTTTTTTTTTTAAACACGAATTTGATAAAACAACTGAAGAATGTAAGTTGCGAATTGACCCCTCTAATTTAGACAGTGAAGAACTACATGACTTGGTGACTTTTGACCACTCGGGCGCAACCAACATTAATTTTAAGAACTTTGGATGACCATAAGAGACATGAAACTTAAATGATGAGTAATTTTCAGATGTTTTTTACTGATATTCCAGGTGTTACCTCCAGGGTGGGCCAAAGATTGACTTAGTGACAGACAAACCATCAAACAAAAATTATACCCAGTTCCAGTTCACCTTAGGGATGCTTTGACCAAAGGGGTAGACAAATTATTAAAACTGAAGATAATTAAAACCTTCAATTTTCATATTGCTCACCAGAGTCATGGTTTAAGGGAGGAGGAAATTCATATAGACTTGCTATTGACTTCAAGGCCTTAATGCAAACTCGGGGGATGCGACCTTTCCCTTAAAGATAGCGACTACAAAAAATTTTATGACTCTCCTTTTTTTTCAGAATTATTTTGCGCAGGCATACACAAGTAATTTTTAGACCCTTTTCTCTAAGCATAAACCCTTTTCCTACACACCAAGGACTGAGCATATAGAACTACCCTTGGGTTTTGGGTAACTGCCTGTGACCACGTGGACGATGAAAAGGGTTTTGGGGTAAATGCCAAATGTTTCAGTTTATTTTGATAACATTTACGTAATGACATCCACATGGGCAAGCAACTAAACTTTAAACACAGTTTTTCGTAGGTTACCTCACATGGCCTCACTCCCAACCGAAGAAATGCTTCCCCCCCTTGGGGTAAAACAAGATTAATACTTGGACTGATATTTTCTAATAACTCCTGCACCCTCCCCCCAGAAGATCAAATTTTATTAAATTAAATTCCCCAAAACCAAACTCATCTAGCTTTCTTGGTTCTGAAATTTTTTGCACGTTTTTACCCAACCTTTAGATCTTACAGGTCTAACCACTTCCTTAAAAAAATCTGTGAAAAACCTCTTAAACTTTCCACGTACCGGGAAAGTTTAATGAGATTAAAAAGAATTTTTTCAAAAGACCCTATACTAAGTTCCAATATTAAAAAACATTTTGTTTGAAACGATGCCTCCAATACTGGCTTGGTGGGTGCTACACAATACCATGTGGTACTCCCCCCCCCTTATCTTCCTAAGCCGGAAACCCTTCCCGCAGAACAGATACTCACAATAAAAAAGAAAGTTTAGCCCTTTTGTGGGGTATCTCCAAACTTAAATTTTATTTGCTGGGGAAAAAAAATTCATTTTAAAACGGCCCAAACCTTTGATATACAAGGGGCCCCCCCATAAGATCCCTCCGAAGCACCAAATTTTTAATGTATTTAGTAAGTGCTTTTGACTGTAGTTTGGGGGTCTGAAATGGACTAATCTACTTCACAAAATTCCTTATGGGAAAAAATTCGGGGCACTACTGGCACCTAAAAATACTTCTGGAGTGAAAAAATATCGTTAACCGGGGGGCCACTGTACCTAAAACTTTTTTAAGGGGAAACCCAAAAGTCGCCTCTTGGGTGGACATTGGCACTCCAGGCTTTTTAGTTTTCCCAAATTTTGTATTCAATGGGTTCATTCAATTATTTCTCTGACTGGTTAAGTCGTGACAGTCATAGAAGATTTGTTTCCTTAAACGATTTCCACATTTAGAACTTTTTCCCGCCCATTCTTCTATATCCTTGACATAAGTCTTGGATGGGGGAGTTTGGGAAAATTCAAAATTTGGGGGTAGCGAGGAGTATATAGTAACAATATTTTCATTGCCGGCTACTTTTAAGGGAGGGGGAAGTCCCCGCTCCCGCTTCCCCCCCCCCCCCCCTTTTTTTCCCCCCCCCGAAAGTGATGTTTGATTGCCGCTGCTTGTTAAGGGAGGGGCATCAGCCCCTGCTATCCCTTCCCCCTCCCCTTTTCTTCCCCCCCCCCCAAAGGTGAAAGTGTGGGGGTCCGGTCCAAACATAACATAGACCACACTCCCAGCATACGTAAGTCATGCCTGGGCCCTTGTATTCTGTGTTTTTTTTTTTGAAAGCTTTACTTTTTTACCAATAATAAACTTTGTCCTTTCAGTCTTTCTCTAATTGACGGTTTAAAAAATACCACGCTTTTAGGTATTGTACTTTTCATGGAGGTGATTTTTTTAACAGTGGGTAACCGCACTTTCCCCGCTTGGATACCCGAGAGGGTCACCTGCCAATCAATGAGTAAATTTTGGGGGACGGGCTGAGTTCGGAGACATCCCAAAATTTTGATCCACTTACCCCGTTTGTGTATGCAAGAGCAGGTTTAAAAACCCCTCATCATTGCAGTGGAGAAACCTGCTCTCCTGTCATCGGGAAAGGGTTATGGACGGTAGAAAAACTGGAAGAACCCCCGGTGGGTTGTCATCAACACCTGCGACCCCCACCCCCCATCATCGGCAATGGCTACAATTTCAACAACACTCAGTGTCACCAACACCAGACACCCAAGTTTTATTTATATCTATTAGCGTTGAATTCAGATATCATTTATATTTTTCATTTTTCATTTACTTTAATGTAGGATTAATATTTCATATTTAAGTGTTTTATATTTTATATTTTCTAAATAATAAAGTGTTTATATTTGTCAGTCTTTATTCTTTTTCTATACATTAATTTTCCTGAGGAGGAGCCAGCCTTGGTAATACTGTCTGAAGTTGTTACAGGGTTGAGTAACCTTTCACAGTAATATATTCTGATTGCTCTTCAGTTAGGGTAATACTTTATACCAGGGATGGCCAACCTATGGCACATTGCATCCCAGTGATGATAATGAAAAAAGCAAGCCTGTTTATACAAAAAGTATTAACCAATAACTGATTTGTAGAAAAAAGTTGCAACAGAGACTCGGGTAACTTATGGCTGGAAATTAATTTTACTGAGAATAAATCTAAAACTTAGCAATCATTTTTGGTGATTTTTTTTTATTTCATTTACATCTTTTAGCAAACGTCGTCATCTGTCACATTAATCTCTTTTCAATTAAATAATATTCAGTGAGTAAGACTAGGAACAAATTGCAGTGAACACCCACACTGCATTTATGAGCTGCTATATATTCACTACACATAGTGCTCTGCCCTTTTCAGGCATGATAGTGGCTTTCTTTGCTCCAGTCAAATTATGATATGTAAACACACATTGTAACCTTAGCAAAGAAATAAATTTTTATTATTATTATTTTATTATTTATTTATTATATTTAACAAAGAGGGACTTTTGTACAGGAATCTTTCCTTAAGTGTGAACGTTTGATACTTGTTTGATCTTGTGGCACCTGGCACCAGCAGTGGCTGCAGTGTATCGCACATTTTTACCAGTCAGTTTACAATTGACATGTGTGATAGTGTTGTACTTTGTTCATTGTGAACAGTTGAGGTGGTTCTTTCAACAAACCGGCCATATCCCACCGAGGCAGCATGGCCCAAAAACAAAAACTAAAGTTTCTCTTTTTAAATTTAGTAATTTATATAGGAGAAGGGGTTACTAGCCCCATGCTCTCGGCATTTTAGTCGCCTCTTACAACACACATGGCTTACAGAGGAAGAATTCTATTCCACTTCCCCATGGAGATAAGAGGAAATAAACAAGAACAAGAACTAGCAAGAAAATAGCAGAAAACCCAGAGGGGTGTGTGTGTACATATATATGCTTGTACATGTAGGTGTAATGTGACCTAAGTGTAAGTAGAAGTAGCAAGACATACCTGAAATCTTGCATGTGTACGAGACAGACTTTCATTTTACACTCACTTGGCAGGACAGTAGTACCTCCCTGGGTGGTTGCTGTTTACCAACCTACTACCTAGGAGTTGAGGTTCTGTATTTTTCAAAACTTAAGCTTTGGTTTTATAGTCAGTTACCAATCACAGTGTAAAAGACAATGAGCAAAAGAAAAGCAGAAAGTGATATTAACCCTTTGACTGTTTTGGTCGTATATATACGTCTTAGCACCACTGTTTTGGGCGTATTTATATGCGTAAATTCAGCGGCTCAAATCAGCAGGAGAAAGCTGGGAGGCCCACATGTAGAGAATCGGTCTGTGTGGTCAGTGTGCATCAAATAAAAAAAAAAAACCTGCAGCACGCAGTGCATAATGAGAAAAAAAACTGACCGTTTTTTTTATTAAAACCCGATTTGAGGTGTATTTTTCTATATTATTTATCATTGTATTCTCATTTTCATGGTTTCATGTCATTAAATGGAAAACATGTTATAGAAATAGAGATGATTTGATTAGTTTCATGATGAAAATGACCTTGAAATTGACTCAAAGTAGCGGAAATGTTCGATTTTTACCAATGTTCAGGAGTAAGCAAATCACACCACACGTCCAATACACTCAACTGGGGAGTCTAATATTCTTTCATTAGTGCACTGATATTATTTCACCATTTTTACAATAAAACAGTAGTCTGCATAACAGTAAATTTTGTATTTTTTGTATGAATAAAAATAAAAATAGAAAGCAATAGTAATATAAGAGGGAGCTAGAAAACGTGACTAATGAACAGAGTATGTTTTTTTAGTGCCAGGTTCTACATTGTTTATTCTGGACCCTCTTTTGAAATTGGAAATTTTTTTAATTTGAAATGAAATTGGCCAAATTGCCAATTTCTGAACCATTTTATTGGGTAGTTCAAATCGGTAAATGGGCGATTTCTTGTACTCATTTGATAGAAAAATGGAGTTCTAAGAAAAAAGCTGAGTTTGGTCAACGGAACAAGGAATTGGCCAAAAACAGTGCCAAAGTCGGCAAAATCACTGATCATATATGTCATCGAGATTGCTAACTTTTCGGAGCGTAATTCCGTGAGTTTTCAACCAAATTTTGTACTTTTGGTGTCATTACCATCAGGAAAAGATTCTCTATTCATTTCTAAGAAAAAATAATTTTTTTTTTTCCAAAAAATTTTGCGACATAGAAAGAAAGTTTCAAAAAGGGCTTGCAACAGTCAATGATTAAGAGTCAGTACAGTGGACCCCGGCATACGATGGCTTGGCATACTTAAATCCGGCATACAATACATTTTAAACATAAAAATTTTGCCTCACCTCACGTTTAAAACTCGCCTCATGCGATTTGGTCCGAGACGCGTCCCATGTTTGGCCTCAGCGCCATGTTCACAAGCCAGCCAGTGGGAGTCGCATCTACGCATACATTTAGTACATTTCACATTATCCCCAGTGTTTTTAGTACGGTACTTTTAACTCAAAATAAGTCACCATGGCCGCAAGAAAGCTTCTAGTGCCATCCCTGTGGCAAAAAGGGGGAGAATTAGTGAGAATTAGTCCTTGGAGGCAAAGAGGGGAATGTATTGAGAGTATAGTTTTACCAACGCTCTTATATGGGTGTGAAGCATGGGTGATGAATGTTGCAGCGAGGAGAAGGCTGGAGGCAGGGGAGATGTCATGTCTGAGGGCAATGTGTGGTGTGAATATAATGCAGAGAATTCGTAGTTTGGAAGTTAGGAGGAGGTGCGGGATTTACCAAAACTGTTGTCCAGAGGCTGAGGAAAGGGGTTTTTTGAGGTGGTTTGGACATGTAGAGAGAATGGAGCAAACAGAGTGACTCAAAGTGTATCATCTGTAGTGGAAGGAAGGCGGGGTAGGGTCGGCCTAGGAAAGGTTGGAGGGAGGGGGTAAAGGAGGTTTGTGTGCGAGGGGTTTGGACTTCCAGCAGGCATGCGGAGCGGTTTGATAGGAGTGAATGGAGACAAATGTTTTTAATACTTGACGTGCTGTTGGAGTGTGAGCAAAGTAACATTTATGAAGGGGTTCAGGAAACCGCAGGCCGGACTTGAGTCCTGGAGATGGGAAGTACAGTGCCTGCACTCTGAAGGAGGGGTGTTAATGTTGCAGTTTAAAAGCTGTAGTGTAAAGCACCCTTCTGGCAAGACAGTGATGGGGTGAATGATGGTGAAAGTTTTTTCTTTTTCGGGCCACCCTGCCCTTTGGGGGGAATCGGCCAGTGTGAAATAAAAAAAAAAAAATTATTAAAGAAATTGAAAAAAAGATTAAGGAAATGTGTGCAAAGTGGCTTGAGGTGCAAACCTTTATGGATGAAATCACCCTCACACAGCTATTGCAAGCTGTGCTGGTGACTATTACAATGACAATGTTGTGAACCACTTTTAGACAAATCATAAAGGAATGAGAGTACAGGCCTCTATGGACAGATATGTTGTGTGACAGAAGTCCACTGACTCTCAAGCTGGTCCAGTTGGGATTAAAAGAAGAAAGGGTTACAAGTAACCCCAAAAAGGACTTGATACCTCAATCCTAATGGAAGGGGATTCCCCTTCTAAACATAATTTTGACACTCCCCCCCTCCTCCCATCCCATCAATCATCACCAATCTTCACTAAAGTAAGTGTCATGTATTCAATTTGGGTTAGTAGAGTACTACTTACCGTGCATGTCTTCTTCAGTTTGTGTGAAATTAAACTTAATATTTCATGCGGTAAAACTTTTTTTTTTCGTACTTTGGGGTGCTTGTACTGATAAAGCACCATCAGTGATAGGTAAAGTAGCTGGGACTGCAACTTTGATTGAAATCTTTTAAGTCAGCCTCTACAAAAATATCACTGAATTATACACCAAGAGTCACTTATGGAAAAACCTTAAATTTGCAGCATGTTATTTTCCCAGTTGTGAAATGCATGAATAATAAAGAGCAAGATGAATAAACAGAAGAGAATTTAGAGAATATTGTGAATTGTTAGATTTTGGGAAAAATGGTGATTTAACCTTCATTGTGAGGTGCAACTGACTTTTTAGAGGACAGGTTCTCATTAGATTTTAGAAACTGAAAATTAATGTTTTTAATTTTTTTAAAAGAGAAGAACGAGCTGCCTGAGGAAAGAGCCTTTTATGTGATAACAAATGGTATTTGATTTAGCATTTTTAGTTATGTTACCAGCCACTCAATGATCTAAATTTGAAACTGCAAGGCAAGAAAAAATTGTTTCCTAGCTTAGTAAATTACTATATCATGCATTCAAATGAAAAAAAACCCCCATTAAAAATAGGAATTGAGAATTTTTTCCACATTTAAAAGAACAGTGAAGTGCAAAAAAAGAAAATTTTAAGAATACTACATATTGAAAAAAATCAGATTTTTGCTAAAGAAAAATACTGCACCTCAATTTTATAAACCCCCATTTTTCAATGAAAAAAAAAATCCTAAAGATACCGTAACATACAAATGGAACTTAATGTTTTTGAAAACAAATTCATTTTTGAAATGAAATTTGATAGCTTCTTCGTCCCAAATGCTTCACATAATTTTTGGCGTTCATTCCCATGTGAACATTTTCCAGAACAAAAAAATTTTCCCAGATTACATTTTCATTTTGGAACAAAGTACAGATACAAACAAGCATTTTCATCCATGAAATTTATTAAAAACAAACTGAGGATATTAAAAAGAATTCTCTGCTGCTCTCAATAGCAAATTTAAAAACTCCAAACAATTACAACTTGGCAAAATCAAGAAACTCTAAAAGTTTTCTCAAGTATCCGGGGTTACTCTTTTTTTTTTTTTTTTTTTTTTCAACAAGTCGGCCGTCCCCCCACCGGGGCGGGTTACCCAAAAAAGAAAAAATCCCCAAAAAGAAATACTTCATCATCATTCAACACTTTTTCCCAAATCACACATTCACTGTTTTTTCAGAGGGGCTCAAAATACAACAGTTTAAAACAACACATAAAAAGTACACAACATATCCCTCCAAACTGCCAATATCCCAAACCCCTCCTTTAAATGCAGGCATGTATTTCCCCCATTTCCAGGACTAAAAGTCCGACATAAAAAATAACCGTTTCCCTGAACCCCTTCACTAAAATACCCGCCACACTCCAACAGATCGTCAGGTCCCAATTCCCATTCGTCCCTTCACCCCTATCAACACCCACGCACGCTTGCGGAAGCCAACCCCCTTGCCCAAAAACCCCTCCTTTACCCTCTCTCCCCAACCCTTTCGGGGGAGACCCCTACCCCCCTTCCCCCCCATAGATTTAAAATGCTTTCCATGTCATTCTATTTTATCCATTCTCTCTAAATGCCCAAAACCCACCTCAAAAACCTCTCTTCTGCCCTCGACTAAACTTTTATTAACTCCACCCCTTTTTTCCAATTTCCACACCCAAATTTTCTGCAAATATTTACCCCAAACATTGCCCTTAAACAGGACATCTCCACTCCCTCCAACCATCTCCTCGCTGCTGCAGTTACCACCCAAATTTCACACCCATAAAAGAGTTTGGTACTACATACTTTCTACATTCCCTTCTTTTGCCTCCATAGATAACTTTTTTTGACTCCACATAACCTCAACGCACCACTCCCCTTTTTTTCCCTCAAAATTCTATGTTTTAACCTCATCCTTCAAAAATCCACTCCCGACCGTCAACTCCCAAGTATCTAAAAACATTCATTCTTCCATACTCCTCCTCCCCAAATTTGTTTCCAATTTTCTTTATCTAAATCATTTGATACCCTCATCCCCTTACTCTTTTCTATTTCACTTCAACTTTCTCCCTTTACAACCATTCCCAAACTCATTCCACTAACCTTTGCAATTTTTTTTTAAATCTCCCAAAGCACAGTACATCACAAAAAGTAACTGTTCAATTCCCATTTTAATTTGATTTCCCCCTCCCCAACACTCTAGCATTTACTTTTTTAAAACCCCCCTCTAAAATATATTAAAAAACTATGGGGACTTACACATCCCCGTCTAAACCCACTTTTACCGGAAGTAGTTCCCTCTTCTACACACCCAACCTGAGCCTCACTACCCTCATAAAAACCTTTACAGCATTTTATAACTTTCCCCCTATTCCATAACTTCAAAATCTCCACATTCTCCCCCAAACCACTCACATATGCCTTTTCTAAATCATAAATGCAATAAAAAATTCCCCTACCTTTATCTAAATACTATTCACATATATGCTTCAATGTAAACACCCCTACCCACTCTGAAACCTCCTTGCTCATCCGCAATCCTACATTCTGTCTTACCTCTAAGTCTTTCAATTATAACCCTACCGTACACTTTCCCTGGTATACTCAGTAAACTTATTCCTCTATAATTTTTACAGTCTCTTTTGTCCCCTTTCCCTTTATATAAAGGGACTATACATGCCTCCATCAATCCCTAGGTACCTTCCCCTCTTTCATACATTTATTAAACAAAAGTACCAACCACTCCAACACTATACCCCCCCCTGCTTTTAACATTTCTGTCATGATCCCATCAGTTTCCAGCTGCTTTACCCCCTTTCATTCACGTAATGCCTCACGAAACCTCCCCCACACTTACATTCGCTCTTCTTCACTCCTAAAAGATGGTATACCTCCCTGACCAGTGCATGAAATTACTGCCTCTCTTTCTTCCTTAACATTTAAAAGTTCCTCAAAATATTCTCGCCATCTACCAAATTACCTCCATCTCCCCATCTACTAAACTCCCCTACTCTGTTTTTAACTGGCAAATCCATACTTTCCCTAGGCTTTCTTAACTTGTTTTAACTCACTCCAAATTTTTTCTTATTTTCATTAAATTTTTTGACATGCCTCTCCCACTCTATCATCTGCTCTCCTTTTGCACTCTCTCACCCACTCTCTTTCCCTTTCTTTTTATTCTCCATATACTCTGCTCTTCTTATAACACTTCTGCTTTGTAAAAACCTCTCATAAGCTACCTTTTTCTCTTTTATCACACCCTTTACTTCATCATTCCACCAATCACTCCTCTTTCCTCCTACCCCCATACTCTAGGTATATTAAATCATTTTATCTAGAAATGCCAAATATGTCCATATTAACATATTTTTAAAAACGATGGGGTTCAAATGTGAAAAAAATGCCAAATATGTCCATATTAACATATTTATAAAGAAATGAATGGGGGGTACAAGCATGAAAAAATTGTCACATGAATGCAAAAGGTTGCCACCGCTGCTTAGGCGATCAGATACATTACTGTACATAATTTTTAAACTCAATATGATGTCCCTAGTTAAAAAAAAAAAACTCATCTTTCCATGACAGACAATAATTTTAAGTAATTTATGTAATTTATTTGATATCCAACAGACCAAATACATCATGTACTGTTTAAACATGGCACTGCTGTTGCTGTCACCACAAAAAACAAACACAAAGTAAGTGCCTGCTATTATATTTAGTTATTGTGTATATTCCTCCCCTAGGATTTTTCATATACAGTATATGATTAAAATCACATTAGCATGTGCACTTTATGAAATAATCCTGTATAATTTTCTTCAGGAAGACAGAAGGATTTTCATGTTCATCATGTGAGAAAAAGTTTTCCTCTTTTATTAAAACTTCAAATGCATGAGATCAAGCATACGGTATGTACTACTTTTTTTTTTATACTTGTTTTCTGTATTTTTATATGTAGATCTTTTATAATAATACAGTATATAGTAAAATGCCAACTGCAAGCGAACTTAAACCCTCAGTTCATTGACATTCTTCTGCACAATATATTCCATGATTTATATATTGGCTTTATTGTATGTTGAGGTATCAATCAAGTAATCAATCATCATTTAATTTAATTTCCACATGGCACATCATTTGTGCAAAATTGGATGACCTTACATCTCTCACATGGATAACCCCTTAGTTATGCAGAGCATTTTGAGCAAGCTTAATCCATTAAACTGTCCAAGTGTAGACCTACGTTCGCACTGCCAGTGCTGCGAATATTTCGAAAAAAATTTCAAAATTTTTTTCAATTTTTTTTTTTCTTAAAAATATTTGGAGTGCTGGCAGTGAGAATGTAGATCTACATTTTGGACAGTTAATGGTTAAGCTTCCTCAAAATGTTCTGCATAACTAAGGGGGTTTCCATATGAAGAGGTGTAAGGTCATCCATACTATGTATAATTGTATTTATGTGTACCTGTGAGACAGAGATAGACAGAAACAGAGAGATAGAGACATAGATAAAAACAGATATGAACAGACAAAGGAGATAGAGACAGCCAAAGTCAAATCAGCTTCCCACCCACCAATCCGACCAGCCCTGGCACCCAACCAGCCAGCCTGCCGAACACTATTACATATGTTTCAGAATTGTTTCTTTACTTAGGGCATAAGTTATAGGACATCTGGCAGGATGACACACCAGGCTATCAAAATTGAAAGGATGTTGCACAAATGTTGCACATGGGTATTATCAAGGTTTTTTTATTTTCTAAACCACTTGTGGCCACATCCATTTCAAAGCCACTAAACTCAGGGGAGTATTAATACGACATGGCATCAGTAAAATCCCGGGTGTTTGCTGTGCTGTTTGCTCTAGCTGGCGCTCAATTGAACTGGTGCTCCCAAAAGGGTACTAAGTGGCCCCAGATTTTTTTAATACTGCACACACCTTTCTATGCTGACCAGAATCTCGGGCCCAAAATCATGCCAGATTTGTAAAGGCAGGAAAAATAAAACATTGATCTATGTTGGAGCACTAGCGGTAAGAACGTAGATCTACGTTTGGACAGTTAAGGGGTTAAATTTGGAAGGACTATAATATTTTACATAACATATGTGTATACATAACAGAATTAATTTTCACAATAAATAGATTACATCAATATAAACTAATGTATATGAAGCAGATAAAATCATAAGTTCCCTTACATGGAAATAAGAACACTATAGATTATACTATATTAAGATTATTCCATTAATTCAAAATAAACTTCTAATAAAATTCCAACAAGAGTGAAACTAGTTACCTGTTTTAAAACCCTTTCACTGTCGGCGCCATATAGGTACAAGCCAGTTTTTGGTGACATATTAGTACGCCAAATTCTAGATGCTTCAAATCTAGCGTGAGTAACCTGGTAGACCTACAAGTGAGAGAATGGGTCTGCATGGTCAGAAATGCACAGTATATAAAAAATTGGGGGGGGGCAGTGGTGCATTTGGGAGTCCCATTTCAGTAGGCCTTGTTTACCATGCTTTGTGGTAAGAAATACCTTTCACTCCCCAGCAAACGGGGACTTTTCCCTTTCCCAGTGTAGTCAACAAGATGGAAGTGTCAGTGAAGAGAATTTCATGGTTCTGAAGAGCTTGTGACTGAAAGCAATGCCCAGGATACCAGAAATAGTGCTGAAAATCTAGACGACCATCAACCTAAGATAACCCAAAAAAATCAAAGTGATTTATTTCCAATGGGTGGTGGGGAAGAAGGTATGGGTAAAGGGTGGTGGTGGTTGTGTAATGCGGCATGTACACCAGCCACCCCCTCTCAGCACATCCACAACAATGGCTACCTCAGCCACCTACACACAACCTTCCACACGCTGTAGCAATTCTAGGAAAGTGTCCAGGACTCTATATGTGTATACATATTATAGAAGGAGGGGTGTTAATGTTGCAGTTTAAAAACTTAGTGTAAAGCACCCTCTGGCAAGACAGTGATGGAGTGAATGATGGGGAAAGTTTTTCTTTTTCGGCACCCTGCCTTGGTGGGAATCGCCAGTGTGTTAATAAAAAAATAATAAAATATTTTAGAACAACGTATTAACAACCTTTTTTTATTGTTGGGTTTGTGTAAACATGTTTTGTAAACAATATAATGATGATAATGTTTTGGCAGTTATTGTATTGCATACAACGCGTGGATATAAATATATACATTATACATTATATTGGTCTTACAGGCCACAAAATTTTCTGGAAAATATAAAATATTTAAAATAAAAAGAAAAAAAAAAGAATAAAAGTTTAAAAAAAATATTACTGAATGAGTCGCCGATGTTGCCATAAGGGTTCACTTTCTGTCAGCTTCATGCCTCTATATCTCGATAAGTACTGATTGCATTTTTTTTTCTTTTAAACACTCAGAAAAATATCTTAAGATTTTGGTAAGAATTTTTTTTTTTTTTTTTTGATTATTTTTCGACACTGAGAGCAGGTTTTGATCAGGGGGTTTGACAGTGAAAGGGGCATTACAGAATGTGATGAGATGGGACAGCCTCTCTCCTCACTTAATGACAGAGTTTCCATTCTTAAGACCACGTCGGTAAACGAATTCGTTGCTAAGTGAGGAGCATGCTATAATGGTACTGGGTAGTTCAGTCATCTTTGATATTATTTTAATGTCACCTTTGCAAACCCTTTATAATATTTCTGGGATATTTTTAAATGTTTAATACAGCACTAGTGTACTGTATATTTAATAAACAGAATAGAAAAAACCAGCATTTAAATACATTGTTTAATATGCAAACTGGACAGAGAGCCTGTCGTAAGTCTGAGTCATCGGTAACGAGTACGTTGGTAAGTGAGGAGAGGCTGTATAATGGTAGTGGGTTTGTGTCAGCTATCTTTGATATGTTTTAATGTCACCTTTGCACCATTTATAACATTTTTTGGTATTTTTTTAAATATTTATACAGCATTTGTATTGTATATTGTAATAAACAGAATAGAAAAAATCAGTTCTAGTAACATGTACATTATTTAGGCATGCATACTGGTCAGAGAGCCCATCATAATCCGGGGCGTCAGTAAACGAATATGTTGCTAAGTGAGGAGAGGTTGTATTTTATATGTACAGTGGAACCTCAAAAATCGAACGTATCACATATCGAACTTTTTGAAAATAAGACCATTTTTTCGGACAAACTGTGTCCCTAATATTGAACGCGCCCCTATTTTTTCGGACCGCCGGTATGGACCTGTCCCTGGCCTGCTCTGTCCGCGTCCCCGCGCAGGCCCATGAGCAGTCTAGCTTTGTTTATGCTTGAGTGAACACTAACCTGCGATCTCATTTACACACATTTTATGATTATTTAATTTGTTTTAGTGCTTGTGGGCTGTGAAATAAGCTGCCCTGGGCCCAAAGAAACTTGCTAGCGTACCCCTGTGGTAAAAATAGTGAGAAACACCATAGATTGAAGAAGGAAATAATACAGAAGTATGAGAATGGAGTGAGTCTTGTTGAGCTTGCCAGGATGTACAGAGGACTGTGGACAGTTAATTGTGAGACAGAAAAAGACGACTGTGGACACTTATTTTGTGAGACAGAAACAGACGACTGTGGAGTTATTTTGTGAGACAGACGATTGTGGACAATTAATTTGTGAGACAGAAACAAGACAACTGTGGACATTTTTTTTTGTGAACAGAAACAGACGACTGTGGAGTTATTTTGTGAGATAGAAACAGAAAACTGTGGAGTTATTTTGTGAGACAAACAGACGATTGTGGACAGTTATTTTGTGAGACAGAAACAGACGACTGTGGACATTTAAATTTGGGACAGAAACAGATGACTGTGGAGTTATTTTGTGAGACAGACGATTGTGGACAATTATTTTGTGAGACAGAAACAGACAACTGGGACAGTTTTTTTGGGGGACAGAAACAGACGACTGTGGAGTTTTTTTTGTGAACGAACAGACGACTGTGGACATTTTATTTTTGAGACAAACAGACGATTGGGGGACATTATTTTGTGAGACAGAAACAGACGACTGTGGACAGTTTTTTTTGTGAGACAGAAACAGACGACTGTGGAGTTATTTTGTGAGAAAAACAGACGATTGTGGCAGTTATTTTGTGAGACAAAACAGACGATGTGGATAGTTTTTTGTGAGACAGAAACAGAGGACTGTAGACAGTTATTTTGTGAGACTGGGTCCAATGACTCCAAGCGGGTCCTAGTGGTATTAAAATACAGAAAGGGAAGCAACCCCAGAGAGGGCTTTGATACCGGAAGTCCTCATGGAGGGGGATTCTCCTTCCCAAAACAATAACCCCAATTTCCCTCTCTCCTCCTCCCTATCTTCCAGATGCCATCAACAATCTTCAATAAAAGTAAGTAAAAATGTTATTTTATATTACTATACATAATTAAAGACTATAGCATTTGTTGTGTGTATGTAAAACTGTAATTAATCTCAAAAAAATGTATTTTTTGTGAATATTTTTGGGTTTCTGGAACGGATTAATTGTAAATTTCCATTATTTCTTATGGGAAATATTGCTTCGAATTTCAGACTTTTCGAATTTAGAACTAGCTCCTGGAAGGATTAAGTTCAATTTGAGGTTCCACTGTACATGTATAAATACAGTAATCCCCCTAAATTAGCAGGGTTACGTTCCCAGACCACCCGCTAATTTGGAAAAACCGTGAATTCTGGACACGGTTAAAAACAATACCTGTAAATGCCTATTTTTATAGTTTAAAAACCTTAACCCTCTCAGGGTCGAGATCCCTGGTCCTGACCCTTTGAGGGTCAAGAGCCCCGGTCCTTGACCCTTTGAGGGTCAAGAGCCCCTCACCCAAACTTGTTCTCAGGGTCAAAAAATATTCGAAAAAAAAAATTCTTATTAAATGATAGTTTTTTTTTTTTTTTTGCTATCAATATTTACCAAGATGTGGGGTGTGAAGTTGACAGAAATTGAACGGTTTACAGCAACATCGCCGACTGCAGGTTACATATTTTGTTTGTTTCTACTTTTTCTATTATTTTTTAATACTTTTTCTTTTCAAGTAATTTTTGTGGCCTGTAAGACCAATATGAGGACTATTATGTATATATTCTTTCTATACTACACAATAACTGCACAAACACTATTGTCATTATATTATTTACAAAACATGTTTACACAAACGAACAATATAAAATGTTGTTTATTACTATTTTTTCTATATTATTTATACACATATACAGTCACTGGACATGTTCCTAGAAGTTCTGCAGCCTGTGGAACTCTTTGAAACACAGTGTCATACACAATGGTGTTTTACACTCCTCACACATAAAACGAGTGTCCTCTGCGTTGTTGTGGGTGTTTTTTTGTATGTGCACAGACATAACACCTCTTCCGAGCCTTTTTCTTGAAGCAGTAGCAGGCAGTTTCATTAGGAATTGATCACCAGGCCTCAGACGAGAGGGTAGTTTGTGGATAATTTTCTATTGCACGTGTTGTTACTTGGTACTTTATTATTTGTCTGATGACAAACAAAATTCGCCATATGGTGGTTTGTTTCTGGTCCTCATCTTATACATATTTTAAGCATTGAGCATGGAAATGTCCAGAATATGGAAAAAGAGTTTTATGTACCACTTATAACTCTTGTGAACACAATCAGCAAACCCAATCTGCATGTCACATTTGTCCACTGAATGCATATTAACCCTTTCAGGTCCGTCCCATAGATCTACGGCTTTACGGTGAGTGTCCAAACCGTAGATCTACGCCATGAGCTCAGCTCACTCTGATAAACTGTGAGTGGTACATTTGGGCCTAGATATGAGAGAATACATCTATGTGGTATGTGTGCACCACATAAAACAGATCCTGCAGCACACTGTGTATAATGAGAGAAAAAACTGAAATCATGATTTTTCGATTAAAACAGCAACTTTGCAGTGTTTTTTTTCGTATGTTTTTTTATAGTTGTATTTGCGATTTCTTGGTCTCATTTGATAGAATGGAAGACATATTACAGAAATAGAGATGATTTTGATTGGTTTTAGCACTGAAATGGCTTGAAACTGAGCTCAAATTAGCGGAAATGTTAAATTTTTGCCGATATTCAAGAGTAAACAAACGACCTCACACGTCTAATACACTCAGTTGGTGGGTCTAATATACATTCACAAATATGGTGATGATATTTATACAATTATTACAGTATTTCATAACAGTAAATCTTCTATTTTTTGGTGTGAATAAAATTCATTATGTTGAATAAAAAATCAAAATGGAATTTATTTGTAAAGCCTCAAAACATAACTAATGAACAGAGGAAATGTTAGTTTAGTGCCAGGAATGCCTACATTGTTTATTCTGGACCCTATTTTGAAATTGGAATATTTTGAACTTTGTGTTAAATTGGCCAAATTAACAATTTCCCATCACTTTATTTTGTAGTTGAAACAGTTGACTGGCGATTTCTTGTGCTCAATCGATAGAATAGAAGTAATACTAGTGAAATAGCTAAGAATTTTGTTGATTGGAATAATGTAATTGGCCTAAAATGGGAGTCAAAGTCGGCAAAATCGCCGATTCGTAAATATCGCTGACACATCAAAATTCGCGAGAGCATAATTCGTCAATTTTCCACCAAATTTCGTACTTTTTGTTTTATTACCTTCACAAAAAGATTCTCTAACGATTTCATAAGAAAAAATAACAATTTTTTTTTTGAAAATTTCTTGGACACTGGTGCGTGACTCCAGATTTGGGCCTTGGACCCTGAAAGGGTTAAGGGTGTAGTCCATCACAACTGCAAGTTTTAGAATGGGTTCACTGGTCTCTCTTCTGCCTGCCAGTGTCTGCCATTTCGTTACGGTGAACTGATGACAACAGTGTGACATCTTGTTTATCATGCCACCGAAATGCCATGATGTCATTGGCAGCAAATGTCTGCACCTAACCTCTATGAGTGCCTGCGTTGAACCTAGGCATATGCTTACGATTTGCATGCACTGTACTGCACACATCCATCATGTTCACTCGCAAAAAATCACTGAGTAAGGGGCTTGTGTACCAGTTATCAGTATATAATATATGCCCCTTACAAAGATATGGTTCCATCATTGTTCTTACCACATCACCAGAGATACCCAATAACTTCCTGGTATCTTGCAGTGTATTACTTCCAGTCTACACAGTAATATCCAATACAAGACCACTGTAGCAATCACAAAGCACAAACAACTTTTTACCAAAGTGTTTCCTCTTGATTTGTATATACTGCTTGAACACAGTCAACCTTTGAGCAGAATCAAAGACTCGTCAATAACAAGCTTCCTGAAGGGATAAAAATACATATTAATTTCTGTTTCAGATACACAAACACATTCCTAATTTTGTATAACCTGTCTTTTCTGTCAGGCCTGGTTTTGTCTGAGAAGTGTAGCATACGTAATAGTAGCACAAATCAATTCACTGGTATAATATCACTGAAACCTGGGCTTGCAATCAGGCAGTCTGTCGACCAGTATGATTTACACTGTGCTTATACACATGTGGCATAAGCATTATTATGGCAAACAAAAGATACATCGCAGCCACAGTTGTCTCTTTCCACTGGTGTAGACATGATTTTGGTGAAAGTATTGTGTTTTCCATGGTGTAATCAAAGTATCTGTTGCTTTCCCTGACAATAATTTCCCATGGGGTTCGTCAAAGAATAACTCGTAACATTCCAGTTCAGTGGCATTGTTCCCAAGTGTACAAGATGGCTGTATTCCACTTTGACTTTCATCAAAGTCATGAGGATTGGGAACAAAATTGGCAGCTTCCTGCCAATCCCAGGTGTGGTCTGCTGGTGGGTACTGGATATTGACAGGTGGTTGTGGAGGCTGTGGTTGTGGAGGTTGGTGTGGTGGGTGAGTGGGTGAGGTGGCCTTTGTTGTAGCTGAGCTGACTCAGCGGTGTGGGTACCAGCATGGCCTACTGTTGGTGCCTCACGGCGGCACCACTAAAAACCACTACCATCTGCTGCCACATCCACATTTTCAACCCAATTGCAGCACTAATCATCTTCATTTTCACTATCTGTGCCTGTTGTATGGCCACGGGATAGACTCCAAGATGTACTCCTTACCCTTGGAATAGCATATGGCACACTACCAGAGCGCATATACCGTCATATATGCTGACGCTTCACTGGAGAATATTCCACTTCACTCTTGCTACTGGAACTGTTTTCAAGAGCTTTGAGGAGTTTCACATTCACTATCACTATCATCACCATTGCTCACACCCGAGTCCTGGACACGGGAAAATATGAGTTAACTCTTTCGTTCTGGTACAACTGGATGTAAACAAGACGCCCCAGCACCAGAGGTTTTCATCACTATTACCGGTATTATGGTCATTAGTTTCAGTCACAACCTCCTCAAAACCTTGAAAGTCATCTTCACTGACACTTCCATCTGATTCTGAAGTGTCCCAATTCACTGAGGAGTGAGGAGTTTCTTACTGCGAGGCATGGTGGACAAGGTGTACTGAAATGGTATTCCCACAATGCACCACTGGGTGCCCGATTTTTCCTAGTGTGCACACTGACCGCACAGACCCATTCTCTCACATCTAAGCCTACCAGTTGTTTCCCGCTTAACTTGAGGCTGCTTGAATTTACACATACTAGTATGGCACCAACCCTGGCGCGTAAGCCATACTAGCACGGCACCAACCCTGAAAGGGTTAGCTCACTCTCTGGATCAAAAAATATTTGAAAAAACAAAATTTTTTTCTTACCAAAATCTTAAGAATATTTTTCTAAGTGTTATAGAACATAAAAGAAATTGCAATCAATACTTACTAAGATATAGAGGCATACAGTTGACAGAAAGTGAACCGCTAACGGCAACATCGATGACTGCCGGTCACTTGGTAATATAATAATAATACTAATAATAATAATACTAATAATAAGTTTATTTCTTTGTAAAGGTTACAATGTGTAATTACAATTTTGATTTGCTAAGTACAAAGATAGCCACTATCATGCCGAGGCATTTCGGGCAAACTAATCCTAATACACAGTAACTAATTAAAACTAGATAAGATAATAGTACATAGTAATTATTACTTAAAACTAAACATAGAATAGTGGTTAGCTGTGTTACAATCTTATTTGGACTTAATAAATCTTATGTATACTTAGTACAAAATCTAATTTACAAGGAGTGGTGCAGGTGGTAATATTTCATGGAATGGCAGAATTAAAAGCCAGGAGGTTACATGATAAAACTTGTCAGTAAATGTTTGGTTGATTTGGTTAATATTGTGAAATAAGATGATTTTTTTAGCAGAGTCCTAAATTTATAAGTTGTCTGGGGATCCTTGACCTGTTCCGGTAGCGAGTTTCAGATCTTTGGGCCTTTTCTGTGCATAGCGTTCTTGCATAGTGAGAGTCTTACTCGAGGGATGTTGAAAAGGGCCTTATGCCTTGTATTGTGACTGTGCATTCTGTTGCAACTGTCGAGGAGTAGTTTTAGGGGAGGGTTTACAGTGGAGTTTAAAGTTCTGTATATGTAGTAGACACAATAATAAGAGTGTATGTCTTGTATATTTAGCAAGTTGAGTCTTTTGAGAAGTGGTTGGGTGTGCTGTGTAGCACAGGAGCTTGTTATCACCTGCACAGCAGCTTTTTGTTGGATTATTAAGGGTCTAAGGTGGTTGGCTGTGGTTGAGCCCCAGGCACAGATACCATAGGTGAGGTAAGGATATATTAGAGAGTGGTACAGGGTAAGGAGAGTCGTTTGTGGTACATAGTAGCATATCTTGGAAAGGATTCCTACTGATTTGGAAATTTTCTTGGCTATGTGATGGGTATGGGACTGAAATTTAAGATTACAGTCAAGGAGAAGACCTAGAAATGTGCCCTCCATGTGTCTTGATATAGGGGAACCAGTTAACAGTATGTTGAGTTGAATATTTGAAGCTCTGTTGCCAAACAGCATGAAGTAAGTTTTGTCTATGTTGAGTGTGAGTTTGTTGGTCATCATCCAAGCATATATCTTTAGCAGTTCATTGTTTACAGTGTTTTCAATCACAGCTGGGTCTGAATGGGAGTAGACATATGTAGTGTCATCTGCGAATAGAACTGGTGTAAGGAGTTGGGATGCATTGGGGAGATCATTGATGTAGATGAGAAAGAGGAATGGGCCTAGGACACTACCCTGGGGTACTCCTACAGCTACAGGTTGGATAGTGGAGTTGACTCCATTTGCATGTACAGGAACCATATGATTTACGACCGAGTTCGGTTCCAACCAACCGGTCGTAAGTCGAAATGGACGTAAGTCGAACCTTACTACTGAATATCAACATTACATATTTGTAATGACTTTATTTTATTGTTTTATTTTGGTATTTCATCTTTTACTTTACTTTTTATGCTGTTAGTACTGTATTTTATACTGTAAGGTTTAGGATAAACACTGTGTACAACACAAACAGTTGTTTATTTCCCAGAAATTTGGCATACAAAACACGGTCATAAGTCGAATGGTCGTATGTCGAGCAGGTCGTAAGTTGGATGGTAGGTGTACATACTGGTGTCTGTCATTAAGATAGGATTTTAGGTAGTCAAGAGAATGTTCTCTTATGCCGTAATGATTCAGTTTGAGGTGCAAGAGATTGTGGTCAACTGTGTCAAACGCTTTTTTTTAGGTTGATAAAGAGCCCCAGGGGATGTTCATTTCTTATCGAGAGCTGTATATATTAGGTCCAGCATTTGTATAATAGCATCATTCGTGCTTCTTTTTTTGGTCTAAATCCAAACTTGTATGGGTTAAGTATGTTGTTGGATGTAAGGTAGGAGTAAAGTCGCTTGTGTATTATTTTTTCAAATATCTTGGATAGTAAGGGCAAGTTTGATATGGGTCTGTAATTGTTCAAATCAGTTGGATCTCCACCTTTGTGGATCAGGGTGACCCTTGCTGTCTTGAGTATGGATGGGAAGGTTGAGGAAGCTATAGATTTGTTGAGGAAGCTATAGATTTGTTGAGGAAGCTATAGATTTGTTGCAATAATGGGTGACAGTTCTGGTGCAGCTTTTTTATATATGAATGGTGGCAAGTTATCTAGATCACCTGATTTGTTTTTTAATGATTTAATGATGATGAGACTTCAGTGGATTAGTTGGAGCTAGAAATAGAGTACTATTTGGATAGTTGCCAGTGAGGTACTCGCTCGGATGGGTAATTTTAGCTAGGAATTTGACTCGCTAGCTTTGATCCAACAGTAGAGAAGAAGACATTAAATTTGTCGGCCGTGTCTATAGGTTGCATGTGAGGTTCATCTGGTTTAGTTTAGTCTATCTCTCTATTTCCAGTCAGTTTCCTTGAGCCCAAAATTTTGGAGAGGGTTTGCCAGGTACTTTTCATGTCACCTTTCATTTCACTAAATCTATTTTCATAATACATTTGCTTTGATTTACTTATTAGTTTTGTTAGTATTGATGTGTATCTTTTAGTAAATTCTTTAGTAATTAAGCCTAATCTGAACTGCTTTTCAATTTGGTGTTTTTTATTAATAGATTTGAGGATACTTCTAGTTAGCCATGGGCTGTTTAACCTCTTTTCTGTGATCTGTTTCGTTTTGATTAGGCAATGTTTGTTGTAGAGGTTTAAGGTTTTATGTAAAAAATTTTTGATATCTTTGTCAATATTATTACTGCCATCTAGCTCTCTCTGCCAGTCAGTGGCGCCTAGAGCTAGTTTTAGGTTGTTTATCGATGTCTCATCATGCAGGCGAAATGAGATCTTTCTTGTTTCACAATCTTGAGGCAGTTTAGATAAGTTGGTTATGAGAAAGGTAGGATAGTGGTCTATGGTGTTATCTGTGATTATACCTGCTTGTAGTGGGGATATTATGTTGGTCCAGATATGGTCGAGTAATGAGGCACTAGTGTCAGAGATTCTTGTTGGCTTTGTTATAGTGGGTAGCAATAAGCTGTTGTTTATAGCATTTGTGAAATCAACTACTGGAGGGTCGGTTGCTTGGATAAGGTTGATGTTGAAATCTCCTGCTAGTATCAGATGGTGTTTATTCAACTCTGACTCAATTATTATCATGCTTCTAAGGTTATTGCTAAAAATGTAAGTGTTTGAGTGTGGTAGTCTGTAGACTGCACCAACTGCTATAGGTTTCTTAAGTGTTCTTGATGTGAATTTAGCTATTATATATTTATCGTTTTTGTCCCATACATTAGTTGATTTCACACATTCTAGTTCATCAGAGTAATAGATGGCAGTACCTCCTCCTGATTGGTCGGGCCTACAGTTATGTATGGCTGTTTAACCAGGTATGGTAAATATGTCTGTCAGATCTTGTCTGAGCCAGGTTTCGGTAAGTATAATGAAAGTTATAGTAGCATTTAGAGACTTAAGTAGTGCAATGAGGTCATCATAATGTTTACTCAATGATCTAACATTGTAGTTGAAGACTGTAATGTTCTTGCTGACACTGAGAAGGGTATTAGCCTGACTAGCAGTGTAGTAATGGAAATTACTGTTTGGACTATGTGTGCTGTTCAATAAGAGGTTGATATCAGGATTGATACTTACATTTATAAGGGGTACATAGAGAAATAGCCATCACAATTATTAAAGAACAAAAAGACCAAAGCAGTGATGTTAAACCACTAACAATTAAGAACATAAGAACGAAGGAACACTGCAGCAGGCCTACTGACCAATGCGAGGCAGGTCCAAGTCTTCTACCGGCTTAAGCCAATGCACCCAACCTAGTCAGGTCAGGTCACATTGACTTAAGGGAGGAACACGGCAACTGTCCTGGTAGCACAAGCTAATCAGGTCCAACTCACACCCACCCACACCCACTCATGTATATATCCAACCTATTTTTAAAGCTACACATCGTTCTGGCCTCTATAACTGTACGTGTACTTGGGAGTTTGTTCCACTCATCCACAACTCTATTACCAAACCAGTACTTTCCTATATCCTTCCTGAATCTGAATTTTTCTAACTTAAAACCATTGCTGCGAGTCCTGTCTAGGCTAGATATTTTCAGCACACTATTTACATCCCCTTTATTTATTCCTGTCTTCCATTTATACACCTCAATCATACCCCCCTAATTCTAACGTCTTTCTAGAGAGTGAAGATTCAAGGCCCTTAGTCTATCCTCATAGGGAGGGTTTCTGATACATGGGATCACACTTTGTCATCCTCCTTTGTACATTTTCCAGAGCATTTATATCCATTCTGTAATACGGTGACCAAAACTGTGCAGCATAATCTAAATGAGGCCTAACCAAGGATGTATAGAGTTGAAGAACAACCTGAGGACTCCTATTAATTTATGCTTCTTGATATAAAGCCAAGGATTCTATTAGCTTTATTGCGAACACTTATGCACTGTTGTCTTGGTTTCAGATTACTGCTAACCAGTACCCTAAATCTTTTTCGCAATCCGTAATATTAAGATCTACATTATTTAGTTTATATGTTTGCATGGTTATTGTCCTGTCCAAACTGAGAACTTTGCATTTGTCTATATTAAACTGCATCTGCCACTTCTCCGACCACTGCATCAGTCTACTCAAATCTTCCTGGAGTGCTCTAATGTCCTCGTCAGAATGAATTCGACGGCCTATTTTGGTGTCATCAGCAAACTTGCTGAGTCGCTCTTTATGCCCTCATCTATGTCGTTTATGTAGATTGTGAACAGCAGGGGGCCCAACACTGACCCCTGTGGAACACTGCTCGTGACGCTTCCCCACTCTGATTTCTCCCCATTTATGCAAACTCTCTGCTGCCTATTTGTCAACCATGCCTCTATCCAGGAAAAAATTTCTCCTATTCCATGTGCCTTAATTTTCCTCAATAGTCTCTGATGTGGGACCCTGTCAAAAGCCTTACTGAAGTCCATGTACACAATATCATATTCATTACCATGATCTACCTCCTCAAATACCTTAGTGAAAAAAGTTAACAAATTGTAAGGCAGGAACGCCCCTTTGTAAAACCATGCTGAGATTCGTTGATTAATTTATGCTTTTCAAGGTGGCTACGAACTGCCTCGGCAATTGTTGATTCCATAAATTTCCCACTATGGAGGTTAGGCTTATTGGTCTATAGTTTGAAGCTAAGGACCTGTCACCTGCTTTGAAAATAGGTATCACATTTGCCATTTTCCACTTATCTGGCACCATGCCAGTTTGTAGTGATATGTTGAAAAGATTAGCCAAAGGTTTGCTAAGCTCCTCTTTACATTCCTTTAGAACCCTTGCATACAGTTCATCAGGGCCTGGGGATTTGTTAGTTTTAATTTATCTATTTGCCTAAGGACCATGTCACTTGTGACCCTAATCGTGCACAGTTTATTATCGTCCTGTTCCACATAATTTATCATTTCTGGAATATCGCTGGTATCCTCCTGTGTAAAAACTGAGAGGAAGTAATGTGTTAAAACTTCTACACATTTCCTTATCACTGTCAGTGAGCTGACCCGAGGAACTTTTGAGTGGGCCTATCTTGTCCCTGATCTTACTTCTGTATACCTGAAAGAATCCTTTTGGGTTAGTCTTCGAATCTCTTGCAACTTTAACCTCATAATCTCTTTTGCTTTTCTAATTCCTTTTTTTATTTCTCTCTTTAACTGAATATATCGATTTCTTAATTGCCCCTCTCCTCTTTTGATTTGCCTATATATGCCTCTCTTTTGACCAATTAGATATTTTAATCTATTGTTCATCCATTTAGGATCATTTTTGTTTGAATCTGATTTCCCTATTTGGAACATAATTTGACTGAGCAGCTAGAACTATGCCCTGGAAAGCGTCATATCGGCATCCATCACCACCTACCTGAACCCTTAGTCAAGTCATTCCATTCAGCCCACCTAATTAATTTTTCAGTCCTATGAAATCACCCAAGCGGAAGTCGGGGACAGATACTTGATTGCCATTATTAGGGAATTCCATGATATATTAAACTGAGTGATTTGTGATCACTTTCCCCAAGCTCACCCATTAACCTCAAGATTATTAATTAGTGTTTCCCTACGGGCCCAAGAACCAAGTCAAGGAGGTTATTTCCCCTAGTTGGCTCTGTCACAAAACTGTTTTAAAAAAAAATCCTGGATCGTATCAAGAAAGTCACCTGACTCTAAAATTTTCCCGTCAAATTTGCTCCAGTCAATCTGTCTATAGTTGAAATCTCCCATTAGCACAACATTTCGTTTGTAGATGCCTTATGAATTTCGTCCCATAGAAGTTTACTGCACTCCCTATCAAGATTTGGGGGCCCCGTAAATCACACCCAAAATTAGTTTTTTCTCGGCCCTCGAGAAGCTGTAACCAAACAGATTCAGTGGCTGACGCTTCTAATTTTATATCTTGTCTAACACAACAATTAAATTGTCTCTGACATACATCGCATCAATTATGAACTTATGAACTAAGATAGTTAAACCACTAACAATTATGAACTTATGAACTAAGATTGTTAAACCACTAACAATTATGAACTTATGAACTAAGATAGTTAATTTAAATCTAAAAAATAATGGAGCTACTGAAAATTAAAATAAAACACTTTAGCACCTTGATTATTTCAAAGTTAAAAGTTAGGTTTCAAGTATAAAATAAGACAGAATAAAACACTTAAGTACCTTGATTAGCACCTTAGGTGTCTTAAGTAGCTGGGAATTAATTACCGTTATTCACTAACAGTCATGAAAATATGGATTAGAAATAAGGGTAAATTCTACTATACTACAGCACTGAACATGGTTGATAATGTGTTGAGATATGCTTAACAAGGTTCTGTCAAACCAGTGAATGAGAGGAAACATGCTAGTTCTTGATCATTTGTGTTATTTCAAACCTACGACCCCATGTCTGATAATTTTACCACGATAATGCCATCACGAGTAAAGCACTGTTTTATTGATGCATTAATCACACTTAAGTTTTCGAAGTCTGTATAATAGGTTCTGACGTTTTTAGTCACTCATTTATATACATATTACTCCATTTCTTGATGGAGGAACTTATTAGATCATTTTTTACATCAATGGAATTGAATTTAAACCTTACACTTTGTTGTTGACCCGCTTGCCTAGCAGTTGGGCCTCCTTGATATCACTGGTTTTAATGTTAACTTTTTCTCATCTTTTATTAGTTGGAATGCTTTGATGGTGCAATTCTCATTGTTTGTATATGGTGGTAAAGTAGAGCTGGTTAAAATGACAGAGTCTAGGAGCTTGTCTTGTTCAATCATATCCCTTTGATACTGGAAGCATGCATTCCACTGGGATTCCATGTTTAACTTCCAGTCTTGTGTAGCTTCTGACAGCTTGGTGGTGAGAGAATTTATTTGTTTTAGCATGTGTGTCTATAGTTGAATGTAGTTTGCTTGTTCTTTAGACGAGTTTATTAATGATGTCAGTTTGTTTTCTAGTTCACTAATCTTTGAGTTTTTGTGTCGTAAGATGATATTCAAGGTCTTTAATTCTCATGTTTTGGGTATGAGTAAGCACTCTGGGTCCATAATGATTTTTCATGGGTTTCGTTTTGTCGCTTAGCATATTGTTTTCCTGTAGAATTTTATCAGTGGAGTCAGGTCCATTGTTGAGGACTGAATTCCGGGACTATCCTTTGGGCATTGACAGTTGTAATCTATGTTGCCGTTTGGGGTAAAGAGGTCTCGGGTATTATCTGAGTTGTAGACAAGTCAGTTTGGGGTGCGAGTCAGGGATGAAGATGAGCATTAAAAGAATCCGGAGAAGGTTTTGGAGTCGTCCACCATGTTTTTTGTTGTGTTGGTCTGGGCAGGGGTGAGGGGATGGAAGATTTGCTGGCGTCCTTCAGGGCAGACATTAATGGGTAACAGTTTTCTAGGGGGTTTCGTGTCTGTCTGGTGTTGCTTTTTCTATTCTTGTATCCCAGAAACACTATGAAGTTGTTATAGAGTTAAAAATAGTGATAACGTTGCTTGGCTGGGATTTCATCTGGCAGCAGGCTGGCGTTTGGTATGCCGGGCAGTCCTCTATTAGTCGTGTTGGTCACCTTTTTACATTTTTAGCAGCTTTATGTTGGTCGCTACTGGTTCCATGGGGGTCAGTGCAGCAGTATAAGCAGTTAGGCCATAATAGGAAGCAGTTGTAGGGGCAGGGAATTGTAAAGAATGTAGGAGTAGCCGTTGTTGTGTCGCCTCAGATGCCAGGTTGGCCGTCACTAATCCAGCAATCAGTTATCTGGTTCCATCAGTAATCCAGCACAAATTTTTCGGCTAGCATAATTTCAAATTTCATCATTATACTGAATCATTATACTGACTCAAATTTAAATCATTATACTGACTCAGAAATTGTGCAGATGGTTGTAAATCCACATCAGAAAGCCAGTGAAGGAGAAAGCAGTGATGAAAATGAGGAAGATGTAGCAGAAAGAGTCTCTCTTGATAGGTTAATTAACCCTTGAGGGTCGACGGGGGCCCTCTCCGAAACTCGTTCTCAGGGTCGGCCAAATTTAAAAAAAAAAAAAAATTTAAATTTTTTCTTATGAAAAAATAGAGTATTTTTTCTAAACATTATGGGCAAACAAAAAAATTTTAACGTCAATACTTACCGAGATATGGAGGTGTGAAATTTGCCAAAATTAAACAACATAGGGTAACATCGCCGACTGCCATCACCCGGTATTTTTCTATTTACTTTTTATGTACTATTTTCAATTATTTTTCAATTTTTCTTTTCTGAGTAACTTTTTATGGCCTCTGAGGCCAACATGATCAGAAATTTTGTAAGTTATTTCTTTTTCAATACTACACAATAAGGGCGTAAACACTTTTGTCATTATTTTGTTTACAAAAAATTTATTTACACAAACAAAACATATGAAAGGGTTGTTTATTAATATTTTTCTATATTTATATACACATATACAGTCACAGGGAATGTTTCTAGAAGTTCTGCAGCCTGGGGAAACCCTTTTTGAAACATGGTGTCATGCACAGTGGAGTTTTGCACTCCTCACACATAAAACGAGTGTCTCTGCGTTGTCGTGGGCGTTTTCCCTTGTATGTGCACAGACTAACACCTCTTCTGAGCCTTTTTTCCCTTCAAAGCAGTAGCAGGCATTTTTTACCAGGAAGTGATCACCATGCTTCAGACGAGCAGGTAGTTGTTGATAATTTGGTGGGCGGTCAATTGCAGGTGCTGTTCCTTGGTATTTTGAATACTATTTGTCTGATGACAGACAAACAGAATTCACCGTACTGTGGTTTGTTTCTGGTGCCATCTTATACATATTATAAGCATTGAGCATGGAAATGTCCAGAAGATGGAAAAACATTTGATGTACCACTTATAACTCTTGCAACACAATCAGCAAACCCAATCTGCATGTCACATTTGTCCACTGAACGCATGTTGAAGGTGTAATCAATCACAGCTGCAGTTTTAGAATGGTTCATTTCTCTCTCTATGCTGCCTGCCACTGTTTTGCCATTTCATTTGGGTGAATTGATGAAAAACATGTGACATCTCGTTTGTCATGCCACCGAAATGCCATGATGTCATTGGCAGCAAACGCCTGCACCTCACCTCTACGAGTGCCAGCGTCAAACCTGGGCATATGTTTTCGATTTGCACGCACTGTGCCACACACATCTGTCATGTTCACTCGCAAAAAATCACTGAGTGAGGGCTTGTGTACCAGTTATCTGTATATAATATATGCCCTTACCAAGGTATGGTTCATCATTGTCGAACCACATCACCTGAGATGCCCATAAAATTCCTGGTATTTTTCAAAGTATAACTTCCATGTACACAATAATATCCAATTTCCAGACCACTGTAACAATCACAAAGCAAAAAACAACTTTATACAAAGCGTTTCCTCTTGCTTGGTATGTACTGCTTGAAAGAGAGTCTTCCTTTGAACAGAATCAAAGACTCGTCAATTACAACTTCCCCGAAGGGATAAAAATGCGTACTGAATTTCTGTTTCAGATACACAAACACATTCCTAATCTTAAAATAACCTGTCAGTTCTGTCAGGCCTGGTTTTATCTGAGAAGTGAAGCATACGTAACATAGCACAAATTCGATTCACTGGCATTATATCACTGAAACCTGGTGTTGCAATCAGGGGTCTGTTGACCAGTATGATTTCACTTTGTGCTTATACACATGTGGCATAAGCATTATTGTGGCAAAGAAAAGATACATCTCAGCCACAGTTGCCTCCTTCCACTGGTGTAGATTGATTTTGGTGAAAGTAATGTGTTTGCCATGGTGTACTCGTAGTATGGTTTGCTTTTCCCGACAATACTTTTCATCAGTGGTTCGTCAAAGAATAACTCGAAACATTCCAGTTCAGTGGCATTGTTCCCAAGTGCACAAGATGGCCGTAAATTTCCACTTTGGCTGCCATCAAACTGGGGGGATTTGGGAAAAAAATTGACAGCTTCCTGCCAATCCCAGTGCGGTCTGCTGGTGGGTACTGGACAGTGACAGGTGGTTGTGGTTGTGGAGGTTTGTGTTGTGGAGTTGTGGTTGTGGAGCTGTGTGGTGGGGGGGTGGGGGATGGTGGCCTTTGTTCTAGATCAGCTGAGGCAGCGGGGTGGGTGGCAGTGTGGGTGGCAGCATGGCCCAACTGCTGGTGCCTCACCGCCGGGACCACTACCACCACGCACATTTTCCATCCCAAAATTTCAACAGTATCTTCGTCATTTTCACTGTCTGTTCCTGTTGTACAGCCACGGGATGTACTCCAGATACACTCCTTCCCCTTGGAATAGCATATGGCACACTTCCAAGCGGGATAATCGTCGTATATACTGACGCTTCACTGGGAATATTGCACTTCACTATCACACTGGGAACTAGTTTGAAGACTTGTAGTTCATATTCACTATCACTATCATCACCCATGCTCTCATCTGAGTCTGGGATTTGGGAAAATAAAAGTTTCCTTTTGGGTTCTGGAACAACTGAACGTGAACACGAGGGCCCAGCACCAGAGGTGGAAGGCTGAGGGTCCTCTGGTTTTCTTCACTATTACCGATATTAGGGTCATTAGTTTCGGCCCAAAACCTCACTAAAACCACGAAACTCATCTTCACTGGCACTTCCATCACTATTAGAACTGTCACTGGGGAACAAAAGTGCCCAATTCGCCGAGGAGTGAGGAGCTTCTTACCGCGAGGCATGGTGGACATTGTTTACTAAGAGGGCATTCCCACAATGCACCACTGGGTCCCAGATTTTTTTTCTACCGCACACACCGACCACGCAGACCCATTCTCTCACACCTAGGCCTACCAGCCTTTTCGCGCGAGATTTGAGGCCGCTAGAATTTATGCGTACTAGTACGTCAAAAACCCCTACGCGTAAAACGTACTAGTACGACGAAAACCCTCAAAGGGTTAAGTGTATTCTAACCTAACCTAACCGGCAAACTTATAAATCTGGCACACTACAGGTCCCAGTGATGCTGGATTAGTGATGGCCAACCTGTATTTACTTTTATTCTACTTTTTTCTTTTATTTTTTAATATTTTATTTTTTTAAGTAATTTTTATGTCCTGTGAGACCAATACAGTGGACCCTTGGTTATCAGCCATTCATGTTATTGGCCAACTCAGTGATCGGCCAGTTTTTCGGCTCCCAGTGATCAGCCATTGTTTTGGTGATCGGCAGTTTTGGATGCTTCCGTTCGCCGGCTGGGGCTGCTTGCACATCAGTTTGGCCGTCTCTTCGTGTGTGAGGAAGCTTCTGCTCATACATCCAAACATTTCACTTGTTTTCCATTGTTTTTTCTGTTTTTTTTTTTTTTTTTTGCAGTGCAACTGCGAAATAAGTAACCACAGCTCCAAATAAAGTTCCTGGTAAAGTTCCTGTGGTAAATAAAATGAGAAACACCATGGTATTTAAGCGTGAAGTGTAGCAGGCCCTAAAAGGAAAAGTAGCAGGCATGCATGGAGCATAACAGCATGCAGGGGGTATAGCAGACATGCAGGGAAATGTAGCAGGCATACAGGAAGTGTAGCAGGCATGCAGGAAGTGCAGGCAGGCATGCAGGGGGTGTAGCAGGCATGCAGGGAGTGTAGCAGGTATCAGGAAGTGTAGCAGGCATGCAGAAGTGTAGCAGGCATGCAGGAAGTGCAGCAGGCATGCAGGGAGTGTAGCAGGCTACAGAAGTGTAGCAGCATGCAAAGAGTGTACCAAGCATGCAGGAAGTGTAGCAGGCATGCAGGAAGTGTTTTCAGGTATGCAGGAGTGCAGCAGGCATGAAAGGAGTGTAGCAGGCATGCAGGAAGTGTATCAGGCATGAATGAAGTGCAGCAGGGATGCAGGGAGTGTAGCAGCATGCAGGGAAATGTAGCAGGCATTCCAGAAGCCAGCATTAGTCTTTTAATAAAGGTATGTAATACTGACTTAATTGTTAAAAAAATATTTTTTTGTGAATATTTTTTGTCTGGGAAAATATTAATTGTATTTACATTAATTCTTATGGAAATGTTATTTTTGGTTTTCGGTCATTTCGGTTTAGGCCGAGCTTCTGGACGGATTACGGCCGATAACCGAGGGTCCACTGTATAAGGCATATTGTATATATATTCACGTGTTGTATACTACACAATAACTGCACAAACATTGTTATCATTATATTGTTGACAAAACTTGTTTACATAAACCAACAATAAAAAAAGTTGTTTATTACTATTGTTCTATAATACATATACAGTGGACCCTCGACTTAAACGCTATTAATCCGTTACTGAGAGCTCATCGTTAGTCAAAATTATCGTTAGTCAAGTTAATTTTCCCCATAAGAAATAATGGAAATCAAATTAATCCGTGTAGGACACCCCAAAGTATGAAAAAAAAATTATTTTTACCACATGAAATATTAATTTTAATACACACAAACTGAAGAAGACATGCACAGTTACATGACACTTACCTTTATTGAAGATCTGGTGATGATTGATGGGATGGGAGGAGGGGAGAGTGTTGATGGTCTTAGTGTTTAGAAGGGGAATCTCCTTCCATTAGGACTTGAGGTGGCAAGTCCTTTCCGGGGTTACTTCCCTTCCCTTTAAATCTCTCAAACCAACCTTTGCTGGCCTTAAATTCACTCACATCACCACTAGTTGCTGGCATTTTTTTTAATTAAATCGTCATGCAACTTCCTAGCCTTTTCACATATGATCGCTTGAGAGATGCTATCTCCTGCTATCTGTTTTTCGTTTATCCACACCAATAACAGTCTCTCAACATCTTCGAGTACTTGCGATCTCAGTTTCGAAAACATAGTTGCACCTTTGGCAAGAACAGCTTCCTTGATTGCCATTTTCTTGGCCACAATAGTAGCGATGGTTGATTGGGGTTTTGTGTACAACCTGGCCAACTCAGAGACACACACTCCACTTTCATACTTAGCAATGATCTCTTTCTTCATATCCAGAGTAATTCTCACCCTTTTTGCTGTAGGGTTGGCACTAGAAGCTTTCTTGGGGCCCATGGTGACTTATTTTGCAGGTGCAATCACTAAAAAGGCTGTGATAATATAAAATGTTCCGATTGTATGCTTGGAAGCGACCGCGGTGGCTGGCTGGCTTGTAAACACTGGCCAGAAGTGGACGCGTCTCAGATGGAACAAATAGTGTTGGTCGAGATTTTTAGCGCTAGTCGAGGCAAAAATTTTGCATTAAAATGTTTCGCTAGTCGGATTTATCATTAATCGATGCCATCGTTGGTCGAGGGTCCACTGTGTAGTCATTGGACACTTTCCTAGAACTGCTACAGCTAGTGGAAGCTTGTTGTTATGTGTGGGTTGTTGTTGTGGATATGCTGAGTCAGCAGCATGGCTGGTGTCACAATGATGCATTACACAACCAATACACCATCTTCCCCAACAACCACACTGCCTTCCCCACCACCCACATGCAAATAAGTCACTTTATCTGAGTTTTTTGGTGGAAGGTTGATAATCGTCTGGGTTTTCAGCACTATTTCTGATATCCTGGGCATTACTTTCTGTCACAAACTCCTCAGAACCATTAGATTCATCTTCACTGACACTTCAGTCTGTGTTAGAACTATGACTTGGGAAGGAAAGAGTACCAGTTCACCAGAGAGTGAGGTATTCCTTACCGCAATTCAGTGTGCCTTGGTGACCAAGGCACACTGAATTACCACTCCCACAATGCAATGTGGGTGCCCTGATTTTTTTTCATACTGTGCACACTGACCATGTAGACCCATTCTCTCACAGTTTTCTACCACTAGATTTGAAGGCACTAGAATTTTGGAGTAGTATTACAGGACCAACACTGGCTCTTAAGCCCTGAAAGGGTTAAATCTGCCCCCAAAACACTTTAATTTCAAACTCAGCTTCATACATCGCCCTTAAAAAACGAATGTAAAGATACCCCTGTATACAGTACTGTACTGCTACGTCTCTCGCAGTGCTAGAATGTAAAATACCAGTGTTACCCCATATATACTGTAATTCATGCAAGCCCATTTTCTTTGGTGTACTGTAATTCATGCAACCCCGTTTTCTTTGGTATATGTACGGTAAATATGCAGTAATAATTTAGTAAAAATGAAGTTAAATGTACGAGTATTCACCAGTAATGAATGATACTGTTCTCTCTATGGCACTAAAAAATTTGTAATACTCACTTGTGCTTTATAGTAATCAGTTTACATTAATGTTTTTCACTGATTTCATCATTGCTTAGTTAATCTTAAGTTAATTTTAAGCCAGCCCGTAATGCTATGCATAGTATAAGTGGCTTTGGCATGCTGCTCTTATCTGTATTTTTTTTGTACCTCTGTAAGTGTGCTCAAATTATAAATAAATAATAAATAAATAAATAAATAAATATTTTATATGGAAATTTTGCTGAATTTATGTTAATATTTATGTTATAAAATTATTAAATTATATTTTTCTTAATATTTAGTGTTAAAATGCATAAAAAAATTATACGTATATTGCCACAAAAAAAGCTCCCCCAAAATTCCATATACGGTGGACCCTCGGGTAACGGCATTAATCCGTTCCAGAGAGCTTGCCTTTAACCGATTTTGTTGTTAGCCAAATTAATTTTTCCCATAAGAAATAATGGAAATCCAATTAATCTGTTCCAGACACCCAAAAGTATTAAACAAAATAATTTTTTTACGTGAAATATACATTTCCCTACACAGAAAACAATGAGACATACAGAATAAACAATACTGAAATGACATTTATGTTTATTGAGGACTTATTGATGAGTGATGAGATGGGAGGAGGGCAGAGGATGGAGGAGTTTACAGTTGTTTGGAGGGGGAATCCCCTTTCATAAAGACTTCAGGTAACAAGTCCTTTTCTGGGATTACTTACCTTCTTTGTTTTTTAATGGCACTAGGACCAGCTTGAGAGTCATTGGACCCCTGTCTCACCAAAAATCTGTCTAGAGAGCTCTGTTTCTGGCATGTCTTTAAGATTTTCCTAAAATGGGACACAATATTGTCATTGTACATGTTGCCAATACGGCCTGCAACAGCTGTGTCAGGGTAATGTTCATCCATAAAGGTTTGCACTTCAGTCCACTTTGCACAAATGTCCTTATTCTTTGACGAAGGCAATGTCCTCCATCTCTCTTCCTCCTCCTCTGGAGGAAATTCCTGAGCTGTGGTCTGTTGCTGTTGCACCTCGAGCTTTTGCAGCTCTGCAGTGGTTAGCTCTTCATCGTCGTCCTCCACCAACTCTTCCACATCCTCGCCACTAACCTCCAACCCCGTGAACTTCCCCAATGCCACAACAGATTCCACAACTGGCATAGGCTCCTCAGGGTTAGCCCCAAACCCTTCAAAATCCCTCTCTTGTACACATTCTGGCCACAATTTTCTCCAAGCAGAGTTCAAACTCATGGAAGTCACTCCTTCCCAAGCCGTACCTATAAGGTTTATGCAACTGAGGATACTGAAGTGGTCTTTCCAGAACTGTCTTAGGGTCATTTCAGTGTCTGAGGTCACTTCAAAGCACTTTTGAAACACTGGTGTACAGTGTTTTGAAGTTTGACATGACCTGCTGGTCCATGGGCTGGAGAAAAGGAGTGATGTTAGGAGGCAAAAACTTGTCTTTGATAAAACTAAACTCCCCTACAATTCGCTTTTCCAAGTCTTGAGTATGAGCAGGAGCATTGTCCATTAACAGGAGGCACAGAGTGGCAATTTATTTTCCAGGAGGTATTTTTTCACACTGGGGCCAAACACATCATAGAACCAATCATAGAAAATGCCCCTAGTGACCCATGCCTTACTGTTTGCTCTCCACATCACACACAATTTAGTCTTGATGACACTGTTTTTCTTGAATACTCTGAGAGTTTCAGAGTGATACACGAGTAAAGGCTTCACTTTGCAATCCCCACTAGCATTACTACGTAACATGAGAGTTAGCCCGCCTTTCATAGGCTTGTGTCCTGGGAGTGCCTTTTCCTCCTGAGTAATGTAAGTCCTGTTTGCCATTTTCTTCCAGTTTTCATCACAATTAAACACTTGTTCATGTTTTAAGTTTTCAGTGTCTATGTACTCCTTAAAGTCCTGCACATATTTTTTGGCCGCTTTTTTGTTTGAACTGGCAGCCTCCATGCCTTACCACACTGTGTATGCCACTACGATTCTTAAATCTCTCAAACCAGCCTTTGCTGGCCTTAAATTCATCAATATCATCACTATTTTGAGGCATTTTCATAACCCTTTGAGGGTCCATGCCGTAGATCTATGGCTATACGTTGAGGGTCCAAACCGTAGATCTACGCCATGAGCTCAGCTCACTCTGATAAGCTGTGAGCGGTAAATTTGGGCCTAGATATGAGAAAATACATCTATGTGGTATGTGTGCACCACATAAAACAAATCCAGCAGCACACAGTGCATAATGAAATAAAAATACTGAGACCATAATTTTCGATTAAAGCAGCGACTTTGCAGTGTTTTTTCGTATGTTTTTTATAGTTATATTTGCAATTTCTTGGTCTCACTTGATAGAGTGGAAGATATATTACAGAAATAGAGATGATTTTGATTGGTTTTAGTAATGGAAATGGGTTGAAACTGACCTCAAAATAGCAGAAATGTTAAATTTTTGCCAATGTTCAAGAGTAAACAAATGATCCCACACATCTAATGCATGCCAGCTGGTGGGTCTGATATATGTTCACAAATGTGGTGATATTATTTATACAATTATTACAGTATTGCATAACAGTAAATCTTCTATTTTTTGGTTTGAATAAAAATTCATTATGTGAATAAAAAATCAAAATGGAATTCATTTGTAAAGCCTGAAAGCGTAACTAATGAACAGAGAAAATGTTAGTTTAGTTCCAGGAATGCCTGTATTGTTTATTCTGGACCCTATTTTGAAATTAGAATACTTTGAACTTTGCATTAAATTGGCCAAATTACTAATTTCCGATCACTTTGTTTTGTAGTTGAAACAGTTGACTTGGTGATTTCTTGTGCTCAATCGATTGAATAGAAGTATTACTAGTGAAATAGCTAAGAATTTGGTCAACTGAGGTAATATAATTGGCCTAAAATGTGAGTCAAAGTCTGCATAAATCACCGATGCATAAATATCGCTGACACATCAAAATTCGCGAGAGCATAATTTCATCAATTTTCCATCAAATTTCATACTTTTTATTTTATTACCTTCAGAAGAAGATTCTCTATCATTTTATAAAAAAATAAAATTATTTTTTGAAAATTCTTGGACATTGGTGCACACTTTGAAATTTGGCCTTTGGACCCTGAAAGGGTTAATGAGATCATCATGCAACTGCCTTGCCTTTTCACATATTATTGACTATTTCATTTATCCACACCAACAACAGTCTCTACACCTCTTCAATTATTTGCCATCTCCGTTTTGAAAATATACTGGCACCTTTCACAACAACAGCTTCCTTGATTGCCTTTTTGTTTGCCAAGATAGTAATAATGGTTGAATGGGGTTTGTTATATAGCCTTTCCAACTCGGACATACGCACTCCACTTTCATATTTTTCAATGATCTCTTTCTTCATTTCCATTGAAAATTCTCACCCTTTTTACCACAGGCTTGGCACTAGAAGCTTTCTTGGGGCCCATGGTGGCTTATTTAGTAGTTACAAGCACTAAAAACACTGGAATAATACAAAATGTATCGCAGGTACACGTGAAATTGACCACAACGGTTTGTAAATAATGGCACACTGAGCCTTGGAGTGGCGGGGCCCGCTCAGGCTGCGCTCCGGCCGCATGGACATGTTCAGGACGAAAGCCGTTAGATGAGTTTTTTGCCGTTGGTAGAGCCAATTTTATGATGCCAAAGAGCGCCTTACATGAATTTGGCATTAGTTGAAGCTGCCGTTGTTGGGGTCCACTATATTTATTATTATGTCTAGAAACTTCCAAAATTTCAAGTGTTTTAAAGTTATTTCATGTTTTGTATACTCTGATAATTATGTATACTTATGTGTACCTGTACCTAAATAAACTTGCACACTGTGCTGGCATTCAGGTACACATTAAAATCACTAAGAGTGTCTTATTAGTCTTCAGGATGCCATAAAGTGATGTATATTACGTTAATATAAGCATTTTCATTAATCCATCCATGATATTTTTTTCAAAATTGTATAATAAATACGCTATGTAACATATAAACATGATAAATACACCCCACAATAGAATAAGTTAAAATAAATATGAGATGTTACGTGTGTGAACCAAAACCAGATGCATTCATCTGCTTGCTTACATAAGTCCGGGTTTCTCTCTCCTCTCTCATCCCCTCATAGGAGGTTCCTTAATGCGGGTAAAGGACTCTTGATCTAAGGAATTGGATCTGTGCCCCTGATTCCCAGAATTGAGCCTGAATACCTTCCATCCTCCCACATGTGCTGTATAATCCTATGGGTTTAGTGCTCCCCATGATCATAATACATAATAATAATAATCTCATTCTCATTCACTCGTTCTCTCTCTCATTTATTCGTTTTACCTTGTTTACTCACCTCTCGCCCTACATTAAGATTACAAATATTGTAAGGTCAGTAATGAGTGTACTGTATGTGCATTTTAATACTCTAGGGCACTTTAAATGCCATAGTATATTACGTGTGGGTTGGGTGGCCTGGCCTGGCTGGCTACCATAACTCCCACACCTGACTTCCATAACTCCCACACCTGACTTCCATAACTCCCACACCTGACTTCCTACAAACAAACACTACTCACCTCTCACCCTACATTAAGACTACAAATATTTTATGATAAGTAATGAATGTACTGTATATGCATTTTATCGCTCTGGAGCACTTTAAATGTCATAGTATATTATGTGTGGGTGGGGTGTCCTGGCTGGCTTCCATACCTCCCACACCTGACTTTTCACAGTAAGCACTTTTTACCTCTCGCCCTACATTCAAACTATAAATAGTTTAAGTAATGAGTGTACTGTGTGTGTATTTTACTTATTATTGTTTTTAATACCTAGTTCTATTGCTAACTTAATATATTTTAGTGTAAACTTGTTATCTGGCATTTATAAATGGAAAAAATGGCATTCTGCTTTCCGGTGGTAGCCTGGAACCTAACCTGCCATGTAAGTGGGGCCCTACTGTACAGTGTACACACATACTTACCCTATAATATTTTCATCCTTAGCTCATAGTGAGTAGTGAATATATTGTAGGAAGTCTGAAAAAATGAAGAATGGGTATAATTGAAACTGCTGCATTAGTGAAACACTATAAAGCGGGTCGGCTTGTAAGTAAATTCTCATATAGGTTAGGTAAATTTATTTAATGCCAATTTTAGCATATTTAAATTAGGTTGCTATCATAGTTGTTGATAATAAAAAATAATTTACAATACCATATTTCTCTGTTATTCTCAGGGTATCTGTTTTTTGCTTGTGATACTAGTAACCTACAAGGTAATTTGTTATTAAATGAAAATCAACCAATCCTAACAACTAAAAGCTTATTAAACACTATTTTTTTTTTTACACACCAGCTGTTTCCCACCAAGATAGGTAGAACCAAAAATAAGAAAAAACATTTTCACCATCACTCACTCTTATCACTTTCTTGTCAGAGACATGCTCGTGTAGGAGTAAATAAAACAATAGTAGTAAAAGAGTGATAAATAACTTTAAAACATTTCCAAACCTAAAGTTACTAGGAACAAAAATAATAAATGTAGACATAAACCAAGAGAGACAAAAAAAGAGAATCAGTGCAGTAAAAACAAAACAGGTTGAAAAATAATGAGCTAGAGAACAGAAGGAACAAACTTCTGTCTAAAATACGACACAATAAACCAAGGAATGACCCAGAGGGTGTAATAAAGTTGGTAGAATTACTGACAATATGTAAAGTAAAAGGACACAAGTGCAACTAATGTGACATTTATTGTGGCAACGTTTCGCTCTCCAGGAGCTTTATCAAGCCATTACAAAAAATACATGGACACAGAGGGTATATATAGGCTCAGAGTGAGGTGTAATACTAGTGAGGTACCATTTCGATGTTCACTAGTGGTAGTAGTAGTAGTAGTGGTAGTGACAAAAATAATACAATATGGTAGAGCAATTAATTCGCACATGAGTAAAAGGATATAAAAGCTATTACTTGGGTAACATAAAAATAGGTTGGACTGGAATGAGGCAGCTTGTTTCAGTGTTCACTCTCTGTGCTTTGTGTAGTAAACAGGAGAGACTATGTGATGGCAGGGTTTACTGTTTTCAGGAGGATTCTTGCTAAGACTTCGGAGATGGTGAAGCTGCCGTTGTTCTGTTTAACTGTATTCGAAACAGCGATCAGTGCTGATTCGAGGCACTTGCGCCTGCGGAAATTAGTTTCTTTGATCACTAATTGGGCGTCTCTGAATTTCATGAGATGATTGGTGGAATTTCGGTGTTGTACACAGGCTTGTTCAAGTTATCGTTCCTACATACGTAAATGTGTTCATTGAGGCGGGTGTTGAGGTTTCTGGCTGTTTCACCTATGTAAATCTTGTCACAGCCTCCACAGGGTATAGTGTAAACTCCTGCATTGACTGTTCGGGGTGCTTGGGATTTTGTCCTGGTTATATCCTTTATTGAAGTGCTAGAAGCGATGGCGACTCTGGTGTTAGCTTGTGAAAGTACTTTTGAGACGTTCAGTGCAACCTGGCTGTTGGGAAGAATTATAACTTTGCTGGAGTGGTGTTGATGCGTGGAGAATTTATGATCTGAAGAGCTGCGTTGAACCGGCGATCCAGTTTACACTAGAAGAAGAGTCCCAATGACAAGCTAACCTTTCCTTGACGTCCTCATTCACAAAGTAGACAACAACCTAAGATTTCAAGTTTATCGGAAACCCACCAATAAAAATGATCTCACACACTTCTATTTCCCGTCAAGATACCAAGACCAAAAGAGGCATCATCATCGGTTTTTCCTAAGAGCATACCGAATTTGTAGTCCTGAGTTTCTTGACGAGGAGTGTACATACATTCACCAAACATTCACTGAGTTACATTTTCCTTCTTTTTTCATCAAAGACTGCAAGAAAAGAGCTCTTCAGATCATAAATTCTCCACGCATCAACACCACTCCCAGCAAAGTTATAATTCTTCCCAACAGCCAGGTTGCACTGAACATCTCAAAAGTACTTTCACAAGCTAACACCAGAGTCGCCATCGCTTCTAGCGACCCAGAGGGTGTATAAAGCGGGGGTGGAAGGTGGGGTAGTAGGGATCATCCCAGGAAAGGTTAGGGGGAGAGGGTCGAGTTTTTGAGTTCTAGTGGCTTAAGTATCCAGCAAGCTTTTGTGAGCTTGTTAGATCAGAATGAATGGAGACAAGTGTTTTTATTGCTTGATGTGCTGTTGAAGTGTGAGAAAGAGATTCAGGAAAACTGGTTAGCTGGACATGAGTCCTGGAGATGAGAAGTCCAGTGCCTGCAATTTAAAGGAAGGGTGAGGATGTTGAAGTTTGGAGAGTCATTTGAACTATAATGCCTGTATGTTTCTAGCAAGACAGCTATTGAATGAATAATGGAGAATATATTTAATTTTTCCTGGGTCACCATACTGGTGACCCAGGAAAAATTCCATTCTTTCTCTTGTAGCACACCATACTGGTGTGTAGGGTAGGTTTAATTCCTTGACTCCAAAGCCTTTCTGGAATGAACCAGATTGCATCACATTCCCAAGGCCATGTTTGACCTGTGCATGTTTATTGCATCCTATTAATGAATATATAATGAGTTTATACTTAATTTTAACTTTGTTATTAAAATTAAATTTACATTTTTCAGTTACTAAGCCTCCTTACCAATGCCAGGAATGTTCTCAAAGTTTCCCAACACTGAGTACTTTTAAAAAACGGCACTACCTAATTCACTGGGACCTGAGACCATTCTCTTGCTTCACATGCAGCAAGAGCTTTAGGTAAAAATTTGAAAATTTTCTAATCAATTTAGAATTAGAGAGATTAATTAAAAATAATTACAAGTGCATATTGTGTGAATGAATTTATTTTTTCTGTGAAGGAATGACCCTGGTGAGTTTAGCACTTGGTTTTGATTATAATAATAATGTGAATGACTGCTGATGGAGAGAGAAATGTACTGTATGTAGATTTTTTAAATAGTATTAGTGAAGGCACTGTATGTTAATAATCAAGTAAACCTGTATTGCTTGTAAATTTAATTTTTGTCTAATGTAAAAGCAAGAAAATATTGAAAGTGTTGGAGGGAGGGGTTGTGAAGGCTTACTCAGCCCTGTAACAACTTCAGACAGTATTACCAAGGCGGGCTTCTCCTCAGGAAAATTAATAAATAGAAAAAGAAAAAAAAAATTCACAAAGATAAACACTTTATTATTTATTAATGCAAAGATAAAACATTGAAATATGAAGGTATATACTACGGGTTTCCGCCATCACAAATCCGCAATCAGTTATTCGGTTCCTTCATTATTCGGCACTAATTTTGGCTAGCATAATTTCAAATTTCCAGGGTCGCCACACCAACCTGCTGGTACTGTTTGGTGGTGCTACTTGCTGCATAAGTCATTCCAATTTCTTTTTCTCCATTTATTGTTTTAACTTGCTTTTAGCCCTAGCCATGGTTCCAGTGAATAAAAGAAAAGCACCTACACAGTACATTATCCATTAAAGATAAGGTGGCTTTGAAGCCACTGTCGGTTGCCATGAGCTCAGTCTCATGATGCAGGAGAATATGCTTTATTATTACGCTAATATCAACACTACAGCTTATTTGCCTATCACAGTTGATCTAATATGACATAAGAAAACAATATAAATAACATAAAACATGTTAAATCTCCAGAATGAATAATATTTGGCATAACACCGAGCAGTTCGACAGAGTTATAAAGAGGATATGGTAAACAAATACCATTCTCCTATCCTTGTTTTGTGGCTTATATTAGAGAAAACGGAGTATAGCACAGGGCTAACTTTGATATGCACTCGTACTCCACCATAACATGAAACAGAAAAGTTATTATTTTCTCTCTATAGATTATCACACATAGCAGCATATGTGTAGAGAACCTAGGAAACCCCAAAAAAGTCAACGTGGGTTATTTTTAGTACCTGACTTGGGTTAGCCATATATGACTTTTGGTAAATATTCGATTCCCAGCCAGGGTAGAAACATTAGGGGTGTTTTTTTTTTAAAACCTTTGTCTATGTTTACCCATCAGTAAATGGGACCTGGGTGTTAGTCACTAGTGTGGGTGTTACCCGGGGGATGACCTAATTTTTTTGAAAAACCAGCATAACAAGGCCCTTTTTATACAGTAGTTGTCACGAGTCAGCTAGGGCCCGATACCTTTTACATGACGTTTTGTAAATAAAGATTTATTATTATTATTATTTTTATTATTATTTTATTATTATTATTTTTATTATTATTTTTATTTTATTTTCTCATTTTTTGTTGGGTTTTCTTTTCAAACTTGGGCAATTAGATGGAAAGCTACTTTTCATGTACACCAAAAATGAAAGCAATCAGACCTAAATAGGGAGTTCACTTTCAGCTTTAGGGCCGCTTAGCGGTATATTTTGTATGGTTGTTATGGGGTTTTAAATTTCATTTTTTTGGGCTCATTTGATGACTGAAAGATATATTACAGAAATAGATATAAAATTTTTATTTCTTTCATGATGAAAAATCCTTGAAATTGCGCTACGTGCGAAAATGTTCTACCTTTTGCGAAACCCAAGATAAACAAATGATGTCACCCTCCAATACTGTCCCGCCGGCCATCCAAATTCCCCGTACGGGTCAAGAATGGATTGAATTTTTTACAATTATTACAATAAAGCAGTGTCTGCATAACAGTAAATCTTCTATTTTTGGGAATAAGAAATTTCCAAAAAAAAAGCAAGAGTAATAAAGAGGGGCTTTGCCTACTAATGAACAGAGAAAATTTTTTTTTATGCCAGGGGAAAGTCTGCATTGTTTATTCTGGACATATTTTTAAAAATTGGGATCGTTGAAATTTGTGTGAAATCGGCGAAATTGCCAATTTCCCGACCACTTTTTGGGGAGTTGAAATAAGTGAAAAAAAAGGGGGTTTCTTTTCTCAGTTTACAGCTAGAAGTAAATAAGTTTATTAGGGATACACAAATAAGTTACATAGATTTCATACATGCAGTGTATGTAAGTAACCGGGATAACAAAAAGTAACTAAAGTGACTTATTTCATACTGGCTATGGCTTTCATATATTGATTTTTTGGTCAATATTTTTTTTTTCTCGGTTGTTTGCTGGGCTTATCTCATTGAAACCTGGGCAATGTATGATGGAAGATGCTTCTTCAATGTACAGCAAAAATAAAAAAGACGACGATAAATAAGGGAGTTCACTTCTCAGCTCATTAGCTGCCTCTTTGCAGTATATTTTATATGGTTTTTATGGTTGTATTCTCATTTTTTTTGGACTCATTTGATAGAATGGAAGATATATTACAGAAATAGACATATTTTGATTGCTTTCATGACGAAAAGTCCTTGAAATTGAGTCAAAGTAGCGAAAATGTTCGATTTTTGCGATGTCAATGAAATGAATCAAGTTGGTAATTTATTAGTATTCTAACCTAACCATCTGAATTCGGAAATCAGTAAATCCGACATTAACGGTCCCAATATGCGGATTTGTGATGGAGGACCTGTACTTGAAAGAAAAAGGAAAAATGAAATAGAAAAATGACATTTGAATTCAACGCTAATATGTACAGTTATACTGGGGTGTTTGGTTGAGGTTGACACCGTCTTGTAGAAATTGTAACCATTGCTGATGATGTGGGGGGGGGGGTCACAGGTGTTGAGTGACAACCCAACGACTAGTTCTTCACAGAGTCTATAGCCTTGAATAGTCAGTCCAGATGACAGGAACGCAGGTTCTTTACCACTGCAAAGCTGAGGGGTAGTGTCCTGTACAATTAATCAGGTAGGTAGATAGGTTTCAGTCCATCTCCAACACTTCTTGTTGGTTAGCAGGTGACCCGATCTGTCATTCCAAGCTGGAAAGAGAGACAGGTTGCCCACTACTTAAGAAATCACTCTCCATGATAAGTGCAAGATACTTAAAAAAAGGTGGTGACTATCTAAAAGTCTCATGTGGAGCTTAAAACTGAAAGGACTAAGTTTATTATTGGTCAAAAGTGAAGCTTTCAACCAATATCCACTAGAATAGGAGCAGAGGCTTTTACTTACAGTTGTGCTGGGAGCTGTGAGTCGAGTGATTACTGTTTGGCTGGAGCCCCACACGTCACCTTTCGGGGTGGAGAAAAAGGGGGGGAGAGGATAGTGGGAGCTAGACTGACCCTACCTTAACAAGCAGCTGGCAATCAAACTATCATTACCACATGCTCGCTCGCTACTCCTATCTGTTGAACTTTTCCCTCACACTCCCCCATACCAAGACTTATAGTCAAGGAGTATGAGAAGAATAGGCGAGGAAAAAGTTCTAATACGAAATCGCGTAAGGCAACCAATCTACTGACTGTCACGACTTAACCAGTCAGAGAAATAATTGGATGAACCATTGATATACACATTATGAAACTTAAAAGCTTGGAGTGCCAATGGCCACCTTAAGAGGCGACTGTTGGTTCCTTAAAAGTTTCTAGGTATATCAAAGGTTTGTGATCCGTTTCTAAAATAAATTCTTTTCCCAGTAAATAAAATTTAAGTTTGGAGATACCCCACACAAGGGCCAAACATTCCTTTTCTATGGTGGAGTAGTATCTCGTTTCTGCAGGAAGAAGTTTCCGGCTTAGGAAGCATACAGGGAAGGGAGTATCATCATGGCACTGTAGTAACACCGCACCTAAGCTGGTATTGGAGGCATCAGTCCTTAAACAAAATGGCTTATTAATATCTGGAATTTTGAGTATAGGGTCTTTAGAGAAGATGTCCTTAATCTCATTAAACTTTTCACGAGCTACATCGGAAAGTTCAAGAGGTTCCTTCACAGACTTTTTAAGATAGTCAGATAAGATGCCTGTAAGATCAGTGAGGTTCGGGATAAGCCGTGCATAAAAATTTACAGAACCAAGAAAACTACACATGAGCTTCTTGGTTTTGGGGAATTTAAACTCTAATAAAGCTTCGATCTCACTGGGGAGAGGCTGCAAAGAGTTATTAGAAAGGATTAGTCCGAGATATTTAATCTTGTTATACCCAAGGAAGTATTTCTTTGGCTTGGCAGTGAGGCCATGTGAGTGTAACCTACGTAAAACTGATGTTAATGTTTGGATATGCTTGCTCCACGTCGATGTCATTATGTAAATGTTATCAAAATAAACTGAAACATTTGGCATATTATCCAAGACCTTTCTCATCAGTCTCACGTAGGTAGCACAGGCAGTTACCAAACCAAAGGGCATAGTTCTATACTGCATCAGTCCTTGGTGGGTAGGAAAAGCGGTGTACTGCTTAGGAGAAGGATCTAACATTGTTTGATGATATGCCTGAGCAATATCAATCTCTGAAAAGAAGGAAGAGTCATAAAATTTGTGTAGATCGCTATCTATTAAGGGCATAGGCTCAGCATCCCACCAAGTTATAGCATTAAGGCCTCTGAAGTCAGTAACAAGTCTATATTAATTATCCTCCTTCTTAACCATGACTACTGGTGAGCAATGTGCAGATACTGAAGGTTCAATGAACTTTAGTTTTAATAATTTGTCTACCTCTCGGTCAAATGCATCCCTAAGGTGAACTGGAACTGGGTATAATTTCCGTTTGATAGGATTGTCCGTGACTAAGTCTATCTTATGGACTACCATGGAGGTGACACCTGGAATATCAGTAAAAACGTCTGAGAAGTTACTCACACATTGAAGTAGTTCATGTTTCTTATGGTCATCCAAAGACTCATTAATATTAATGTTTGTTGCACCCGAGTGGTCAAGAGTCACCAAGTCATGTAGTTCTCTGTCATAGTCTACATTAGAGGTGTCAATTACGCACACCTTACACTCCTCAGTTGTCTTATCAAGTTTGTGTGGAAAAACTAAATCAAAGTTATTCAGGCAGTTAACCGAATTTCTTCGGTAATATTTTCTAAGGATGTTGATATGATAAAGCTTAGGTTTCCCCTTGACTTCTATGAGGTAATCAACTTTCCCACAAATTTTTAATACCTTATATAGACCTTTCCATGCTACTAATAATTTATTTGACTTGATAGGCAAAAGTACCAGAACTTCATCCCCTACTTTAAAACTTCTCCTCTGACTTTTGAAATCAAAATAGGTTTTGTACAGGTCCATTGACAAGCTTAAGTTTTTTGAAACTATGTCAGAGGTCTCCTCAAGTTTGGATCTAAGGTCAAGGAGAAACTGATAAGAAGACTGAACCTCAGCATTCACGTCCTCATTAGTCCATAAGTCATAGAGAATAAACTTTGAATGGACCTCTGGCCTGTCTACCATAGAGAAGTTCAAAAGGTGAAAACCCCAAAGAGTCACTGGGAACTTCCCTCATAGCAAACAAAACACAGGGTAGGTAACGATGCCACTCCTTAGGTTTAAGGGAGCAAAGTTTCCTTAAAATGGACTTGAGAACCGAATGCTGGCGTTCAATCCTCCCATTACAGCTGGGATGATAGGGTGTTGTGAAGAGAGGCTTCACTCCCAGAAGTTGGTATAGATGTTACATTAAGTCAGATGTGAATTGTGTCTCACGGTCAGACAAAATTTCTCTAGGGATGCCCACTCTGGAGAAGATGGACAAAAGGGCTTCAGCCACCTCTGTAGTAGTTATGGTCTTTAAGGGTACTGCTTCAGGGAAACTCGAAGCATAATCAACTAATGTTAATATATATCTATGTCCCCCAGATGAAAGTGGTGATAAAGGACCAATGATGTCAATAGCTACTCTTTCAAACGGTACCGTAAAGATTGGCATTTTGACCATAGGTACTCACCTGGTACCTCGAGAGGATGACAGTTGGCAAACTTTACATGATCTACAATAGGTAGTAATATCTGAGGACATTTTGGGCCAAAAATAGGTTTCCCTAATTTTATTTAAGGTTTTACGATGCGAGAAATGTCCGGCCACTGGCAGGTCATGAGCCATTTTAAGAACAGTCTCTCTGCATTGACTTGGAACAACTAAGATGGAATAGTCTATCTCATCTGAATTTAATTTGAATACTGATTTATACAAGATACCTTTCATATATTCAAATTTATATGAAAAGTTTTTCCTTTGGATGACTTGGTTTTGTCTAGCTGCATTATGGCAATTCTGAAGAGAAGGGCAATTACGTTGTAAATTGACAAAGGAGTCCTTCAATATATCTAAAGGCTTAAAGTCAGGGAAAAATCAAAGGATGGACAGTAGGAGAAACCTGGGCTTTGGTCTAAGCCCTAGTCAAGACATTTATAGTATTGGAGGTGATATCCTCACTTTCATCTAACAAGTGAACCGGTGATTCTACTATCTCACTTTCAGGAGTAGTATCACTGGTTTCTAACCCCACGTGAATATCCCAAGACATTGCCTCATCTGAACTTTCGAGGGGCTTCTCTGACTCTATAGGAAGAGGAGCTGAAAAACTGATGTCCATCTTTGGTGATGAAAGGTCAACCTCAAAAGGAAGAATGGCACCTTTTACATTACCTATTAGTACGGAGCAAGAAGTGATGGGAGCTAGTACGGCTTCAGACCAACCTGTGAACCATTTAGACCTAATATAACAACGGATGGTAGGAAAAGTGTCCGTACGGCCCAAGTAGTCTGAAAGTATAGCAGAGGAATGAGTTTCTTTAAGGTTAGGGAACAGCTTATCAGAAATTACTATACATGTACATCCAGTGTCTCATAAAATAGCAGATACATTAGGTCCGTTAACTGTTCCTGAACAGAAGGGGGCCTGATCATTACAGTCTTTAAAACATCTTCCAACTTTTTGGACCTTCTTAGAAGGACAATCGGGACGTTTATGTCCCTTAACACCACATAAATGACAAACAGGAATAAAAGAAGTTAGTTTGTTTTCTATTAGAGGCTTTGTTTTCTTATGATCTGGTGAACCCTTGCCCTTAGGGTTCGATCCCTTTTGGTCTTTATAGGAATTGTGAGCCTCAGCATACAAGTCAGCAGCCTCAGCAACTTCATCAGCTTTAATCAGGTTACGTTCTCTAATGAATGTTTGTATTTGGTGGGGAAGAGCTGTCAGGAACTGGTCAGCAACCATGAAGTCTCTAAGAGATTCATAACTGTGATCAGTTCCTGAACTCTCTATCCAAAAGTCGAACAAACGAAAGAGTTTACCTGTAACGCTGAAATTTTTGGCCATGCTAAAGGTGGCATACTGAAATCTTTCCTATAGGACATTTGTGTTTTTTTTTTTTTATATGCTTTAAGGATTGCCTTCTTCAGTAGGTTATAATTACATATGATATCCTGTGACAAAGTTGCATAGATATTCAAAGCTGTACCAGAAAATAACATACCTAACTTGGTAGCCCAGGTGTCAGCAGGCCATTCACAGAGGGTAGTAGTATTTTCAAACCTGATAATGTATGAAGTAATGTCTTCACCCTCAGTGAAGGGAGGTAAATTAGGTTTTGGAATATGTGCACTAGCTGCATGATGTTCATTTACTCCTTCCTCTAATTGTTGTTGTGTAAAAGTTAACTTTTTATTCTCTAATTCAAGGCGAGATTTTTCGAGCTCGCGATCTTTTTCTCTCTCTCTCTCTTAACTCATGTTCTCTAGCTCTTTCCTCAACTTCTCTATCCTTTGCTCTTTCCTCAAGTTCTCTTAACCTAACTTGTTCCTCACATATTTTAGCTTGTTCCTCTAGTACTCTAGCTCTCTCCTCTCGATCAAGTCTATCACGCTCCTTTTTGTCTTCTCTCTTTCTATCTTGGTTTTCTCTTTCAACTTGATCTCTCTCCTTTTTATCCTCTCTCTCTCTTTCTAACTGTCTGTCTTGGTTTTCTCTTTCAATTCCATCTCTCTCCTTTTTATCCTCTCTTTCTCTTTCTAACTGCCTTTCTTGGTTCTCTCTCTCTATTCTTTCTCTCTCCTTTTTCTCCTCTCTCTCGATTCTCTCTTTCTCCTTTTCAATTCTTTCCTGGATCTGAGCACTAATGAAAGCTTCTAAATTTTTCCCCGTTATTCCTTACTTACTCCCAGCGTTCATCTAGAACTAATATTCCTCCATACTTGCAAGAATATCAAAAGAAAACAGAGGGTTCAATTCCTGCTCCACTCAAACTGTAAATAAATCGGAGGGTTCGATCCCTGCTTCGATTAAACAGTACAGTATGTGTGAATGAAAATGGAGGGTTCTATGCCGGCTCCGAGCAAACAGTAAGTAGATTGGGGTCCCTTGACCATCCAGTCTTCTCACCAACAAATCAAGAGTGTCCTATGACAGTTCCCTTGATATAATAAAGAGCTCAATGAAACAACTTGTCACTGGAAAATCTCGGGTCCCTATAGTCTATTCCTCCAAATCATTTCAAGCTCAAAAAATAAAGGTGACAGAATTAACTAGTATATCCTGCCTTGACTTGACTTACAATAAATTGAGACTATAACAATCACCAAATCTATTAAATACCTGTACTGTAGTCCTACCATAGAGAATGATTACTCATGGCTGGTGGTAACCGTCTGTGGTATTCAGTGTTGAAGTTCCAATGGTAGATTCGAGATGGAGTTGAATCTTGATTCAGTAGAGTTGATCCTGGCAAGGTCGCCACTTGTGAAGACTTACTCAGCCCTGTAACAACTTCTGCCAGTATTACCAAGGCTGGCTCCTCCTCAGGAAAATTAATGAATAGAAAAAGAAATAATAATTCACAAAGATAAACACTTTATTATTTATTAATGCAATGATAAAACATTGAAATATGAAGGTATATACTACTTGAAAGAAAAATGAAAAATTAAATGGAAAAATGACATTTGAATTCAACGCTACTATGTATAGTTATACTGGGGTGTCTGGTTGAAGTTGACACAGTCTTGTAGAAATTGTAGCCGTTGCTGATGATGTGGGGGGGGGGTCACAGGTGTTGAGTGACAACCCAACGACTAGTTCTTCACAGAGTCTATAGCCTTGAAT